>CM041778.1:149405548-149450706 GCA_023374045.1 Limonium bicolor
TGAAACCTGTTCACTATGTGGTTCCAAAGAAGATTCCCTCCACATCATGAGGGACTGCATTGTGAGCAGAAGTATATGGGAGAACTATAATCTATCCCACTGTCCAGATTTCTTTCAACCAGGGGTAGGTACTAAGGATTGGATGGCTGTGAATTTATCTAAGAGGAAATGGGCCTACTGTGTGGAAAATGCAGATTGGAATCAGGTCTTTGCAATCACTTGCCATTCCCTATGGTGGTGGAGGAATTTCAAGTTCCACAATGGCATTTCTGATGCAGAGAAGCTTGAGTTCAGCATAATCAGAAAGAAGATTTCAGATTTCCTAATATCATCCATGAAACCCAGGGCATGTAATCAGTTGCGGGATAAAAGAGGAGTACCTGGTAATTGGCAGCCCCCTTCGGTAGGCAGCTACAAGATTAATTCTGATGCATCTATGAGCAGTGACGGCACTGTGGCTGCTGCGGGAGTTATTAGGGACCATAATGAGGCATGGGTCTGCGGTTTTACTCACCAAATGGGTCTATCCAGTATCCATGAAGCTGAGAATTGGGAGGTTTTTGATGGGCTTCGTCTTGCTAGAGATGAAGGGTTCCGAAAAATCATTGTTGAGACGGATTCTCAAGTAATCATCGATCAACTAGGAATGAAGTCTCACAAATCTCTTCCAAATGAGCATCTCATTAAAGAGTGCATTAGTTTATCCCTCTATTTTGATAGTTGTTCAATGGTTAAAGTCAGTCGGTCTTGTAATGGATTAGCTGATTGTTTAGCCAAATTCGCTTTGTCTTGTCCGAGGGGTTTTAGGAAGGTTAACTCCCCTCCCGTTGAATGTAATAACCTACTTGATTCTGAGTGCTTGTACTTTCAGCCTTGTTGGCTAATGAATAAAAATTTCTTTCTGAAAAAAAAAGATAACTTGACTATCAAATGTTGAAATACCCCTAAATTAATTTAAATTAATTTAGGGGATTTCTTTTATTTAAAAATTAAATTATGATATGGAATAATGAATATTAAATGATTATAAGGGGTTGTGAAATTTATTTAGGGGTTTTCTCCTAATTATTATACATTATTATATAGTATTATGAATTTAATAATAAGATTTATAAGTCAATAAATCTTGGGAAAATTATTAAACACTCCAAATATATATAAAGATTTTAGGAAGTGTTGGAACATTGTTTTGAAACATAAAAGTCAATATAAAATTCTAGAAACCTTAAAGCTTATTAAGCCTTGCTAGAGTTGATTTTGAGAATGGTAAAACCAGGCCATGAAAACCTATACCATAAATAGGTTATGAAAAACCATGAAGATCGATAAAAAGAACGTCAAAAACGGATCATCCTAGCCAAAGTTATGCTAGTTTGAAGTTTTGAATCAAAATTTTAAGAAGTGCCACGTGTCACTCTGTAGTAGGTCGCCCATACTTAGCCGATTTCCTTCCCTGATTTTCGTAACCGATTTCACTTCCTAGCCCTAACTTTAGACGGCTATAACTTTCACATTACTCAATATTTTTCCATGCCGTCTTCACCACTCTCTTCTCCTTAATTCCCTCTTTACAACCGTAACTCATACAAGCCCTAACTCATTCTACATCGACGGGAAAGTTGATCCAAAGTTGCCAGCTTTCGAGTTCGTAACCCAGATTCCAGTTTTCATGCGATTTCAGGTAAAGTTCGTCTTGCCATAACTTCCTCGTCTTTCAACCAAATTTCGATTTCTTTAGCCCGTTGTGTAGATCTCTAATCCATCTACAACTTTCATGTTTATTCCCAAGCCTGATTCGTAACCGTTTGGAAGTTATAGTCGCCCAAAGTCTCGGATTATTCAGCACATAAAATCGTAGAAAAACGACAGGTAAACTCGTAACTTTCGGGTCAATTTTCTTTCTGTATAATGCAAATTAGATTGAGTTCTTGTTATCATTGTGTAGATCTATGTCCCATGTTTCGATTGAGCCAAAGAACACAGTCTAACTCAATCTGTACCCCAAGTTATAGAGTCGCAAAGTAGGCTACCCAAACGGTCGAGCTCGAACAGTTTTCCAGAACCCGATCTTGAATCGCTTCGATTCGAGCCTTTCCGGTGAGTTTCCTTCAAATTCCTCCGACTATGCTAACCGGTTTTACAATTCCGATCTAACCCATGTTGCAATTTAACCTATTACGCTCTAGATTAGGATAATTTGACAGAATTGAATTCGGTAACCTTAAGAACCCTAACTCTCGAATCAAATTCGAATCTTGGTGAACTCTGCATTAAAATTGGGGAAATTAGCATCATTGGAACCGAAATTTTATTACGAATCCATAGAAACAAGAATCACGCGATTTCGTTCTGTAGATTGTGAGGAATCGTCGATTTAGTACTCGATCTGTTTAGGTTGTTCGCTGATGAACTCGAGAGTTGTAGGCCGTCCGATCTCAGTTAATAAAGATGGACGGCCACGATTAAAACGTACGATTTTAAAAGTATAAGTTTTTATATTATTTCCAGAATTTAACCCTAACTTGTTGAATTTAGTTAATGGCCTTCCCGAAGGTATTTTGACTTGAAATTTTAACCATAGGTTCCTTATAAAATCTAGTTTATTTTTATGTAAATTAATATGGTTTTGGAGTTTTTAAACATAAGTTATGATTTTTACAAGTTACTGGTTTTCTGGAATTATTTGGCTAAATTAAAAAGATATTTTTATGAAATAAAAATTTTATAATATGTCTAAAATGTTATAGTTACTGTATATTAAATTTGGGAATTTTTGAGCAGTGGTAAAGGGTTTTAAAAATTGTGTTTATGAGTTTTTCATAAGAATAACCTATAATATAAAGTTTTTAATGTAATCAAAAATTAAAGTAAGGTTGGTTAATTACCTTTTAAGCTGGGGAAAATAAAGGGAACTAAATTAACATTTTATAACAGTAAGTTTATAAATGTTTTGTATTAGCTTTTAAGAGAAAAGAAATTATTTACATATATGTATATTTACTTACTTAAGTAGGAACTTATATAAATTAAGGAATTTAATTATCCTACATTTTATTTACTATATGGGGGTTAATATTTTAAATAAACTAAGGAACAAATATATATATAAATATTATTTGATACGCATTTTTAAAAAAAGAGAATTAAGAAGTAACTTAAAGTAAATCAGGGAACTAATTAAGTACCACTTATAATAACTAAACTTTATAAGAGCTAGAACCTTAAGATATGGTAAAAGAAATACTTTATGAAATATACTTAGAATACAGTTTAAGGTTGTATTAATAAGATTGTTTAAATATGGTGAATTACATAGGGAAATGTCTTAGTAAGTTCTAATACGGGTATATTTATATATATTTAATAAATCAAGGAAACACATTATGTTATAAACCTTAAGTCAGTTGCGTTAAGCCTAGAAGTTATGGAACATTAATAAATATAGTAAAAATTTCCTAAGATGCTATGGATAAATTTTAATACATAAAGATATACATATATATATGAATATACACGTATATAAATACATTAATATGGTTGAGGGAAATAATAATCCTTGTGATAGTTGTAATAAGTAGGTTATATAATATATATATATATTAAACCTTAGGTTTTAGTCAGTGAGTGATTAAATAATCACTATTAATTTAAGAGTTTTATTACACAACATAACTTAACACGGTCTTGGGTTAACCCACTGAGCCCAAGTCTATGAACTCCAAAAGCCCACTTTGACAATCCAAAGAGAGTTTGGGCCACTCTCAGGAATAAATTCTAAATCATTCCAAACTAAACGAGATGGGCCTAACAAAGGATTTAGTTAACAAGTCGAGCCCAAACCTTTGTAAAGGAATAATGGAAAACCTAGAACTATTAATCAGTAAGTGAAGAAGGTTGTTAAGTTTATAAGTCTCTTAACTAATCTACGTTTGGAACACCGTAATTATAGGTTACTGTTGGGGAATCACTTTTACGAGTTAGTTGTTGTGCTTCACGTACCAGGTACGATTTCTCGTACTCAGCTTGATGTGTTTTGGACTTTATGGAATGTTTTGTACGATTTCTCGTACTCAGCTTGTTGTGTTTTGGACTTTATGGAATGTTTTGTACGATTTCTCGTACTCCGTTATTTTTAATGGTTGACTTGTGGAATGTTTTGGAAAACGCTAACTGACTTTAAGAGGAATTTCTAAGAAAAAGAAATGGTTGTGTGACTAACTCAGCTTGTGTGACTAACTGAGCCTTGGATGTGGAACTCACTTGGGTATTGGTTTCTTCTACTTGGTGGCCCGTTAGACATTGGCTGCTTAGGGTTTACGCTTCTGCACTCTGTAGGACTGAGTGTTTTGGTATTGCTCTGGGTAGTTGGTGATCTAGCGGGATTTTTGGAAAAGGTCAATCTGGGAAATCTTTCTTTCGACGTGCGCGCGTCTTCAATGGTAACAGTGAGGGGCTGTATATCCCCTGTCCCAAAAAGGGACGTGATGAACAGTGAGGGGCTGTATATCCCCTGTCCTTAGTGGACGTGATGAACAGTGAGGGGCTGTATATCCCCTGTCCTTAGTGGACGTGATGAACAGTGAGGGGCTGTATATCCCCTGTCCTTAGTGGACGTGATGAACAGTGAGGGGCTGTATATCCCCTGTCCTTAGTGGACGTGATTGGCGGTGGGGGCCATCTCTCCCAGTTAAATTATTCCACTCTTGAGTTCTTGATTCTTGGATCTATTTTATCATTCCTAGTCCTTTGTGACTATCTGAGTCTTTCTACTCCTAACGGGAATCGGGTTTAACTAAGGAAATGGATGTTCACTAACACATGATGTGATTTTGTTCCACTAACTTTATCTTTCAGTTATTAAACTTTATTCTTATCTTAGTATCTTGATTTGGTGATTGTGAAATGCTTTATTTCTCTGAGTGTTTTAAGTGTTTGTTTCAAGTTATTATTTATTTAAGAATTGTATTTTAAGTTGTTTTTGGAGGATCGTACCAGTTCCATTCCAGGGAACTGACCCGCCCCTTCCGGGGTGGGCTGCTTGGTTTTATCTTGCAGGTACGTGTGATCTTACAGGTGGCCACGAAGAGAAAGAGTGATTGGGATGGGATTAGGCTTGGAGAGTTTTTATGTTTTATTCTTCTTATTTTGTTAAGTTTTCTCGTGGTTCAGGCCGTGACTTTTGTAATCTTTAAGTTGTGTTTTGGTGAGGTTTGGTACCGGTGTTTTGGAACCCGATGATCTGTCCGCTTTAGTATTTTATTTCCGCTATAAATATGTTAAATAGGGGCGTTACAAATGTAGGTAAGTCTTTACAGAAAGATAAACTTATATTGCCTTGTTGGTTGGAATGGCAATTTCGTATGTTTAATGTGGTAATTAATAATAAATGGATAAATAATCATTAGTCAAAGTTAGTTTCGGTCAAATGAGTCAAGCAGGGCAGTTAATGACTTATTGATGACAGATATAGCTCGAAAAAGTTGCAATAACTCAAGATAGAAAGGAACTAATTGAATTTGAGATATTTGAAACAATTTATAACTTTTATAGCTCATGGGCTCCACAAGTAGACCGGCCCGATGGATTGATTATACACGAGCATCTAATAGTCTGACCAACATGTTCAAGATTGGTCTCTCAGTATCATTTCAAACTAAAAATACGATCAACACTCCCAAGTATATCTCTCTTAGGGGTGCCAAAAAAACTCGTTACCGCGGTACCGTACCGTAACCGTTTTATACTGTACCGCCTAACCGATTAACTGTACCATTATTATTAGACATATGTGGTTTAGGTAACGCACTAGTAGAAAAAAGATTTTAAATGACGCACTTTAAACCACGGTTTAATCTCATAACCGTCATTTAAAACTTTTATACCACGGTTATTAGCATAACCGTCACAAAAATTGTCGGCGGGAGATTTTATACCATGGTTCCACGCAGAACCGTCGTATATAGCTTGACGCGTTGCATTTTATACCATGGTTCTGACAGAACCGTCATATATAGTTTGACGCGTTGTATTATATACCACGGTTCTGCGTGGAACCGTCATATATAGTTTGACGCGTTGTATTTTAAACCACGGTTTTGCCACAACTTGCGTTTTTAGTCATGGTCAACAACTTTAAATGACGGTTTCTTGGTAGAACCGTGGTATATAGTCTAAGCGGGAATTCAAATTTTCGGCGAAAATTAACGCGACTCTTTCTCTTTTCCTATTATATATATTTCTCCTCAATGTTTTACAACCAACACTGTCGAACAAGGAATATGCTCTGCAACTCTTTTTTTCTTCTTCTTCTTCAACTCGCGTAATTTTTGCACCCCCGGCGAACATGCTCTTCGCCATACTGGAAAAACAAGGAACATGCTGCGCCTCTTCACTGTAACCGGTGAGCAAGGACATGCTCTGCACCTCTTCACTGTATTTTTTGCAAACCTAACCGGCGAACAATAACATGCTCTGCGCCTCTTGTTTTTCACGGTAATATTTGCAACCCACACCTACGAACAAGGAACATATGCTCTGCGCTTCTTCTTTTGTAATTTTTTGCAACCCTAACCGGCGAACAGCTCCACCCTCTCTCATTCTCTTTCACGGTAATTTTGCAACCTACCGACGAACAAGGAACATAATGCGACTTATTTAGCAACCCTAATACACAAACAAAGAACATACAAGTTCTAGCCTCTTCATTCACTTCTGTCTGCGCTCTCTGTTGAGTTACCATTGAAGGCGGCACCGCTAAATCGCCGGCGAACTGGAAAAAAATTCACACTATAAAACCACGGTTTTATTTATAACCATGGTTTATTCTTGATTTGTATACATTTTATACCACGGTTTTAAGTAAAACCGTCATTTATAACGCACTTTATACCACGGTTCAGTCTCCCAACTGTGGTATAAAGTCAATGAATATCCGTGGGAGAAGGAGTCTTAAACGACGGTTTCAAGAAACGTGGTTTTTTTGCTTACTTTAAACCACGGTTATGAACCGTCGTTTATCGCTATTTGTAAATATACGACACGAGCATAAACCACAAACCGTGGTATATAGGCAAAATAACCGTGGTTAAAAACATTTTTTCTACTAGTGACGGTACGTAACTTGTATACCATGGTTAACAGCGGTTAACCGGTTATATATATAACGATATTTTATATATACATATAGTCTTCAATTTTAGTTTTTGATGTTTTAATATTATTTGTTATGTGGTAGTCTTTTGTATATCCTTTAACTTATATTTTGATAACTTGAACAAAGATAATCTAGAATCTAGAAAAAGGACACTCCTTACCTATGACGCAATATATTATGTGCATTGAAGAGCAAGGTAAGCATTATAGATAGTGTATATTGTAATTATGTTTTGTTAAATCTTTTGAGATGTATTTTGCTATCACTTAGTTGATAAAGCAGCTTGTAAATTATGTTGTTCGAATCTACGTGAATTGATTTTGGCTTATATTCTTGGATTGTTTCGTGTAATTGCGATTATAAATGTACAAATTATATATTATATAATGAATTTATTAGATGATTGAGCATTGTATAATAGTGGATTCAATATTTGTGTTATATGTTACGTATATAAACTAATGCTTGCACATCATATGAAATGCTTGGTGCTTTCTAGTTTTTATTGTTTTTTATTTGCTCACTTTTATCTAGTTTGTTATTATTACACAAGGTTTTTACATAAAAAAAATCTACACCCGGTTTCGGTTAACCTGAATTACCGTATCGCTCTAAATGGTTAACCTGAATGCGGTTAACCGATGTAAACGGAATGGTAACAATATAGAATTTTTAAAAACCATATTACCCTTGTTAACCGTTAACCTAACCATGAACACCCCTAATCTCCGTGACTTAATTATAGAAGAAAAGGATATGAATAAAGCATTTTCTTCTTGCACAAAATCAATAGCGTACGAGGTTGCTCTCTATGAATGGTTAGCTATGATGTTCTTGACTGGGCAATAGCAATCTCGTTTAGGACATTTATAGTGGACAAACGATCTCCAATTATTGTGTGGTGGATAGATTTGGATATTATGTTTATTTTGAAGATAAATATTTTCCTCTATGATTTTTCCTTATTGTAGAATTTTATAATCCGATAGCTTAAAAACACCAGCGTGGAGATGGTGCAAGCACGCCGCGTACAACAATACGGTAACCTGAGTTGGCAGCCAGTCAGCAGTCCATTCAACTGCCGACTGGAGTTGACTGGACTGTTTTTTATTATATTAACTTTAAATTATTGTATCTTATAAAATATAAATCCAAAATGTAAAAAAATTATACCATTGTTCATCTAAATTCATGCTCTTCAAAACAAGACCAGACATGGATATGTTTTGAGAACTTTAAAATTTTATATTAATTACATGTATATATTCATATATATATCAATAAGACTTATGATTCATAACATCATTTTAGTGTATCATAATATCACTTTTAATGAATCATAATATCAAAATTAATGAATCATATCTTCAATTTAGTGTATCATCGCAAACATATAAGAATAAAAAAATTTACACAATACTACAACACAAAATAATATTTGGTATATATGAAAAATACGAGATTCATCATATAAGGTTTAAAATACACCATACAACAATGATAATACACTACAAAACAATAATGATTTTTATTGGTTCCAAAATTTGTTATCTAATTCACCACTTATTAGTTAATGAATCATAATATCAATTTTAATGAATCATAATATCAAAATTAGTGAATCATGTCTTCATTTAAGTGTATCATCGTAAACATATAAAAATAAAAATTTCAAACAAAATACAATATAAAACAATATTTGGTATGTATAAAAAATACATGATTCACCATATAAGGCTTAAAATACACCATACAACAATAATAATACACTACAAAACAATAATGATTTTTATCAGTTCCGGTATTCGTAATCTAATTCACTACTTATTAATTAATGAATAATAATATCAATATTAATGAATCATAATATCAAAATTAATGAATCATATTATCATTTTAGTGTATCATCATACACATGTAAAAATATTTTTTTAAAAAGTTGTCAAAACATATCCATGACTGGTCTTGTTTTGAAGAGCTTGAATTTAGATGAACAATGATATAATTTTTTTTCATTTTGGACTTATATTAAAAGTTATAACAATTCAAAGTTAATATAATAAAAAGGCAGCCCAGTCAGCAAAAATAATCCAATCAGCAGCTGACTAGGCTGCCAAATAGTTAGACCGTACAAAGCAGCGGTGCGACCAGCCCGTTACTTCGAATTTGCCTAAAAACACTACCCATTGTCCCTTAATTAGATGATAGAACATAATGTTTGGATATTTTGTGTGTGAGAGAGTTTTTTATCTATTGAAAATAAGGCAAAGCAAAAGAATGCAATTTTTGGAGATTGGATAACAACTTTGAGTGGATGTATCTACCATTTAGTTTGCAAGAAACTCTATACCACGATTAACCCATGAAAATGTAATAAGCTTGTATGATGTTACGATTTGTTTTATTATATGTAAGAGAAATGCTCGTTATACAAAGATTTTATTACAGCATAAGATATAATTCTTTTTTTCTTTGATTGCATATTTATCTTGCCTTGTTAAAGAAAAGTTCTCCATCATCTTCATTAGGTGCGATTTTCTGAGAAAGCTATTCTTTGAAGCTTAATTCACTTCAAGTTGAGATCTGAGATTGACACTTCTTAATCCATTTGTTGTGTCATCTTCCAAACTCTTCTACTACTAAAGGTTCTAATTTAGTAATTTTCTCATCTTTTTTATAAAATGGATTTATAATTTTGTTAGAAAGTTAAAGTTTAAAACGATGATGAAAATAGCAGGGAACAATTTTGATATAGAAGAAAAATATTTAATAGAATCCGGCGCGTCTGCTTCCCCGCCTGAATCAGGCTGATGACCCAACGACTCTAAATGGCAGGAGCAAACTCCTCCAGACGAGTCTGAAATTGAAGACAATCGAGGTTGATGGTTTGATCTATCTCAATGAATTACACTGTTCGTGACTGTTCGAGAGAGTTACAGAGAGAAGAAGAAGTATATGTACAGTGCGGAAGAAAGAAAAAGAATACTACCTAGACTGGAAATAAGGAACCTAGAACCAACTACCCAAAACGACGTAGCTTAAACTAGAAACTAGTTATAAGTTTCTTAATACTACCTAACACCTAGATGTACAGTTAAAATAACAACAGACTCCTCTAACAGCCCCCCTCAAACCTGAGGAGGGATAACCTTATCAGGTTTGACACACAAAAGAAAATGCATATAAACTTAAACTGCTTCCTACTGAATCTCTACTGAACGTCCAGCTCCATCCCCATCTTTCTTAATGTGCAGTGGGTAAGCCTTCCCTGACAAAGACTTAGTCAAAATATCAGCCAACTGGTCCCTTGATCCCACAAAAACCACACTGATCATCCCTTCTTGCAGCTTTTCCCGGAAGAAGTGCACATCCAACTCTATGTGCTTCGTCCTTTCATGCAGGACTGGATTTCGCGCGATGTAGATGGCTGCCTGGCTATCTGACTTAACTGGTACTGGCAGGATGTTCGTCACACCAAGTTCATGTAGGACTCTGGTTATCCAGCTGAGTTCTGCTGTCATGCTTCTCATGGCGCGATACTCAGCCTCTGCTGAAGATATAGCTACCGTGGTCTGTTTTTTGGACTTCCACGAGAGAGGGCTACCTCCCAATTGGATAAAGAAACCACTGATCGACCTCCTTGTGTTGGGGCACCCTGCCCAATCAGAATCACAAAAGGCAATTAGATCAAAGTTTTCTTTTGAATTAAACAGTAAACCATAATCCAATGTCCCCTTGATATAACCAAGAACATGCCTTGTTGCCTTAAGATGCATATCAGTGGGACTGCTTAGAAATTGACTAAGGAATTGTATAGCAAAACAGAGATCAGGGCGACTGTTAGATAAATACCCTACTTTTCCAACTAGTTTTCTGTAAACTGAAGGATCATTCAACAATTTTCCATCCCCCTTTCTCAATTTCAAACTAGTGTCAAGTGGACTGGTTGCTACCTTAATGTTAAAAGCATCAAATCCATGCAACAGATACTCACAGGTGAGAAGGTCTCTAAGTAATCAATCCCATATCTTTGTGTGTATCCCTTTGCCACTAATCTTGCCTTAAATCTCTCTACTTTCCCATCAGCCTTTAATTTTATCTTATATACCCATCTGCACTTGATTGGTTTGACTTTCTGAGGCGGTTCAACTAAATCCCAAGTATGGTTTTTCTCTAATGCAAGAAAATCCTCATTCATAGCTCTCCTCCATCTCTCATCCCTAACTGCCTCCATAGCAGTTGGGTTCAGTTTCTCTAATTAAACCAGAAAATAAACATTGGTAATCGTTCTTCTCTCTCTAAGACTATTCCCATATTTTCTTCAGATTTTCCGTTTTGACTATGCTATCATTGTCATTAGGGCAGAGGAAATTAAAATCATGCTCAGCAAAATGAGATTCAACACAGCCAGCAGACACAATTCTATCACTTAAAATTTGAGAGAAAATATCACAAGAAGAGTATGAGAAGGACTTATCTTTATTCATGACAGTTGACCCAAGTTCATAGTCTTCTAGATATTTTGGTATCTGTTTGACTCGTCCTGATCTTCTTAGGTTGGTGTCTTCTCCTTGGTCTTGTCCTGATGTTCCCTCTTCTGTCTGGTGAATCTGGGTTTCTTCTTTGTTTCTGTTGTGGCAGGTGCTGTAGGAATGTTGAGGTTTTGGTCCTTCTGTTCTAGTGGAACTTTCTTGGTGGTTCAAATTTACTCTCTCCAAATCAGTGTCAGCAATGATTATTGAATCCATTTCTGTATTAAACAATTCTTCTTTGCCACTGACAGGAATGACATCTACTTGACTACTGGGGTTAGTTCTAAAAGGGTAAATCTCTTCATGAAAAATTATATCTCTATTAAATATCACCTTGTTGTGGTCTAAATCGTAGAGTTTATACCCCTTTTTGTTTTGCCCATATCCAAGGAGAATGCACTTAACAGATTTAGGTAGGAATTTGTCATGTTGTTCTCTGTTTATATGGGTGAAACAAAGGAAACCAAAACTTCTAAGTGCTGAGTAATCTGGTTCTTGGCCATAAATGATTTCATAGGGTGTCTTGTTTTCTATGTTGACCAGAGGCATCCTATTTATTAGGTAAGTGGCAGTAAGGACGCTCTCTCCCTAAAACTGCTTAGGGAGAGAGGAATGAAACATAAGGGCTCTGGTAGTTTCTAGGATGTGCCTGTGTTTTCTCTCAGCAACACCGTTCTGCTGAGGGGTGTAGGTGCAAGTGGCTTGATGCTTGATACCCTTTAGTTTAAAATATTCTGCCCCACTTTTAAAACTTCCTAACTCATAGGCAGTGTCAGTCCTAACAGATTTAACACTCTTATTAAATTGTTTCTCTACCATATTGATGAAACCAATTATAAGCCCAAAACAGTCAGATTTATCACGCACCAGATGTGTCCAAGTGGCACGACTTTTGTCATCAACAATTGTAATAAAATAGGAGAAGCCATCATGTGTTTCTTGCTTATAAGGGCTCCACAAGTCTATGTGTATCAATTCAAAAATGTCAAGACTCTTTATTGAACTAGAGAGAAAGGGGAGCCTATGGCTCTTAGCCCTGCTACAAGGTTCACAAAATAGATTGTTTTTCAAACTTCTGTTTTAACAAAACCTAACTTTGACATCCTATCTTGGGGTAAATGACCCAACCTGTGGTGCCATGTGATCAGGGAAGCATTACAGTCAGAATCTAGGAAAACAGGTACAGCGGTATCCAAATGGCAATTGTGACATTCCTTTCCTTTCCTATGACAAGATTTATCTAGGACATAAAGGCCCCTATGTTCTTGGCCAATCTTCACCTCTTCATCGTTTTCACATGCCTGATAAAGACAGTATGCAGAATTAAAAAGGAATCTAGCATTCATGTGTTTACTTAACTTATTGAAACTAGGCCAAATCTGAAATCGGGAACATAAAGGACATCCCTAAGGGTGATAAGGTCATTTATCCTAACATTACCTATCATTCTAACAGTTTGAGGATGCCCATCAGGCATCCCAACAGAGTGAACCCTATCAAGGAAATTAATATCACAAAAAACGGACAAATCCCCACACATATGATCTGAGGCACCGCTGTCGATTATCCAATCATTTTCTTTGAACTCATAATTATCAGAAGTGTTAAATCCTCTATAGATATTTCCAATCATGCCAAAATTATCCCGAGATAGAGTCATACCTGTGAATCCACAATTGGATTCAGAAGACTTGGGCTCCTGGTTGGCAATTTGAGACTTGCTGATGTAGCTTAAAAGCTGATTCACTTGATCCGTCGTTAACACTCCCCCAAATGGATCTTTACAATGTTCTTCTTGCTTCTGATCGCTTGCACCATTAGCTTGGGGCCTTTTCTCCTTTGCGGTGCGCCATCCGGGGGGGAAGCCATGCTTCTGGTAGCATCGTTCTTCAAGGTGCCTAGATTTGTGGCAATAAGTGCATTGGAGGCCAGTTCGTCTCCCTCCATTGACTTGACCGCGGCCATATGCCTTTCTTCCTTGACTAACGGAGAACGCCACTAGGGTTTCATTTTTAAGGATGGCGCAGCAGTGAGGGCTTTCTGTCTTTCTTGTTGCAGCAAAATTGAGAACGCCTGCTCAATAGACAGTAAAGGATTGATCATCAGTATGCTTTCGCGAGCCGCAACAAATCTTTCATTCAACCCCATGAGAAACTTTATTAGCCTTTGCGTTAGGATGTATTCCTTGAAAACCATGTCCGTGGCACAGTTACAGATGGGTAAAGAAGTGGTGGTGTCGACTTCGTCCCAAACTGTTCTCAGTTTTGTAAAATAGTCCCCGATGCAGTCGTTCGCCTGAATGGTATTCACCAACCGCCGTTCCAATTCGAACATCCGCGTCGCATCTACTTGACCGTACCGAGCACAAAGGTCCTCCCAGATTTTTGCAGCAGAGGATCTGAACAATACGGAGTCAGCCACTCGCTTCTCAAGACTCATAAGGATCCAGGCACGTACCATGCTGTCACCACGTTTCCAGGCTTGCGTTTTGTCATCCGAGTCAGTGGGCATGACTAAGGTTCCATCGACAAACCCTAGCTTGTTCTTTGAACCGAGAGCGATCTCCATTTGATGCCTCCAGCGAGCGAAACCGGGTCCACCATCGTATGTCGCCGCGAGAGCATGGCCGGGATGGTCCGAGCTAGACAGATAGAGAGGACTCCCGACTCCGATCGTTGCACTTCCACTGCTCCCGTCTTCTGGACTTCCGACGCCTCCATTATCACCCTCTGGCTTGGGAAATTGCTGTTCTTCTTGAATTTGATCGCTCATTTTCAGCAACCAGAAGATTCAACCCAGAATCAAAGAAGGGAAACTAAATCAAAAATGGAAGAAAAGAAGAACTGTGATTTCGTTTCGAAGTGAAGCAAAGAGACAAGAGCGGATCCCACGATCTCTGCTCTGATACCATGAAAGAAAGTCAAATCAAGAAGGAAGAAACATCTGCTTGATTCGTTCCCAACCAAGAAAACTCAATTCGAGAGAGTTACAGAGAGAAGAAGAAGAAGTATATGTACAGTGCGGAAGAAAGAAAAAGATACTACCTAGACTACTGCCCAGACCGGAAATAAGAAAACCTAGAACCAACTACCCAAACGACGTAGCTTAAACTAGAAACTAGTTATAAGTTTCTAATACTACCTAACACCTATATGTACAGTTAAAATAACAACAGACTCCTCTAACAAATCTGTCAACTTTTGAAGTGAATTCAATCACGGGTTTCACGATTGGGTTTTATTGGGAATCATTTCGATACCGATGCCCCTGTTGTATCTCAAGTTTATGAGTTTTGGTTTGATTTTGAAAATTTAGTCGAGCGATATTCTGTTGATTGATGATGCCGCTTAATGATAATTGTTGTTGAATCTTATCAACTTTTATCTTTCAGTTGTTCTTGGGCTAAAGTAACCTAGCAAATTTATGGTGCTTTCGAATAAAAAAGAATTAGTAACTAGGTAGTTTGGAAGATAATCTGTTGTATACAATGAGTAATGAGGTTCTGGTATCTTTGTAAGCTCAACTGACTTGTGAGAAGCCATTCTATGAACGGAGAGTCTGGCAAGTGGATGTAGCCAACCTACGCGATCGTCCTTTTTTTTTTTTTTTTTGGCGCCGCGGTGGCTACGGTTTTTTTTTTTCTTTTTTCAGTTTTTTTTTTCTTTTTTTTTATCACAAAACCTTCAAATTATTGCAACTTTTAATATATAAGTCCAAAATAAAAAACAATTATATCATTGTTCACCTAAATTCAAGCTCTTCAAAACAAGATCAGTCATGGATATATTTTGACAACTTAAAAAAAATATTTTTACATGTATAGTGCACAGAACGTAAAAAAAAACTTGTACAGATGGTCATACAAACCTGTACAAATGTTCACTAAAACATGTACATTCTCACGTAAAAACATGTACATTAAAAACATACAAAAGGTCACATAAACCTGTACGAATCACTAAATATGTATATTCTTAGATTAAAATTTGTACATATAAGAAAGAACACTTGTACAGATGGTCATACAAACATGTACAGATGTTCATTAAAAACATATACATTCTGACATTTGAACATGTACATCATCACATTAAAACATGTACATCATCACATTAAAACATGTACATTCTCACATTAAAACATGTACATACATTCTCTCACATTAAAATATCATCGTATACATGTAAAAATAATTTTTTAAAAAAGTTGTCAAAACATATCCATGACTGGTCTTGTTTTGAAGAGCTTGAATTTAGATAAACAATTATATAATTTTTTTTCATTTTGGACTTATATATTAAAAGTTATAATAATTTAAAGATTTTATAATAAAAAAAAAAAAGGAAAAAAAAAACAAAGCGCATAGCGCATGCTTACGCCTCTCTTTCATTTGTTTGTTTTGATTTGACTGAAATGCCCCACATGTACCCAATTTGACTGAAATATCCCTAGATGTAGCCAACTTAGCTACATGCAGTTGTAGGCAAGAATTTGCCTTCTATGAATGGTCTGGATGCATGATTTAAGGCTGAGCTAGCGTGTTAGGATTTTCTTGCTAGTCGGTTACAAAGATCTATGCACTAGCTTAAGGGTATTAATTAGATATGATCTTGATTTTTTAAATGAAGGGGATAAGCAATCATTTCTTGGTCATAAGTGAATACAGTTATTTGCTTTGGTAGTTGCTCAAGCTAGAAAAAATTGATGACTAATTAGTCCTGTCTATCCGGAAACACTACTACTTCAAGTTTTACATCTTGAGATAAAAATGTGTTAGGGATGCTCATAAGGTAATTTCTATTTGTTAGATTTTAGAACAGGGTACCTACCTCTTGAGCGCAGCGGAATTATTTGGATTGTTCTTTTGTTCATTGTCAACCGAATCATCCTTCCCTTGTTATCAACTGATGAGTCTTCGCGGCTACCACATGGAGATAGCCACAACAGCACCCCACGCTATCCACGACCTAAGAACCCTAACATGGCTCTCTATGTGTTTTGTGGGTAATATATCTGATATGATTTCTATTGTGTGTCTGTAGACTAATCTCATTTCCTCTCTATATATATAGTGATAGAAGGAATATATAAGAATAACTAATATTCTTATATGCAATTATTTGACGTTGGTGGAAACAAAATATTTGCTTTCATTTATTACTTAAATGAAAATAACCAACATCTCCCACTCAACCTACGGTCAAATACTCGAGAGATTTCGAGTTTCATTCAGGCAAATAGGCCGCGCAACCTGACAACACACCTGCAATTCGGATAACTTCAAACCAAGCCTCATCGGCCAGAATGAAGCATCCATAAAGAATGTTGCCTCACCTCAAGTTCAATTTATGTTCAACTAATCCAAACTCAACCCAAAAGCTTCAACATATGGATGAGCAGGATACCGTTAATGACTATGACTACTTAAGTTACTAGAGCCAACAATTCTCACTTTAGTCTAAACTACTCTTGAAAACTTTTCCTTTTTACTTTGGTGTCGTACCCTAAAGGTAACACTACTTCCCAGAAGGTTACACTAGAACCGTAAACTCATGAAATCTTGGTAAACCTTCCAAATTAGCATCATCATTACCACTATTACGACCCAAGTCAAAAGGTGCCTATAAAAAAATGACTCACACAATGAAGGAGCAAGGATCAATCTATACGCTTCGATAAGGTCACTAGCATGTATCGTATGAAAGTACGTTGTGGGGAATTCTCTTACATAGAGGATGTCAAAATCTACCCGCACGAGTCTAAAAGGCTCACATAGACACCTCCCACTCGGCTAAAATGAACTTACATAGGGTCCGGGAACCTTCACTAAATCCCATGTGGGTTGAGCCAATAACCCCTTTTCATATAGACTACAGAAGTCTCCCACTAACCTTGAGTCCCTTAGACAAAGTTAGTCATTACTTCATGAATACATATATCCAATGAAGTCGTCTACTTGTGTGATAAAGTATGTCTTATAGTTCATTAACATCAAGACACAACATGCTATTTTGACAAACAAAATGTCGAGGAGAATAAGCATTATCATATCCAACAAAGGTTCAAGTTATGGGCGGTTAGAGGCGGCAAAAGTGACCCGAACCCGAAAAACGAAGTCGAATCGAACCAAACTGAATCGAAATCCCTCAATTCTCAACCATATGGACAATTGAAAAAATGACCCGGAACCCACAATGAACCGAATCGAACCAAATTGAACCAAGATTTGATAGAACCGAAAATCAACCACAATCCAAAATCATCCGAACCAAAAACATTCAACCCGAAGCTATCCAAACCATAGTCACCCGAAACCCATAATCACCCAAAACCCAAAGCAACCCGAATCGAAAATAAACGATTAATAATTCTAACTATCAAACCATAAAATAATATTATTATTTCTAATATATAGTTGTCTTTAAATATCTAGTTGTAAAATTTCACTTTGTATATGTATAGATTTAATCTCAAATATGTGAAATATTTTTGTAAAATAAATTGTCTAAACACTTTTTATAAATATAATATACATACACAATATATTGATGTACTGTAAGATTCTCGATGATATTTTTTTAATCAATGTATAAGTTAGAAAACAAACTTCCATTAATCTATTTATGAACTCAATGAACTGGATCCACATTTGATATATGCTCTTTTGTTGGATAATCTCGCTTTCTCACGTAAAATCATCCCATCTAAGTGTAACTATGGAACATCTTTATTTTCGCTCTCCATCCACCCAAGATACATCTCATTGTTATCCAATTGAGTTTGTGTCAATCTATTTTTCTTCTTAGTATGAAATTTTTGAAATATAGGACATTAAAATAAATGCTAAAGAGTATGTAAAAATTATTACTAATTCAGAAAATAAATAATTGTGTTGCGTTTTCAAGTTTTGAAACAATTAATAAATACACATCTGAAAAATAATGGGTAAACATGTGCATGCCTCATAGATTTGCATCATATGGTTGGATGTGGGTTTCAACTTTCATGCTGTATTTTTTGCTACAACAGAATAGTTATAATACAAGTTGATTGAGGAAGGATTTTTTTATAATGGGAATAGATTTACAAAATTAGATTTGAATTGGTGGATACAATTTTAGATTATACAATCACACTACATATAAAATGTTCCTTCAATTTGGCCCCATGTCTACATCATAAGTAGTCAACTTAGTATTATTTTATTGAGATATATATGTAGTAGTGAATGAAAAAAATGATTATTTAATATGACATTTACAAATTTGTATCGGCTTAGCCCAACTCAAATAATTCACCCAAATTAGACTCATAGCCCGAAAAAAGCCGAATGCACCATTGACTAACCCGAACCATAGGAAACCAAACCAAAACCACCCTAGCCGAAAATCACCCAAACCGAAATACAATCGAATCAATCCAAACTCACCCGTAACTTCATAAGCCCAAACTAAGCCCGAAAAACCGAATTCACCTGACCCAGTCCGACCCGTGCTGAATATTATATAGTTCAAAGCTGGCCCGAACCAATCCTAACCAAACCGAACCCGAAAGATTGACCCGAATTGCCATCTCTAGTTACGGTAGCCATATAACACAAGTTAGTTGTGCCCCTAAGGTAACAAAAAAAAACATCTTTGTAGTTTTCTAGTGTTCATAACCTGGATTAGCTTGGAAACGACTAACGAGTCCAACTGCATAGCAGCTATCCGAGCTGGTGCATATCATGACATACATTAAACTACAAACAACACTAGAATATGGTACATTCTTCATATAGGTTACTTTTTTTGAGCTAGGTTCCATGTCTGCACTAAGAGCCTCTCATAATATGAGTATCAATGGGTTTACATCACTAAGATGGTATATTTCTAAAACATTATAAAGGTAGTTCTCTGAGACAAACCGAAGATCTTTTTCTTCCTATTTCTAATATTTTGACTCCCAGTACTTAACTGGCTTCACCCATATCCTTCATGTCAAACTAGCTTTCGTGGTGGAAAGTTGATCCAAGTTGTCATTGGCTATTAGGATGTCATCTACATACAAAGTTAGAATGACAAATCCTTTTTGTGTATGACTTATATACACACAATGGTCTTCATTTATAATGGAAAACTTTTCCTCAACCATTGTCTCATGGAACCTAATATTCCATTGTCTAGATGCCTTCTTAAGACCATAAATGGGTATACAAAGATGATATACCTTCTTCTCTTGACCCTTAACCTTAAACCCATGAGGCTGGTCCATATATATCTTCTCCTCAAGGTTTCCACTGAGGAGAATTTACTTCCATCTGATGTAATTCTAAGTCTAGACAGACAACAATAGCCAAAATAAGTTTGATGGATCCAAATCTTACAACAAGTGAAAACTTCTCTTCATAATCGACTTCCTCATTTTGAGTATAGCCATTGGCTACTAGCCTGGGTTTATACCTTTCAACTAATCCATCCTACCTATTTTGACTCTAATAACCCGCTTGCTCCAAATTGTCCTTTTATCATGCAGAACATCAACTAAGTCCTAAACTTGGTTATTATTTATGGACGCTAACTCTTCTTTTATTGCTTATATCTATTCAGATGCCTTACAACAGCAGTGTCATTAAAAGTCCTAGGCTCTTCCTCATTCATCACAACAGTTAGGAAGTATTCATAATTAATACCTTTTGGAGTGACCATGTTTGCCTCTGAGTCAATTTAAAAACACCTTTTGGGGACTCGACCCTTTCGCTTCTTCTAAGATCATGTAAAATGTGTTCCTCCTCCTGAACTTGAGGGTTCAAAAGAACATCTTCAACAACCTAATCATATTGATTACTTGAATTAGGTTGTTCATCAAGATAATCTAGTTCATAGAACTCTTGATCCCGGTTGCTCAAAAATGGATGAATAATCATTTTTCCAAGAAAGTAACATCACGAGAATGAATCTCAGTCCTTCTCCCACTTTCAACTTCACCGAAGAAGACATACCCTTCGGAGTTCTCACGGTATTGTACAAAGATACATTTCTTTCCCTTTGGGCCTAATTTCCCGAAGTTATGAAAGGGTAAAGTGATGTAGGTGGTACATCCCCATGGGTGCAGATTACTCAAAATCTTGCTGTGTGGCAGTCCATAGTTCATATGTTGTTTTAGAAACTGATTTTTTGTAGGAACCCTATTCAAAACATAGGTTGTTGTCAACAAAGAATCTCCTCAATAAAAATTGGTAGATTTGCATATGCCATCATGGATCTAGCCATATCCAGTAAGTAAGGTCCCATTTATTCTTTTAAGCCACATCATTTTGTTGTGGGTGTGAGGAATAATTAATTGTTGTATTATTCATTTCTTTTCACAGAGTTCTTTGAACTTATCAGAAAGGTACTCTCTACCTCGATCTGTTTTTTAAGCACTTAAGTTTTAGAGTTAATTGATTCCCCACTTCATTCGCATACTTTGGAAGCAATTAAGAACTTATGATTTACGTGAAATGAGATACACATAGAAAAAACGTGTGAGGTCATCAATGAATGTGATACATATCAAGCACCATGCTTGGGGTGTGAGGAATGGTTAACTGTCGTATTATTCCTTTCTTTTCACAGAGTTCTTTTCACCCTTGAAATTCCTTCGAAATGAACTATTAAGTTCTTTAGCGTCCACTAAAGACAAATCTAGACAAACTAGATTAACTAAAATAATTTGAATAACTTATGTTCAAATTATTAAATTATGTGGTGTCTACTAAAGACAATCTAGACAAACTGGATTAATTAAAATCA
The DNA here is from genome assembly GCA_023374045.1 of Limonium bicolor. Lineage (NCBI taxonomy): Eukaryota > Viridiplantae > Streptophyta > Magnoliopsida > Caryophyllales > Plumbaginaceae > Limonium > Limonium bicolor. The sequence goes on from CM041778.1 coordinate 149,427,007, forward strand.
TTTGAACAACCTATGTTCAATTTTAATTAACAAAATTATTATTCATAAAAAAACAGAACAATAATTACTAAAATTGTGGAACAATAATATTCGTCACAAAAACTAACAATAATGTTAATCTTACAATTATAAGAATTTAATGTTACAAAAACATCAACACATCCTCCACATGTTACACAAACATATATTTATAGTATTATATGAATATTATTATGTAACTTATTCAATATCCCCAATAGATTCGATATTATTACACACATCAAATTTGACATAATATACAACATTGAAATCACACATTAAAAGAATAAATAAATCACGTTAACAACCATAATATCAATCTACAGCATAATAAAAATATATTCTCAGGATATAGGAACAAATCCAACTTCCAAAAACAAGGAAACATATTCCCGTATTTTAGTCCATTTCTTATATGTAAAACAAATTTACTCAAATATAAGAAATATAAAGAATTAATATCTCAAAAGCAATTATATTCTCCTAAAATAATGGAAATAGATGCACACAAATTTTATCTCTTCGTAGAATTGGGAACAAATACCACCATAATATGGACCCAACAGTCACTCTTGGTGCACTAAAAAAATTATATGCACATAATCTCTTGCCAATAAAATCTATTACGAAACAAAATCAACCACAATTGAACAAGAATTGCAGCTATCAACATCATTGATACACATAAATGAGCAAAGGGAAAAAACTCCAATTCATGCGTGAAGTATCCAACATTTGATCACTCTCATGTTTATATATGATAACATTATGCATCTAGTTTCCTGGAATCGGTCAAACAACCATTAATTCTCACCACCCCTTATGAAAACTTAGAAAAAACAAATCGAGAAGTTTAGAAAAAATTCAAAACAATTAAAAAAAATCCAAAAAAAACCTCAAATTTGGAATCAATCTGGAACCGAACTGGAACCAGTTGAACCGGTTTTGGAACCGGAACCGCACCGGAACCGGTACCATTTTTTGAGTGAAAATGCAAAGAAAATACATCCTTCGGAACCAGAACTGCCCCGGAACAACCACTGACCGGTTCCGAATTTGAATACACATGTCCGGAACTGGTCGGAACCGAAACCATGAACAACTTTAGTCTAGTTGCAACTGAAACATAGATCAACAAAGTTGACTCCTTTTTCACTTGCTATCAAACACCCGAACACACGAGTGACGTATTGACTCAAAATATCCAAATTTTATCTATTTTTAACTCGATAGAAGTAGGTCGGCAAAGTTTTCCCCTATTCTGAGATTATGGGCACAACAACCATCATTCAACGAATGAAAATAACCGCTCACAAAACATCAAAATGAAATTGTTTTTGTGCATTCCAAAAATTTGAGATTGTGGCATTATATCATATATAGAGATACAGATCTACATTAATAGTAGGCTCTCCGGAACTGATACCTTCAAGCTACATTGGACACTATCATTCTTAATCGTGTGCGCCTTTTAACATTTCAATTGATTATTTTGGCAAGGTGTACTTAGTTGTGTAATTCTTCTATAAAGAGGCACACTCTACCATGAAGGCTTACTGGTAATTGAAGAAATTTTGTTATGGCTTTTGTACCAAAGAAATTTTTTCATTAGCTTCATTTGTGTGACATAAATTATTACTTTATGTTAAAGAGATACTGGCATAAGGTTACTGACATGTGCTCTATTGTTTTGGTTGCTAGTCTTGCAGAATTTCCTACATCTACTCAGCATTCTGCCGATAAACAGTAAACCATTTGAAGCTGATATAAATACACCGACTCAACATGCCTAGCCTAATTGAAGGTATACATGATGATTTTCCTCTGAGATGTCTTGCTTGCATCCCATATCACCTTCATCCTCAACTACAGCTTGTTTTCCATTCCTGGAGATCTGCTTTCCAAAGGGCTAAGCTCCACAAGGTAAGACAGGAAGTGGGTTTCACTGAAGAAGTATTGTGCATGTCTGTGTCTGATCTAGAGAATCAATGGCAACTCTATGACCCAATCAATGATCTGTTGTTCACCATACCCATCCTTCCTTCCAAAATAAAGCACCTATCCCATTTTAATGCAGTTTCTACTTTCGGTAAGCTTTTTTTCCTTGGTGGGGGGACTGCTACGGTTGAACTACATATTGGTTATCACTATGGCTACCCTGCCACCATGAAATGGTCGTATGACCCAATCTTGAGATGTTGGATGTGAGCTTTTATGAGGGTGCCATAGTTAATGTTTGCATGTTATGTTGCGGGGGAAGATAGAGGTCAGTTACGGGTTCATTAGTGGTACCGAATCAATAACTCAAGTTGAGATGTATGATCTGTGGGATGATCAATGGGTTTCAGTTCCGGATTGCCTTAGAACTTCAACTCTGCCTATTATGGCTTGGTGCTTGAGGGTAAAATTCATGTTGCTCACATCGTATGTCGATAGTTCACATACTGGAAGGCACCACTACATCCATGTGCTGGAGAGTGGAGGGCTGTTGATAGCTCCATTTTCTCCAATAATATTGTGGATGGTGACCTGTACGTGATTATCTTCAGTGTTCTATATGGGGTGTGAGGAATAGTTAACTATCGTATTATTCCTTTCTTTTCACAAAGTTCTTTGAACTGATCAGAAAGGTACTCTCTACCTCGATCTGTTCTCAAGCATTTAACTTTGAGAGTTAATTGAATCTCGTATTCATTCGCATACTTTTGAAAGCAATTAAAAACTTCTGATTTACATTAAACATGCACTAGTAGAAAAATAGTCTAGGGCATCTGTTGTTATACACTTTAGGCATCTGTTACAATAGATGCCTTAGCTTTAGATGTTACAGATTGAATGTTTGACATCTGTTACAAGAGATGCCTAAAGTCAAGTAATAACATCTGTTGTTTTGATTCCAACCGATGGTAAAGGTGTCACGTGGGGAATAAAATTTGGCTTTGTCTATGCATAAGAAAAACAGATGCCTAAAGCCATGCAATTAGCATCTATTCAACAGAAAAACAGATGCCTAAAGTTATGTGACAAGAATATCATACGCACATCTATTACATCTGTTACTATTTGCAACAAATGCCTAAACTGGTTTTTTTAGCATCTAACCTAGTATAGAACAGATGCCTAAAAGTATTTTTTACCAAGCCACATACTACCAAGAATCTACACACACAATTCCATTGACAAAACCTGTAACATTACAAAGAAAAATTTGTTCACAAGACCTGTAATAGTACACAGTTCTGGTGACAACTAGTCTCATCAATTCATATAACTCAAACATCAAAGTTTAGATTCATAACCCACTAAATCACAAAATAAAAGCACAACTCAAGAACATATAAATTCTAGCTATAGTATGACTGCAATTAAAGGTTTAGAGTCACAACCAAACTAATTAGACACTGACAAAAGTCACACCAAGCCACGAACAACTACAACAAATAAAAAATTGTTTCATTGTATACATGTTAATGCCCACATCTTCATCTCTGACTCTTTCATGTTAATGCCCCACATCTTCATCTCATCTTTTCAGCTGACTCTTTCATGTACTTATGCACCACTGATCTGCATCATCTACTCTTCAAAGCTACCTGTAATGTCTTAGCCAATTCGATGCATATTTAATTGTATTGTAGTGTAATGAGATTTCGATAAACCTGGAGATAATAAGAAAAAAATGCATTATATAGTAATGTACTCCAACTAACAAACTTCGAAAATTATAAGAGAAAATATAACAACAAAACTAATTATAGTACCTCCTCCAAATGTTTAGAGTCATGATATTTGGTTATTATGTCATACATGTACCGCAATTGGTTCCTCCTCAGTGTCTTGGACACTAACATGAATTTAAAAGCAAAATTAGTGAATGTAAACACACAAATTTAAATTTTATTATAAATCATGTCACTTACATTTATAGCCTTCACAATCAAAGCACTCTTTTTCTAAAATAAGGAATTAGTTTTCATATTTCTAAAATTCTGGTGGTTAGTAGCGGCAGGTTGTTAGAATGAATTCCCTATTTATATCTTGAGATAATAAAATTAGAAGTTAACTTGTGCCCACAATATACGACAAAGTGTTATTTTCAACAAAGCATAATTAACAAAAGCCACGCATCGCACTTGCAAAGAGATGAAGGGTAGAAGATAAGGGAGCTGGACTGTATCAAGAAGGAGGTTTTGCTAACGATGTTATTTGTTAATATGTTCCTTGTTAGGAAGAAAAACACGGGTAAAAGAGAGATCTTTATCTCTTAGGAAAAAAGTGAATACAGAAAAGAAAAGTGTGTACGCGTTTTGTTAGAAAGAAGATCACATATTTAAGTTTATTCAACATTTAATGCATCTTACCACCCAAGCATAGGCTTTGTCTCGCATAAGAGTACATACAACAAAAAAGGGAGAAGAAAAAGATGACAATCCAATAGAAATCTGTTGAAAAATATGAATCTGCTGCATAGTTAGTAATCTGTCCAGATTCTTGAGGAAGTGGGTCATTAAAATCTGTCAATTCTTTCTGTTTTGTAGTTAATGTTATTAGTTGAAAATAAGGAATTAGTCTTCATATTTCTAAAAATTCTGGTGGTTAGTAGCAGTAGGTTGTTAGAATGAATTCTCTATTTATATCTTGAGATAATAAAATCAGAAGTTAACTTTTACCCACAATATACAACAGTGTTAGTTCCAATAGAGCATAATTAACAAAAGCCATCTCACTTGCAAAGAGATGAAGGGTAGAAGATAAGGGAACTGGTCTATATCAAGAAGGAGGTTTTGCTCAATGACGTTTTGTTAATATGTCCTTGTTAGGAAGAAAAACATGAGTAAAAGATAGATCGTTAATCTTTTAGGAGAAAAGTGAATACAAAAAAAGTGTATACAATTTTTGTTAGAAAGAAGATCACAGATTTAAGGTTTATTCAACACACCCAAGCAAATGCTTTGTCTCGCATACAAGTACATACAACAAAAAAGGGAGAAGAAGAAGATGACAATCCAATAGAAAGCTGCTGAAAATATGATTCAAAATATGAATCTTGTATAGTTAGTAATCTGTCATTATTCTTGGGGGGGGGGGGTGGGTCATTAAAATCTTCAATTCTTTTTGTTTAGTAGTTAACATTAATTAGTTGAAAATAAGGAATTAGTTTTCATATTTCTAAATTTCTGGTGGTTAGTAGCAGCAGGTTGTTAGAATGAATCCCTATTTATATCTTGAGAGATAAAAAATCAGAAGTTAACTTGTGCCCACAATATACAACAAAATGTTATTCCAGCAGAGCATAATTAACAAAAGCCATCGCACTTGCAAAGAGATGGAGGGTAGAAGATAAGGGAGCTGGTCTGTATCAAGAAGGAGGTTTTGCTCAATGACGTTATTTTGTTAATATGTTCCTTGTTAGGAAGAAAAACAGGGTAAAAGAGAGATCTTTAATCTCTTAGGAGAAAAGTGAAACAGAAAGATAAAGTGTATATAGTTTTTGTCAGAAAGAAGATCACATATTAAGGTTATTCAACAATTAATGCATCTACCACCCAAGCACCCGCTTTGTTCTCGCATAAGAGTACATACAACAAAAAAAGGGGAGAAGAGGAAGAGACAATCCAATAGAAATCTGTTGAAATTATGAATCTGCTGCATTCTATCCAGATTCTTGAGGAAGTGGGTCATTAAAATCTGTCAATTTTTTCTGTTTAGTAGTTAACGTTAATTAGTTGAAAATAACGAATTAGTTTTCATATTTCTAAAAAATCTGGTGGTTAGTAGCTGCAGGTTGTTAGAATGAATTCCCTATTTATATCTTGAGATAATAAAATCAGAAGTTAACTTTTTCCCACAACATACAACAGAGTGTTATTTCCAGCAGAGCATCATTAACAAAAGCCATCTCACTTGCAAAGAGATGAAGGTAGAAGATAAGGGAGCTGGTCTGTATCAAGAAGGAGGTTTTGCTCAATGATGTTATTTTGTTAATATGTTCCTTGTTAGGAAGAAAACCCGGGTAAAAGAGAGATCTTTAATCTCTTAGGAGATAAGTAAATATAGAAAAGTGTATACAGTTTTTGTCAAAAGAAGATCACATATTTAAGGTTTATTAACATAGTAACATGAAATGATCACACAGTAAGAATCTTCCGTTAAATGTAGATATAAGACTATAGCCACCGTACCTGTCAAATCAATAGTTAGAAGCGGATATGTTAAGCTGGGATAGGGACAAATCACTTGAAAGATGATTAGTTACAACTGTGTAGCTAAGTAGTTGATGAAAAATAGTTTGGCTTTTGCAAATATTGAGCAGAAGGGAGAGAGATGGTTTTGTTCAAGTCTGCTATTTTTTGTGTTGGTACGCATAGGACTTAGGGTTAGAAGAAAATACAGTCTCACCTTTAAAAGCTGTCAAAATACTGAGGTGAACGAAAAAACGTGAAGATCTTATCTTGAAATGGAGATTGGAATGATCGCACCCATGTCATGTCATGTTGAACAGATATGAGGGAAAATGTTCAGCTGGGTTAGAGAAGTGCCCATAAGAACAACAGAAATTTCATTAGACCCATTTAAGATATCAAGAATGTACACGGTCTCTTCTTTCATGTTGTCAGAGCTTGTTATATCAGGCACATATATGGATTAATCTCTACATTTAAAACACTTGTATCAAGGAAATTCTTAGGATTAGGATTCCATGTTGGATGATGTGTGTTTCATGGAAGACATTACCATCTGGGAAATCTGTATGCTAATTTTGTAATGGCACCTTTATCTTCCAAACAAAGGCAAGGCAACTTCTTAGGATTCTAGTACCTTTTACTGGGAAGGAATTTACTTCCTATTTAGACACAAGAAATGCAGTAAATTAGTAGTAAATAAGTTCACTCAATCCAATAGATTCTAAAATCTCCCCAAAGTCACTACTACTAGGCGTTATATTCCTGTATTTATTCGATCTCCTACAAAACTGGCACGAATCATCAGTCCTAAAACCCGCATGCATACGTGGTAGATTCTCACATCCAGAATCACTTCAACTCTTAACACAAGAAAGGAAGTTGGTCTGCATTTACTCCACCATAAAATAGTTACAATATATGTTGTCTACATAACTAGAGCATGCATCAAACAGAAAGTGGCCCTGTTCTAAAACTAGATCAAAGAAGTCGATAGAGATTGGTAAAAACAAATCTTTTAGAAGCATTAAACAGATTTTTAAAATCTGCAGTTCACTAGGTAATCTCTATCTGATCCATTAAAGTTCCATGACCATAGAGCCTCTAGAAGCGGAAAAATAGCTATTGAATCTAACCCGTTAAGTAATTTCTACAATGATAGAGTAGGTGATGATGGTCAATATATATGAGCTGCAAGTGTCTATTCTACGAGGAATAGAAGTCCTCGCCTCAGACAACAACAAACAACTGATTGAGCAGAGAGCATCAAAGGAAGACAAACTACTGCATCTGAACCATGGACTTAACATATCAAGTGCAAAGCATGACAATTTTTTTGGAGATGTTCATAGTTTGGCTGAACAACAACATTCATCGACTAATAGTTCACCAAATCGGTTAATTAAAATCCATCAATTGCAAAACTAGCTCCTTCTCAAACCTAGCATTCATATTATCTAATACCTACTGAAACTAAGACTAGTACAATTATAAGAACGCTCTGAAGCACCACACAGATTGTTCAACACAGAGTGGCGATAACTTGTTGAAAAAAATTCACGGTCACAACAAAAATATGCAGCTGAAATTCCTTTAATGTGCGCAGAGGGTACAACTAATTAAATCTGCACTTCATCTGTGTCTAATACCTACTGAGACCAATAGTCTAGAAGAATAGAAGCGTACCTTTACCACAGTAGATTCCTTGCCGCACTAATTTGTACGAAGATCACCAGAGAAATTTCGTTGATGGTGAGGAGGCGAGGGTGAAACTAGCTTCACTGGGTCACGATGAAGGAGATGAATCAGAAGGAGAAAGCGTGATCGAACAATTAAGGGATTTTGTGACCCAATGATTCCAGCCGACGATAGCGGACCAAGAGTTCACAACGTAGATGGAGGATGGAGGGAGCTAGTTGTATCACCGCGCGTAGAGGTTTTATGAAGCTGGAGGTTTTCTGGGATTTTGTGACGATATAGAATAGCGGCAGTTTGGGATAAACAGAAAATAGAAATTTTCTGGAGTGGGGGAATTTTGTTTTAGCTATAGTTATTGTTATATAAGTAATAGATGTCCAAGTTAAGTTGGGCTTTTTTTCCGGGCTTTTGACATCTGCTATATAAAAAAGAGATGCTTAAAAAAGGAGATATACTTTTAACATCTGTTTTTTTTTAAAACAGATGCGTAAAGTCATTTAAAAAAATTCACCCACGTTGTTTCAAACCCTTGCCACAATGTATAATTCTAGAGTATATGTTAAAGTAGAAACATATGGAAGAGAACATCTAGGATATCTGTTACACTGGAACAGATGTCTAAAGGGTGATGCCCAAAACGTTTTTTCTACTTGTGGAGATACACATAACAAAAATGTGTGAAGTCATCAATGAATGTGTCGAGCACTATACTTGACAGTCACACTCATTGGGCTACAGTTATCTGAATGAATTCACTGCAATAGTTGAAAAGCTATATCTGCTTTAGAGAATGGTTTCCAAGTAGCTTTTCCAGGTATACAAGACTCACACCTAGCGAGTTTTAGCTTTTGAGTTCCACCAAGGAGCTCTTCTCTTGATAATCTATTCATTCGATCAATACCAATACGACAAGTCTAGCATGTAAAAGTTCTGAATCATCGCAATGAATCACATCAAGTGAAGAAATGTGACTGTTTGAACCAACATTGACATATAATACTATGAAACCATCCAATAAAGAGCCAGTACCAAAAAATGTACCATTATGAAATAATTCTAAATTTGATCCTTCAATAACAAATTTGAATTGAAGCTTGTCTTAAGAAGAAACAAAAGAGAAAATAAATTTTCCTTATTTTAGGGACATACAAGACATTTTATAAAAATTGAGATTGATTGCATCAATATGCAGGTTCCAATCGCGTGCACATCAATGCTAATATCATTCCCCATATAAAGCTTTTGGCATCCTCTAGGAATCCGGCGAACTAAATATGTCCGATCCCAAGTCCCGTGCTCTGTTGCTGGTGAGTCTAAAGTCCACATAGAACTTGTATCGGTTAACATATAACATGAAGTGACATAACAAGAGCTTAAGGTATGACTCTTCAAAGAGAATGTTTCACCCTTTTTAAGAACTACTACAATACTCTTTGATACGACATCCATCTCACAAAAATAATGTCATTAGTTGTTATGTATTACACACAGTGGCGGACCCAGAAATTTTTTTAGGGGGGGGGCTAAAAATTTTTAACACCAAAAATTTTTTTAGGGGGCTAAAATTTTTTTTCACACTAATTTTCTTTACAACTTTATATTATTTGTATTTTTAAAAAATTTATAAAAAAATTTGACAAATTTTCAATTTTTTTTTTTTTGGGGGGGGGGGGGGGGGTGGAGCCCCCCTAGCGCCCCCCTCTCCGTCCGCCTCTGATTACACGTATACATACACAACTCGTTTATAGTATTATTAAAATATTTATCTAGGTATAACAAACAAGAATGTTTTGCGCATACAATCAACTTTAGTACTTAGACTTATAACTTAGCACACTATAAACATGCAAAAAATGCATTAATAATCTAAAATAATCGAAATTATAACGGTTCCCATTCCTTATAAAATACAAATTAACAGTATTATTGTTTCATTAAAATATTCCCTACTAAAGACAATCTAGACACACTAGATTAACCCTACTAAAGACAATCTAGACACACTAGATTAATGAAAATTATTTGAACAACTAATGTTCAACAAATTAAATTATTATGTGTATACTAAAGACAATCAAAACAAAAAATTAATTAAAATTATTTGAAAAACCTATGTTCAATTTTAATTAACAAAATATTATTCCTAAATAATAGAATAACAATTACTAAAAATAATGGAACAATAATATCGTCATGAAAACTAACAGTAACGTTAATCCTACAATTGTAAGAATTTAATGTTACAAAAACATCAACACATCCTCCACATGTTACACAAACATGTATTTATAGTATTATATGAATATTATTATCTAACTTATTACATATTCCAATAGATTCGATCTCATTACACACATCGAATTTGACATAATATAAAAACATTGAAAACACTCACAAAAGGAATACATATATCGCGTAATTAACAACCATAATATCGATCTACAACATAATAAATAATAATTCTTAGGAAAAAATCCAACTTCCAAAAATAAGGAAACAAATTCCGGGTTTTAATCCACTTCTTATATATAAAATAAATTTACCCAAATATAAGAAATATAAAGAACAAGTATCTCCAAAGCAATTATATTTGTTGCACACAAATTTTATCTCTATGTAGAATTGGGAACAAATGTCACCATAATAAAATATTCACGAAACCCAACGTTCTCTCTCGGTGCACAAAAACGATTATGTACACATTAGCTCTTGCCAATAAAATTTACGACCAAAGGATATCAACCACAACTGAACAAGAATTATAGCTATCTACATCATTGATACACATACACAACAATATATATCACATAAATGAGCGAAGGGGGGAAAACTCCAATTCATGCATCAAGCATTCAACATTTGATCACTCTTTTTTTTATATTGATAACATTATGTATCTAGTTGCGGCTGAAGCATACATCAGTAAAATTGACTTCTTTTTCCGTTGATATCAAACACACACACAAGTGTCGTATTAACTCAAAAGATTAAACTTTTTCTATTTTTAACTCGACAGATTTACGTCGGTAAAGTTTCCTTTTTTTAGAGATCAGGGGCACAACAACCATGATTCAACGAATGAAACTAACCGCTCACAAACATCACGAAAAAAATCTTTTTGTGTAGTCCAACAATTAAGCAAATAGAACAAATCTAGCTCTAATACCACTGTTAGATTCTAGATCAAGGCACCCTTTTTAGTGGAGCAGAATTATCTGGATCATTCTTTTGCACATTGTCAACCGAATCTTCCTTCCGTTGTTATCACTGAGGAGTCTTCGCGACTACTGATGGGGAAAGCACTGTTGCACTCCACACGCTAACCACGACCTAAGAACCCTAATACGACTCTCTTATTTTATGGGACATATATCTGATAGGGTTTCTATAGTCTTAAAAATATATAATCCTTACATCTAATACTACTCTATATAATAATAAATAGAATATATTAACTAATATACTAATACTAATAGTCAATTATATATATATAATGAAGGTATACAAACAAATTCTTATATGTAATTATTTGATGTATTAATATTTACAAATTTATTACTTATTACTTAAATAAAATAGCCAACATTATTATTGAACAATCGAGCTGCGTTGGACGCTATCATTTCTTAATCGTGTGCACCTTTTAACTTTTCAACTGATTATTTTGGCAAGGTGCACTTTAGTGTGCAATTCTTTTCAACTATGAAGGTTTTCAGGTAATGGAATAATTTTTTTATGTCTTTTGTACCGAAGCAGTAGTTGCATACAAAGATACTAGCATAAGGTTAATGACCTATGCTTTACTGCTTTTGTGCTTGTCTTGCAGGATTTCCCTATATCTACTTAGCATTCTGTCGATAAACAGTAAACCATTTGAAACTGATATAAATACACCGAATCAACATGCCTAGCCTAATTGAAGGTATGTGTGATGATTTTCCTCTGAGATGTCTAGCTTGCATCCCATATCACCTTCATCCTCAACTACAAGTTGTTTCCCATCCCTGGAGATCTGCTTTCCAAAGGGCTAAGCTCTACAAGGTAAGACAGGAAGTGGGATTCACTGAAGATTTATTGTGTGTGTCTGCGTGTGATCCAGAGAATCAGTGGCAACTCTATGACCGTATCAATGATCTGTTGTTCACCATACCCATCATCCCTTCCAAAATAAAGCTAGCACCTATCCCATTCAATGCAGTTTCTACTTTTGGTAAGCTTTTTGTCCTTGGTGGGGGGACTGCTGCGGTTGAACTACAGACTGGTAATCACTGTGGCTACCCTGCCGCCAATGTAATGTGGTCGTATGACTCAATCTTGAGATGCTGGACATGAGCTTCTATGAGGGTGCCACGATTAATGTTTGCATGTTGTGTGTTGAATGGGAAGATTGGGGTCAGTGACGGGTTCATTAGTGGTACCGAATCAACAAATCAAGCTGAGATGTATGATCTGTGGGATGATCAATGGGTTTCAGTTACAGATTACCTCGGAAGTTCAACTCTGCCTGTTATGGCTTGGTGCTTGAGGGTAAAATTCATGTTGCTCACATCGTATGCTGATAGTTCACATACTGGAAGGCACCACTACATCCATGTTCTGGAGAGTGAAGGGCTGTTGATAGCTCCATTTTTCTCCAACAATATTTGTGGATGGTGACCTGTACGTGATTCTCTCCAGTGTTCTGTTGTGGGGTGTGAGGAATAGTTAACTATTGTATTATTTCTTTCTTTTCCCAAAGTTCTTGAACTGATTAGATAGGTACTCTCTACCTCGATCTGTTCTCAAGCATTTAACTTTGAGAGTTAATTGAATCTCGTATTCATTCGCATACTTTTTAAAGCAATTAAGAACTTCTGATTTACATGAAACGAGATACACATATCAAAAAAATGTGAAGTCATCAATGAATGTGTCGAGCACTATACTTGACAGTCACACTCATTGGGCTACGGTCATTTGAATGAATTCACTGCAATAGTTGAAAAGTTATATCTGCTTAAGAAAATGGTTTCCTAGTAGCTTTCCAGGTATATAAGACTCACCCTAGCGAGTTTAGCTTTTGAGTTCCACTAAGGAGCTCTTCTTGATAATCTATTCATTCGATCAATACCGATACGATAAGTCTAGCATGTAAAAGTTCTAAATCATCGCAATGAATCACATTAAGTGAATAAATGTGACGGTTTGAACCAACATTGGCATACAATACTATGAAACCATCGAATAAAGAGGCAATACCAAAAATGTACCATTATGAAATACTCCTAAATTTGATCCTTCAATAACAAAATTTGAATTGAAGCTTGTCTAAGAAGAAACAAAAGAGAAAATAAAGTTTCCTTATTTTAGGGACATACAAGACATTTTGTAAACATTGAGATTGATCACTATGCAAAATTAATATGCAGGTTCCAATCGCATGCACATCAATGCTAGTATCATTCCCCATATAAAGCTTTTGGCTTCCTCTAGGAATCCGACGAAATGAAGATGTCTGATCCCAAGTCTCGTGCTCTGTTGCTGATTAGTCTAAAGTCCACATAGAACTTGTATTGGTTAACATATAACATGAAGTAACATAACAAGAGCTTAAGGTATGACTCTTCTTTAAAAAGAATGTTTCACTTTTTGTAAGAACTGCTACAATACTCTTTGATACGATACGACATCCATCTCACAAAAAATAATGTCATTAGTAGTTATGTATTACACGTGTACATAACACAACTTGTTTATAGTATATTAAAATTTATCTAGGTATAACAAACAAGAATATGTTTTGCGCATACAATCAATTTCAGTACTTAGATTTATATCTTAGCTCACTATAAAATGCAAAAATGCATTAATAATCTAAAAAAATCAAAATTATAACGATTCCCATTACTTATAAAATGCAAATTTACAGTATTATTATTTCATTAAATATTTCTTTGAATGAATTATTAAGTTATTTTGCGTCTACTAAAGACAATCTAGACAAATTAGATTAATGAAAATTATTTGAACACTAATGTTCAACAGATTAAATTATTATGTGTATACTAAAGAGAATCTAAACAAGAAAGATTAATTAAAATTATTTGAACAACCTATGTTCAATTTTAATTAACAAAATTATTATTCCTAAATAATAGAATAATAATTACCAAAAATAATGGAACAATAATATTTGTCATGAAAACTAACAGTAACGTTAATCCTACAATCGTAAGAATTTTATGTTACAAAAACATCGACACATCCCCACATGTTACACAAACATGTATTTATAGTATTATATGAATATTATTATCTAACTTATTACATATCTTCAATAGATTCGATCTTATTACACGCATCGAATTTGACATAATATAAAACATTGAAAACACTCACAAAAGGGATACATATATCGTGTAATTAACAACCATAATATCGATCTACAACACAATAAATAATAATTCTCATAATATAGGAACTAACCAACTTCCAAAAACAGGAAACAAATTCCAGCTTTTAATCCACTTCTTATATATAAAATAAATTTGCTCAAATATAAGAACAATATCTCAAAAGCAATAATATTTGTTGCACACAAATTGTATCTCTATGTAGAATTGGGAACAAACGCCACCATAATAAAATCTTCACACAATATGGGACCCAACGGTCTCTCTCGGTGCACAAAAACAATTATGTACACATTAGCTCTTACCAATAAAATTACGACCAAAGGTTATCAACCACAACTAAACAAGAATTATAGCTATCAACATCATAGATACACATACACACAACATATATCACATAAATGAGCGAAGGGGAAAAACTCCAATTCATGCATCAAACATTCAACATTTGATCACTCTTTTTTTTATATTGTATCTAGTTGCGGCTGAAGCATAGATCAGTAAAATTGACTTCTTTTCCGTTGATATCAAACACACGCACACAAGTGACGTATAACTCAAAAGATTAAACTTTTTCTATTTTAACTCGACAGAAGTAGGTCGGTAAAGTTTCCCGTTTTTGAGATCAGGGGCACAACAACTATGATTCAACGAATGAAACAAACCCGCTTACAAAATCACAAAAGATTAAACAGTGAACCATTTGAAGCTGAGATAAATACACCGACTCAACATGCCTAGCCTAATTGAAGTTTTATATGCCTGATGATTTGCCTCTGAGATGTCTCGCTTGCAGAGAACCTGTGGGCAACTCTATGACCCAATCAATGATCTGCATTCTATTGTTCACCATACCCTATCTTCCCATCCAAAATAAGGCACCTATTCCATTTCAGTACAGTTTCTACTTTCAGTAAGCTTTTGGTATTCTTGGTGGGGGGACTGTTGCGGTTGAACCATAAAATAGTAATCACTGTGGCTATCCTGCCACCAATAAAGTGTGGTCGTATGACCCAAACTTGAGATGCTAGACACATTTGTGCTTTTATAAGGGTGTCGCGATTAATGTTTGCATTTTGTGTGTTGAATGGGAAGATAGTGGTCAGTGTCAGGCTCATTAGTGGCACCGAATCAACAGCTCAAGCTGAGATGTATGATCTGTGGTATTATCAATGAGTTTTAGTTCCGGATTTGCCTCGGAACTTCAACTCTGCCAGCTATGGCGTGGTGCTTGAGGTAAAATGCATATTGCTCACATCGGTATGTCGATAGTTCAGATAGTGGGAGGCACCACCACATCTATGTGCTGGAGACTAAATGACTGTTGATAACTCGATTTTTGTCCAACAGTATTTGTGGATGGTGACGTGTAGGTGATTCTCTTCAGCGTTCTGTTGTGGGGTGTGAGGAATAGTTAACTATCGTATTATTCCTTTCTTTTCACAGAGTTCTATGAACTTATTAGAAGGATACTCTCTATCTTAATCTGCTCTCAAGCACTTAACTTTGAGAGTTGATTGATTCTCAACTACATTCGTGTCCTTTTTTGGAAGCAATATGATTTATGTGAATGAGATACACGTTGCAAAAACTTATGAAGTCCATCAATGAATGTGATAAATCTCGAGCATCATACTTGGCAATCACACTCATTGGGCCACAATATCTGAATGAATTGGGTGCAATGGTTGAACAACTCTTTCTGCTTGAGAAGATGGTTCCCTAATAGCTTTTCCAGCTAAACAAGACTCACACCTAGTGAGTTTTAGATTTTGAGTTCCATCTAGGAGCTCTTCTCTTTCTAGTTTATTCATTCGATCAATACCAATATGACCGAGTCTAGCAAGCCAAAGTTCAGAATCATCACAATGAATCACATAAGTTGAAGAAATGTGATTGTTTGAACCAACATTGACATTTAATACTATAAGCTATCTAATAAAGAGCCAGTACCCAAAATTTTACCATTATGAAACAACCCTAAATTCGATCCTTCAAAAACAAATTTGAATTGAAGCCTGTCTTAAGAAGAAACGAATGGGAAACTAAATTTTGTCTTATTTTAGGGTCATACAAAACATTTTGTAAACATAGAGATTGACCACTGTGCAAAAATAATATGCAAGTTTCAATCCTATGCACATCAATGCTGGTATAATTCCCCATATAAAGTTGTTGGCTTCCTTAAGGAATCTGACTACACTCTACGAAAGATGTCCGATCCCAAGTCAGATGCTCTATTGCCGCTAAGTCTAAAGTCCACGTAGAACTTGTATTGGATAACATATAACATGAACCAACACAACAAGAGCTTAAGGTATGACTCTACTTCATAAAGAAATGTTTCACCCTTGTTAAGATCCGCTTTAATACTCTTTGATACAACATCCATCTTACAAAAAGAAAATGTTATTAGATGTTTTTTATTACATGTGTACATAACACAACTCGTTTATAGTATTATTAAAATATTTATTTAAGTATAAGAAACATAAATATGCTTGCGCATACAATCAATTTCATTAGTTAGGCTTATAAATTAGCATACTATAAACATGCAACAAATACATTTATAACTTCAAAAATGAAATTTAAATTATAACGGTTCCCGTTGGAAATGAAAATTATATTTTCAGTATTATTGTTCCATTAATAAATTCCTTCGAAAAGAATAATTAAGTTATTCAGAGTTTACTAAAGACAATCTAGACAAACTAGATTAATTAAACTTATTTGAACAAGTAATGTTCAAATGATTAAAATATTTGGTGTTTACTAAAGATAGTCTAGGCAACCTAGATTAATTAAAATGATTTGAACAACCTATGTTCAATTTTAATTAACAAAATTATTATTCATAAATAATAGAATAACAATTACAAAAATTATGAAACAATAATATTCATCACGAAAACTAACAATAACGTTAATCCTACAATTGTAAGAATTTATTGTTATAAATACATCAACACATCCTCCACATGTTACACAAACATGTATTAATAGTATTATATGAATGTTATTATCTAACTTATTACATCAATAAATTCATATTATTACACACATT
Organism: Limonium bicolor; assembly: GCA_023374045.1. NCBI lineage: Eukaryota > Viridiplantae > Streptophyta > Magnoliopsida > Caryophyllales > Plumbaginaceae > Limonium > Limonium bicolor. The sequence continues at coordinate 149,444,364 of CM041778.1, forward strand.
GAATTTGACACAATATATAACATTGAAATCGCTCACAAAAAGAATAAATATATCGCGTAATTAACCACCACAATATCGATTTGCAACATAATAAATAATAATTCTCCGAATATAGGAACTAATCCAACAACCTGAAGCAAGGAAACAACCTCCCTCCTTTTAATCCACTTCAAATATGTAAAACAAATTTACCCAAATATAAGAAAAGGCTTATGATAGACTTTTATGGAAGTTTATTAAAGACACCTTACAATATCTCAACTGGCCTAAATCAATGGTGGATCTAATTATGTTTTGTGTAGAGTAGGTAAGTATGAGGATCCTATGGAAGGGATGCCAATCTGAACCTTTCGCCCTTTCATGGGGTATAAGGCAAGGGGACCCGTTCTCCCTATACCTCGTTATTCTATGTATGGAGAGGTTATCCCATTAATAGGCTGGCATGTGTCTAATAAGAGTTGGAAACCTATTAAACTCTGTCATAAAGGCCCGGTGATCTCTCACTTATTTATTGCTGATGATTTGGTGCTTCTAGGATCAGCGACTGAGGAAAATGTCCTGGGTATGAAATCTGTCATGGATATCTTCTGTTCTGCCTCTGGTGAAAAAAATAATTTGGAGAAATCAAGGTTGATTTTCTAGAAAATTAGCCTTAGCCAAGCAGTAGGTATCCCCGTGTCTGATAATTTTGGTAAATATCTTGGCATTTACCTAGTTCAGGGTAGACCTAATTCTAAACTTTTCTCTAAATTGGTGGAAATGATTAGATTGAGAGTTGCAGGTTGGAAAACTAATTCCCTATCCTTTGCTGGCCGTTTGGTTTTAGCAAAATCAGTGATTGAATCAATCCCCACCTTTCATATGATGTCCCAGAAACTTCCTAGTAATATTGTGCTCAAATTGAAAAGATTTGTAGGTGTTTCTTGTGGGGTCATAAGGAAAATACAAAAAAGTTGCACACAGTTGCTTGGCCTACCATTTGTAAACTGAAACCTGAGGGAGGTTTAGGCTTAAAAGATATTGAGCTTATGAATAAAGCCTTTCTAGCTAAATTAAGTTGGAGATTCCTCCAAAATCAAGACAAGCTCTGGGTGAATGTCCTTAGAAATAAATACTAGAATCCCCAGATTAGAACAACTTCCAATGTCTGAAAGAATATTTGGGCTAGTAGAGGGCTCATTGCCTCTGGTTCTAGGTGGAAACTAGGGGATGGCCAATCCATTTCGTTCTGGCTAGACAAATGGCTATATGATAAACCTTTGTAGTCCTTTGTATAGAACAACCAGAATATAGATCTTTCTGCTAATGTGGCCCACTTCTGGATTCCAGGCATGGGCTGGAACTTTGAGTATCTGTCAGCCGTGCTACCACCAAGAGTTCTTGCCACATTATCTAGTAAGTTTATTGCTGAGGAAGCGGATGTTGATAGTCTAATTTGGTCTGATAGCAGGAATGGCCAATTATCTGTGGCCAATGCCTATGCGAAACTAGATCAAGTTAATACTAAAAAAACGATTTGGAGGGTCTTATGGAAGTTGAGAATTCCTGAAAAAATTAAATGCTTTCTTTGGCTTATTTCTCATAATGCACTTAAAACTAAGGCTTTACTTTTCAGGTTTGGTCTTATTTCTTATCAGGTCTGTAGCTCTTGTGGTGATAGAGAGGATGCTGAGCACATACTCAGGCGCTGCACTGTTGCAGGGAAAGTTTGGAAATCAATCTCGGGCGATGTTGTCTTAGTTTGTGATTCTCTAAATTTAAGTTTTGATAACTGGTTATTAGCTAACCTGAACAGGAGTAGTACTTCTGTCCGATTTGGTGATATGAAATGGCCTAAGATCTGTTAAGACAAGATCCTTTAGTTTTGATGATAGCAAACCTTGTGTTGTCTATCTAACACGTTTGTCAAGATTCATGATTTCAGATAGACAGGTGAATAAGTGGCTTAGCACGCAAGGTTGCAAGCGCACTTAAGTCATGAGTGGCTTAGCACGCAAGGTTGCAAGCGCGCTCAATCCACGACATGTGCTCTACCAGTCGGGCACCTGTCGGCGAGAGCTCCGGAGAACTTCTAGCAAGACACAAGCAGTCAAGAACCACACCATCACATATCTCTTACATCAGACATCAAACAAGGACCAAACGGAGTTAGCAACGTCGACAAACTCACTCAGATTATTCACAACCACACAAGCAACTTGCTCATGACAAACACACGACAAAAGGTGTATCTCATTAATGTGCAAGATAACAAGATAAGCAAAGGCTATTGATGAACATCATTACATAGCCGTAATACTTCAGAAGAGAGCATTTATGAGCATTAATGAGCCAGACAAGTTCAGACAAGTTGAAGTGTGCAAGTGGTGACCGGCCACTTGGGAAGACGTGCCGCCAACTTGCCCATTCACAAGGCAACGTGTGTGCTGGTGGCTCCAGATCAAGTTGGACGAAAATCTGCAGTAGGGTGTGGATATTATATTTGTAGAAGAATGAGTATTCTACTCTTAGAGTCTACAACTCCTAGGTTGTTAGTTGGCATCTCAACTAACTTTTATAAATACGTGCCTTAATGTTCCTTATAAGATAAGTCCCTGTACGAGAGAAAAGATAGAGATAATCTGGGCAAGTGTGGATCAGACTTAGGAGTGTGTGTAAGTGCTAGAGATTTGGTGAGCTAGTGAGGACTGGGTTAGAGTATCAATACATTAGGTATTTGATAGGACGACAGGTCGGGGAACGGTAGGTGAACCGTAGGCCGATAGTCAGGAGAGGGTTGGCGACTTTAGGGGTACAGTCGAAACTGTCCCGGGAGTCCATGTGTAGGGCAAGGGAGGTTGAGTGAATTTCGTGTGTGTAAATTCTCAATCGAAATGTGTTTTCCAGTTTAATAGTTACCTCTCGTCTATCAAGTTTTATTAGAGTCCACGACACATCGGGGACGCATCAGGAGCGCTTGCGAGTTTCAATTGGTATCAGAGCAGGTCTCTTCTAGAAAGCTAACTGCTTTGGAAGACGATCAAGATGTCTCATGCAAGCATTCTAGCAGCAGAAGAAGGTTCTGCACCAAATCGACCACCACTCTTCAATGGAGACAACTACACTCACTGGAAGAACAAGATGGAATTTCATATCAAGTCTGACGATCCAAGAATGTGGAGGGTGATAACACATGGAGAGTACACCTTCCAGAATCCTCAAGGACAAGACATATCTATCGACAGCATGACGAATGATCAAATCAAGAAGCTGATATTCAACGCTAGAGAAGTAAGAATACTTCACTGTGCACTACTACCTGAGTAATACTCAAAAATTACTTTAGCTAAAACGGCCCAAGAGATTTGGAAAACTCTTGAGGTCACCTATGAAGGGAATGGTGAGATCAAAAAGACTCGCATTGAATTGCTACTCACTCACTGGGAGCTATTCAAGAAGGAAGAAAAGGAGAGCATTTCTGAAATGTATACAAGGTTCACTAAGCTGATCAATGAAATGTTGGTACTTGGAAGAACTATCTCTAACGAGGATCAAATTCGGAAGTTCCTTAGATCTCTCCCTACCTCCTTTGATAGCAAAGTCAAAGCCATGCAAGAAGTGCATGATCTCTCTAAGATGTCTCTGGCAGACATGCTAGGATCTCTAATGGCTTTCGAGTTAAAATTACAACACAGAAACTCGGAAAGCTCATCAAGAGATGGAGGGAAAGGCATAGCCCTTCAAGTAGCTGAGAATGAAAGGTCCGAGTCAGGAGACGACAATGATGAAATGGTCCTCTATGCTAAGAGGTACGTTCGAAAGTTCGTAAGAAATAAAATGAGGAAAGGCAAGGAGTCCAAGGAGTCGGATGATCAGAAGAAAAGCAATGACATGTGCTTTGGGTGTTCAAAACGTGGACATCACATCAAAGACTGCCCTCAGCGATCACGAGAGGACAACGACAGGGTCAAGAAGCCTGTCCAACGATCATTCAACAAAGGACCAAAGAAGGAAGCCTTCGTTGCCGCATGAGGAGATTCTGAACAAAGTGATGACAATCAAACCTCAAACAGCGACACCTCAGAAGAGGAGAAGGCTCACCTATGCCTTGAAGATGTGTGCTTGATGGCACAAGACAATGACGCCTCAGAATCGGAAGGAGAAGAACAACATAAGGTAAACTATTCTAAACTTAGAAGGAGAATTCAAAAGGCTGAACTTCTAGGACTTAGAAAGTTTTCTCTTATATTAGTCGATCACCTAGAGACATTAGAAACTGAAAACAATGAACTTTTGGAAGAAAATGAAAACCTGAGAAAAACCTCGGATAAAATGGTAGAAAAACTCATGAGGGCACTCATGAAATTACAGAGAGATTATAGTGAAATTCTCACCGTTCATGAAAAGTTGAAGTATGAAAAACAACATGAAATCGATGAAATGATTGTTGCTCTTAACACTAAAGAAAAGGAACTAGCTACCATCAAAGAAAAATATTCTAAGATAGATGATGTTTCTAAGACACCCATGAGGAGAAGCAAACGATAGGTCGGATGCCAGTCAGGGACCATTCGTAGAGATGTCTGCTGCTTATGCAGACAACCCGGTCATCATGAGTCCAATTGTCATAAAACGAGTTTTATAAGGCATTGGAAACTCAAGTAACTAGGACTAAAATGGGTAGTCAAAAATGATCTGAGAGTATTAAATGGTGGAAATGGGTCCAACATTTCTGTGGACCCTAACCCCACATCACTAACGTGTTAAGTGCAGAATCGAGTGAGAATAGACTCCTGCTGGTACATCGACAGTGGATGCTCTAAACACATGACAGGAGACAAGAAGAAGTTCTTCTCACTCGAACCAGGAAGCCAAGGAACCGTTTCCTTTGGCGACAACAAGAAAGGTAAAATCATCGGTGTAGGTAAGGTTGGTATTACATCTGATTATGTCATAGATAGTGTAAATCTTGTCCATGGTTTAAAATTCAGCTTGCTTAGTGTCTCTCAAATTTGTGACAAAGGGAATTCCGTTCACTTATATCCTACATATTGTAGCATAGTAAGTCAGAACAACGGCAAAGAGAAACTTAAGGGAAAAAGATGGAAAAATGTTTATGTAACAAGCTTAGAGGATATTGACAGTCCAAATCTTCCTTGCTTGACTGCTTCAATAGATGACTCTACTCTATGGCACAAAAGACTAGGGCATGTTAGCACTTCTTTACTAAGAAAACTTGTCAAGAAACAGTTGGTAAGAGGTCTTCTGAGATTAAAGAATCTGAGACCAATCTTTGTGATGCTTGTGTTAGAAGCAAACAGACTAAGACTTCTTTTAAATCAAAGAACTTAGTTAGTACATCCAAGCCACTTGAATTACTTCAAATGGACTTATGTGGACCTATGAGAGTAAAAAGTTTTGGACGAAATTGGTATGTGTTTGTAATTGTTGATGATTACTCACGGTTTGTTTGGACACTCATTATTGCTTCCAAAGACGAAGTCTTTGAGAAATTTCAAGCCTTTGCAGGAAAAGTCCAAGTACAACTCAATCTCAAGATCAAGACTCTTCGGTCTGATCATGGGTCAGAATTCGAGAATCAACAATTCATGGATATGTGTAAACAACATGGGATTAATCACACATATTCAGCACCAAGAACACCCCAACAGAATGAGGTAGTTGAGCGAAAGAACAGAACACTACAAGAGGTAGCCAGGGCCATGCTATTGGGGAGCAATCTTCCTCAAGTCTTCTAGGCAGAAGCGGTGGCGACTGCATGCTACATCACAAACAGAACGCTCATACGACCGATCCTCAACAAAACTCCCTATGAGTTAATCAAGGGAAGAAAACCAAACATAAGTCACTTCAGGACATTTGGTTGCAAATGTTATGTCCACAACAATGAAAAGAGTCCTCTTGGGAAGTTTGATGCCAGAAGTGATGTGGCCATCTTCCTTGGATACTCTGAAAGAAGCCGGGCATACAAAGTATACAACAAAAGGACACTGAAGGTGGAGGAAAGTGTGCACGTAATCTTTGATGAAGCTAACATACACAAGGTCAAGGAATCTGATGAAGATAAAGAACTTGGATTCAATCTAGCTGATCAAGATCACGTAGATAATCCCAAAGATGAATCACCGACTGAAGAAAACTTGCCCGATAGGTCAGCGACAGATCAACAACAGGTCGACGAAGGAAACAATGATGTCGAGGATCCTCTCTCTCCATCAACCATTCATTAATCTCGTACTTTGTATAAAAATCATCCATGGGATAATATCATATCATACATATCCAAAGGAACTCAGACAAGAGCACAAACTCGAGATCTTCCAGCCTTCTCAACGACAGTCTC
>CM041778.1:149451206-149831939 GCA_023374045.1 Limonium bicolor
GGTTAATGGTTTGCTGTTATTGACACTTCTATAGTAGTGTGATCTAATCCATAGTGCTATGAATATCAGGGTTGTGTCTGTGCTGCCTATATATGGTGGCTGAAAGTTCATCATCAGTCAGTGGTCGACTATTATGGCTTCTGGGTAGAAGAGATGGCGCCATGGAGGAGACTCCAGAGGAATGACTGTCGCCTTACAATGAAATACGCATTTGACTACCAACGAGCGATTGGGTTGTACTGTACAAGTTTCAGTATTCTGCATCACGCCAAACTTTTTTTTGTCATTTTTCTTGCTCTTATTGTAGGCAGGTCACTTAGATTACAAGTCAGCAGATATTTACACTTTAAAATGTAGCAACACATGAATGACCCAAAGGACCAGATGTATAGATAGAATAATTTGATGTTACACAGTTTGATTGATTTTCTCGTAAATGTTACAGAGCTACTCACTCAAATAGCTTTGAATAGCCATTATCTATCATTTTTAACGCAACCACCAGGTCAAAATTGTTCATAATTCGAGATAGAGGCAAAGACAATAACAGACAATTAAAAGTCATAGCAATACCACCCCTTGACTTGCAAGATATGTACCCACGGAGAGATGGATTTCCTTACATGGATTAGAGCTGATAAGGTTAATTAATATGGTCTTTCCCTCTATAGACGACACCTTTCGGTGAGCAAAACATCTTTCCAAGCTTCGTAAAACTTCCAGGTAGCTTGGAACTTCCAGGTGATACCAGAGTTGGGCATGCGAGGGTGCCGAGAATTCCAGCAGAGGCACCCGCAACTGCAATGGGGGACATCCAAGATAGAGAGAATTTCAATGAAAAGTTCCATATCTGTATCTTTGGTTTCTCCTGCTTCCATTTCTCTTGAGCTGATAACATTGCTCGCTTGACACACTCAAAAGTTGCTAGCTCAATTGCCTAAGTTAGGACTATGAGTAGCATGTTGATTGCATTGCCAGCCCACAAGCCTTGCCATCCTTGGTGCTCTACAACCTCAACTAAACTTCCAAGTATGCTCTTGGAGCCAACACCAACCACCATCCTAGTCCTGAAAGATGACAACACTCATATGAGACATTGAACCTGAATGCTACATGCATGATGCTACCTCAGAGAATATGAAAGAATTTCATTGCTAATACAAGAATAGTAGGCTTCAATGATCAGTAGTATGTCCCCCCCTGCGGTTACTAAGAGCCCTAAAATGAGGTCAAATATGAGATTGTGTAGAAATATCCTCTTGCTTTAGTACCAAAATTATCTCAAAAAACAACACAATTAGTTTTCTTAGGGGCACTTCTGCTGCAAGCAACAAAGCTAGAACACCAAACACAAAACCTAGTATACCCAAATTCCCTTTATTATATCTTCTCTACTTACGTTGGAAGCTGCAACATCAGAGCAAAGTAACAGTTATATCTATCTCCACTAGATGAACAATTACATGTCTCGCCAAACAGCTAGCAGTTTCAATCTCATATAATCCATGCCCATATGGTAACAACTACAAAAGTAATTTAGAACAATCAAAATTGAACCTAATGGTCTCCAGCGGTGCCAGAACAGCTTTGGTCATTGTCCTCGCAAAAGCCCCACCTACAAACTCACCCACCTCCCACTACAGGAAAATAGTTCATTAGAGATTAAATACACAACCAAATATTTAATGTAGGCTCTGTTCGGCATGGCTGTTTTGGCAGCATAAATGTAGCATATTTGACAGCAGGAATGTGCTGGCATAAATGCAGCTGTTTTGAAAACTGTTGTTTGGCAGTGCAGCATATATGCAGCATGTTTGGTTAAGTTAGTTATGTGTAGTGCGTTTACCGTTTTCGTATTACAATTATAATTTATTATATTACACTACATAACTTTATTTTGTTAGTAAAAATAAATAAAAAAATTCACAAACAATAAAATTTTTATTTCTATTATTTAAGCAAAACTTGTAACTCCTAAACAATATATTTTTATTATCTAAAATTTATAATTCTAACAAATATAAAAGCGTAAAAAAGGAGAAAAAGCGTTTCAAATTTTCTGATAATGTTATGTGAATTTATTTAGTGAAATTATAACTTTTAATAATATATAACATTTTTGTAACTTTGTATGTTAATAAATTTATATGCATTCATATTTCTATATACTATTTTAATATTTTAATTTATATATCAACAAGTGTGTATATTTATTCGTTTTTTTAAATTTTATTAATCTATGTGGTATTACAAATAATATATTATAGATTTGTATTATAAATGTGATTTTTTGTAAATTTGCTAAAGATGTAGTACTATTTTTTATAAATTATTTAAAGCATTATGTAATTTGTAATAAATAAAGTAACTTGTAAAAATTTTTTTTTTTAAAATCAATAGTCACAGTAATTGCATTATGAAGTGAGTAAAGAAACAGAAGTGAAAGCACGAAAACGGAAAAGTAGCATTTGGTGCGGGCATTTATACTGACATTTATGTTGTTTTAGGTGAACAGCAAAAACAAATAAAAGAGTCTAAAACAGCATATGCTGTATATTTATGCCGTCAAAAAATGCACATAAAATACGAGGCAAACGCATCCGTGGTCTTAATTAAATAACTAACACTAACATCAGTATCGCCAAAAAAATAGCCTGTTTCAGAAAAAAAACGCCGCAACTATCGACTCGTAAATTTTTCTCACCGATTCACAACGCTTGATTCCAAAACTTCTCATATCTACAACTACTGAATGGGGCACTACCGTATGCGGCAACGATTTCGGGAAATTGAGCAAGGAGTAGCAAGATTCGCTGAAAGCAATTCGAAGTGGTGAGAATCGTTGACAGCAATTTGCAGTGGAGAGAATCATTGAAACAATTTGAGTGGTGAGAATCGAAGGTTAGGTTTGAAACCTAAAATTTTCCTTTTTGATTGCTCATTCGGATGACTCAGTTTCCTGTAATTAAATAACTAATTATGATAAATATATACGAATTATCCTTCTTGAGTTATTTCGGATTGTTCGCTCTGTAGAAGTTGTTGCTGGAACCGGTAAGCCAGTTTTTAGATTAAACTTAGTCCAGTTCAGGACGAGCCATTTCAGTACAAGTAATATCCAGATAATCATTTCCACAGTGCCTCTGCTCCCCAGCCACAAAACGACATATCAAGCCCGGGACTTAACTAATCAGATAATCCAGTCTTACCTTGACACGTTTGATCTTCTTTTCTTTTGGGAAAGGTCTAGTTCCACATGTGTCTGAGCAATGACATGCTTTCGAGCAGCTTATGCATTGGACCCGACAGAGACAATCATCATTACATTAAGCGCAATGTTTATCTGGTGAAGAAAAAGCTTGAATCTGCATTTGTGGGCGTGCAAAATGGATTATTACTAACCAGGTCTATTAATATTGCTACTTTCTTTGGGAACATATAGTAACGAGTTTCATGTCAACCAGCTGAATCTTGCTGAAAATATTATCACCACCCCCACTTAGATTCCAAATTATATTATTAAAATAATGCATGTGGGATTTCTATTCAAGGAAAACCTGTATCCTATCTCCCACCTGGTCTGTTGTAAAAAAAACCTATAGCTTTCCACCCGAGTTTTCTGCTGTATTATATATAAGATCAACTTTGGAACAATATTTGTGATGTTATTCAAGAAACGCAGTTGTATTCAGACATAAAGCTTCTACAGCCCTTCTCTTCCGTTAATTTTATCAAATTGTTTATCTTTTTCATAGTAAATGTTAAAGCCTAAAACATTTTTTTTGTTACATCGATTCACAAGAAATTGTAATTGCAATATTAGGAAAACACTATCATGTATACATTACCCGTACCATGTTTCTCTATTCTCGTTAAGAAACATGATCAAAAGCATCCTAAGATGGGTATTGCTGAGCTTCAAAGTTGGGTAGGAACTCCATATCTGTGACCAATTTGATTGGCTTCACTTCTTCAGTTTCAACTGGTTTTGGTGTTTCTTTCGCCTGATCCGAAATCACATTGCAGTTTGTGGTATGCCAAACCGGTCTCTCCTCCTGAAACAATGGATGTTTGCAGAGCATTGGAGCATGAACCGTGAGGGCATATTTGCATGTAGCCAGTTCTGTTATGGAGCTAATCATAGCTCTAGGCTCTGAACAAACAAATCCCACCTCTGTCTGTCGAGGCTCATTTGTGAGGTCACATAGAGTACCGTTTGTAAATTGATGGGCATGGTACCTTTGAGATGCGTCTTTAGAACGGGGATCTTTCAGGGTAGATATGTCAGAGTGGGTTCTGTGATAATTTTCTGTTGCCTCTTCATCATAAAGACCCATGATAAACTCTTGTATAATCTTATCATCTTCCAAGTGAAATTGCCGAAGCTTTTGTTGATAACAAGATTCATATGACCACCATCCCTCTTGTCTGATTAAGCACCGATCTCTGAGAATTTCAAGTAGCTCATATGGGGTCTTCACTCTCACTCTTTTTTCACTCTCCATTATCATATTGCTCGTATTCTGCTGAGCAGACAACTTCCCTGTTTTTGGTTTCTCAACTTGGGGCAGATAGCAAAGATAGTTCTTGCCAGTTTTATTGGGCATGAACACTGATTCCAGATCATCGTCAGGATGATAAGGAGACTCTTCCGAGTGAAACTCGATCTTATATTTTGGTTCCCGTGAGCTAAGACTTAATGTTCCCCCTGCATGAGCAGCAAAAATCTGATCGGCAGACACTAATTGAAGTAAAAAGGATAAAGACAACCCCAGAAAGCATAAACGCGAATACCTCATCGTTCCTCACTCTCTCAGAGTTGAGATTATGAACACGGGGAAAGCCTAAAACATTTTTGAAGATCGCGACTAGTGCGTCCTGCATTACGTTCTTTTAGGAAATTTCTTTTAGGCATTTTTATCCGAGGAAGATGAGCAGTGGTTGACTTCTTTTAGGTAATTTTTTGATCCATTACTGATGAGAAGGATATCAGGTTGGAGCATGGAGTCTAAGTTTTTTTGATCTTATAACATGTACAGAGACATTGCTCGTGCCCTTGCTCTGTCACTTGGAAATGCTAGATCTAAGTCAAAGTAAGATACAGATGATACCAACTTAAATTTTGAAGAAGAGTTGGCCCAGCTTCTCCCATCGATCATTTATTATTGTATGCGTGGAGTTGCTACAAATGATGGATTCACTAGCATTCCCTGTCAAAGATCTGCTATTGATGATGTGTTCCCAAAAAAAATAGAATTTTCGGCATTTTGCTCTCTCTTGAAGCTGAATCGCTTTCCTCTCTCGAGGAACAGTAGTAATACCTATCGTTCTCTTCTAGCGATTGAAGAGGCGATTTTGGAGTTTTCTTTCTCCTGTTCATTTCTGGAGCTCCAGAGTGATTTATCGAGGCGATTGAGGGATTTCTCTCTTCACCAACTTCTCATTTCTGTAACTTAGATTCCATCGGGTAGAGTCCAGATTTTCTGCTTCAACCCCAGTGTAGAAGCGAGTTGTGTAGCAAGATTTTGCTGTGTTGTCCACCAGGTGACATCCCTTGATTTAGTTGTACTGTATCTTCTTGGCTGTCCATTGAGGTCGTCAGGTTTGATATATTTCGAACTCGGTTCGGAGATTTGGGGGTCTTGATATAATTCAATATAATCAACTGGAGGTTCGCTCTTTCTGTTGAGTTTTGGAGGTTCGCCCAGCTTGCTGTGTATCTAGCAGGAGAGTTGGATTCGTTTCTGATTTAGGGCTGCAGGGACTATCTTGTGAACAGTTAAGTGGTGATTCCCTAGCTCCTGCTTCGTTTTGCAACTGGCCAGTCCTCTATTTTGTTGGTCATCGTTTTTTCCAGGGGCTTTGGTGAGGAGTTATTTTGTTGTCGATTTCTCCTACAAGTGATTTCAGGGGTTCTCTTCGTTGGCAGTCTGAATCTTGGTGTTTTCTTAATTTTCTGGTGGGACGTTTATTCTGTGTCCCGAGGCTCTGCATCTCTGTTTAATCAAAGGGTACTGCGTTTTGTGTTTCCTCGGCTAGTGCTCGGTGTGGCTACTTGTTTTTGGATGGGTTGCATTTCCTTAAATTGTAGGGGTCTGGGGAAGCCCGAATCTAAGATTTGGGTGAAAAGTCTAATAGCAGACCACAAACCGGAGATTATTTTCCTAATGGAGACCCACAAAACTCATGAGGATATGGTGGATTTCTTTTGCTATTTCCCCTCTTATTGTGGGGCAGCTGTGAGCTGTATAGGAAGAAGTGGTGGATTGGCTCTAATGTGGAGAGTGGGCATTGGTGTTAAAAGTATTAACTCGTCTCCTCATCATATGGCAGTGGAAATTACCCTCCCCGGAGGTAATTGCTTTCACTTGACTGGTTTTTATGGGTGGGCAGATTGGTGACTCAAATACCTATCGTGGAAACTTCTAGAGGCTCTTAGAAGTCAAGTCATCTTACCTTGGATTGTAGTTGGAGACTTCAATCAAATTTTGTATAATTATGAAAAAACAGGTGGTAGAAGAAGACATGAAAATCAGATGGAACCCTTCAGGAAAGCAATACAGTTTTGTCAGTTAGAGGATCTGGGCTTCTTTGGGGAAGCTGGTACTTATTCAAATTGTCAGTTGAATGAGCGTCACTCTTTGAGTAGGCTGGATAGGGCTTTTAGTTGTCCTTTGGGTATCAATATGTTTCCAAACATCTCAGTGGAACATCTCCCTAGGGAACACTCTGATCATTGTCCTATACTTATCCGTTTCTTTGGCTTCCAAAGAATCCCGAAGAGAATATTCAGATTTGAAAATGGGTGGTGTCTGGAAGAGAAATGCAGAGATATCATTAAAGAGGTTTGGGGAAATTGTTATCTGGATCTGGGTCAAAAGCTTAGTGATTGTGCTAAGAAATTATCCTGTTGGAAGGGATGGTCTCTTAAGAAAATCAAGTGGAAGATTCATAAGAAGAGGGCTGAATTGGAAAGTCTGACTAAAAGAGTTCCTTCTCTGGGATCAGATACTAATAGGAAGAGGCTATTGATGGAGATTGAATTATTGGTTGTGAAAGAAGAAATTTGGTGGAAGCAGAGGTCTAGAGATTCATGGGTGAAATCAGGGGACAAGAATACTAGCTACTTCCATTCTAAAGCTTCCTATAACCAAAGAGCTAATAGTATATTCGGGCTCAAAGATTCTAACCAAGTGATGTGTTACAAATGGTCTGAATCTGAAAAAATCTCGAGAGACTACTTTCAGAATATTTTCACTTCTTCCTCTCCTATAGGAGATTCGAGATTTGAGGAAGCAGTTAGAGGAAGATTGTCCCCTGACTTCATTCATGAGTTGAATTCTCCTTACACTGGGTCAGAGGTGGTGGAGGCAGCTAAGCTTCTTGGGGCAGACAAATCTCCAGGTCCAGATGGATTCAATGGAAAATTCTTCAAAACTTATTGGCAAATTGTAGGTTCTCAAGTTTCAAATTCGGTGCTAGCTATTCTTAGAGGAGGAATGATACCTGATGGGTTCAATGACTACTTCATCACTCTTATTCCAAAAACTAAAGGAGCAGTGGATATGAGCAATTTCAGACCAATTGCTTTGTGTAACTTCACATACAAAATTGTCTCTAAAGTTTTGGCTAGAAGACTCCAAAAGATGCTTCCGTCGATTATTTCAGAGAATCAATCTGGCTTTGTTAAAGGTCGGTTGATCACTGACAATATCATTCTAGCTGGGGAATTACTTCATTTTATGGGGAGGAGCCAAGCTACAAAAAAGGTTTTTTTGCCTTGAAAACGGACTTAAGTAAAGCGTATGACAGATTAGAATGGAGTTTCATCCATAAGATTCTGGTTGCTATGGGTTTTCCTCCTAATTGGCTCACACCTGTTATGAACTGTATCTCTTCGGTCAGATGTGCTGTCCTCCTTAATGGGTCTCCTGGTCATCTATTTCGGCAGACGAGAGGTATAAGACAGGGAGACCTTTTGTCTCCTCTTCTGTTTATTCTAGTTCAGGAAGCCTTGACGAGCTTCCTTAACTACTATGATTTGAAAGAAGAATACAAAGGAATTAAAATGAAGTCAGGAGGTCCTTCTATATCTCATTTAGCTTTTGCGGACGATATTATTTTCTTTGGGGTGGCTTCTTTAGGAAATGTTAACTTCTTGAATGACAGTGTGAACAAGTTTCTTCTTGCATCAGGTCACCAAGTAAATTTGGAGAAATCTGAGATTGTCTTTAGTAAGAAATTGTTGCCGCCTCTCAAAGATCAGTTCTCAATCGCTTTGGGGGTTGCTGAAGTTCCTTTTTTCTCTAGATATTTGGGTCTCCCTTTGAAGATTGGGAGGAACAAATCGCAGATTTATGAGTATATCATCACAGCAGTTCAAAAGAGAATCTCCTCTTGGGTTAAGCCTATGTCTCAAGCTGCTCGATCTATTATGGTGATGAGTGTTCTTCAAACTATCCCCTGTTATACGATGTCTCTTTTTCTTCTTCCTAAAACCATTATTAATAAGCTTAACTCCATCATCTCTGGTTTATGGTGGGGAGGCAATAAGAGTAATAAGTCTATGCACTGGCTGAAATGGAGGAAGGTTTGCAAAGAGAATGATAAGGGAGGATTAGGATTCAGAGCTTTTGAAGATTTCAATAAAGCGCTTCTCACAAAGCAGTTATGGAGGGTTTTGGCAAAGCCTAGCTCTATGTTGGCTGCTACATTGAAAAGCTTGTATTTCCCTAATAGTTGTATAACCCAAGCTGGTCCATCTTATAAGGATAGTCCAATCTGGAAATCATTGGTGCCGAACATAACTCTTCTCAAAGCTGGTATCTCTTTTCAGGATAATCATTGGATCTGGCATTTGTCAAAGGACAAATCCTACAATGTTAAATCGGGGTTTCAACTACTTCAACAATCTCAGACTCAGGGACAGTCCTCATCTGATAATCAGTGCTCCTTCATCAAAAGGAAGATCCTCCACTCTCTTTGTCCTCCGAGAGCAAGGTTAGTTCTTTGGAAATTTCTCAGTGGTATAACTCCTTGCCAAGGTAATATTGGGAAACGTATTCAGGGTCCTACTGAATGCTTCTTTTGTGGTGATCGAGATTCTCAAGCTCACTGTTTCTTTAGATGTTGTGCTGTTGGACCTTTGTGGACTAATGTTCTTGAAATCCAAGATATCCCTTCTTCTGATAATGAAGCCATCATTGATTGGTTCATTTCTAAAGCAAAAAAGTGGGGAAAAAGTAAGCTGTCTGAAGTGGCCAATATGATGTGGGTGATTTATGATGCAAGAAACAGGTGTAGACATGATTCTACCCTCGCTTGGTGGACTACCATTGACCACAATCAAGCGTTCATTGCAGCGTACATTGACTCCTCTTCCCTGAAGCAACCTTGTATGGGAAATTTACCTCCCTGGCGGCCTCCTCTGACAGGTATTACCTCTATCTGTATTGAAGTCTTTAATAGGAAAGATTTTCCGATACAAATTGGTGGTCTTCTGAGGAACTCGACAGGAACTCCAGTGTTAGCTTTCAACAAGATTTTAAGTAGCACCTGTAAGGTGCATTTGGCGGTGATAAAAGCAGCTCGAATTGCAGTAGAACTTGCACTTAGTGAAGGTATCTATTGCATCTGCTTTGATAATATCCGCGAAGAGATGAAGGAAAGAATTTTTGGGAATGAGATGACTGAAGAAGATGGGAGGCAGGAATTGTTAGCTTTTAAAAATCTCTGTCGTTCTTTAAATAGCTATGGGTGGAATCCAAATTATGAAACATTCAATTTCCCTACCTTTCTAGTTGCTAAGATATACAATAATGTGATTGATAAGGTTCAGATTTGGAAAGGAGTTCATGTACCTTACCGTGTCCAGGTTGCATGTAACTTGGATAAGGAGACTTAGAATATTTGTACTATGTTGTTTACGAGTTATATATAAAGTTTCAAAGTTTCTCAAAAAAAAAAGATGATGTGTTCCCAAAATGATGGACAGAGTTGACCAAATGTTATATCTTTCATAATTGACCAAATGAAGTATTGTATGTCAGTAGCTGATGCTGGACAGAGTGCTATCATGTCTTCTCAATTTCATGTGCTTGCTTTAATAGATGTGTGGAACTACTGAATCATTGTGACTCAACGTATTACTAATGTGGTGTGCAGAGTTTAATCCGATTTGTTAGAGATCTTTGAAGTTGTTAAATTATTGAGTTAATAATTTTCTCTTGATACTTTGTGGATAGACTGACTGTTATTGGTAGTAGTTATTATATTCTTTGAAACTGATATTGAGTACATTTTTTCAATGCAGACAGTCCACACTAGCTCTTACTACTACTTTCACACAGTCTCATCATCATACGAGAATTGTCTCCACCTTTGATTTTGGTATATCGCGTTCCATATCATCAATTTCCCACGTACTAATTTTCACCCTATTAACTCTTGACTTAATAATGCAAAGTATGTCATAATTAATGTATATAATACATTATTCTTCTGTATGCTCATTAATTACTTTATTTTTGTTGCTCCAAATTGCTAGTTGTGTTAATTATCTCTCTAGAGAATGGCACCAAATAAGGATTGGTTTGACCTCGTCGATAATCGATTTCAAAATCCAGCGTACGGAATAGGGGTAGGGGAATTTTTAAACTATGCATTCCTGAATATCAATGGGAGCAAAATTAGATGTCCATGTGTCAAATGTACCAATAGTTATTCAAGAGATTGTACTACGGTGAAGGCACACTTAATGACATTTGGGACTATGAGAGGGTATGATATATGGTCGCATCATGGCAAATTTGAAGATAATTAGCGTTTTGACTATGATATGGGTTCTCATAACAGTGGAAACAAAGATGATCACAGTGATTGCGATAATGAGATAAACCAGCTTTTAGAAGACAGATTTCATCAATATTCTACTTTTGAAGAAAATGTAGGAAACATGGGATCTCCAGAGCATGATATCATCGAAGAGCAACCTAATTCTGAAGCTGAAAAATTTTTAAGGTTGTTGAATGATTCCCGAGTGCCTCTTTATGAGGGATCTATGATTACTAAACTATCCACGTTAGTCCAATTGCTTCACGTTAAAAGTGTTGGGAAGTGGAGTAATCATTCTTTCACAATGTTACTGAAATTGTTGAAAGAAGAGTTGTTACCAAAAGAGTCAACCTTGCCTGATTGTTTCTATGAGGCAAAAAAGACGATCAAAGATCTTGGGTTTTCGTATAAGAAGATTGATGCATGTGTGAATGACTATATGCTGTTTTGGAAGGAAGATAAAGCCATCTAGATAAATGCAAAATTTGTAAAGCTTCAAGATGGAAGCATGATAAGAATGGGGAAAATAAGGTGAAAGCAAACGGGAAAAAAATTCCTGTCAAGATATTACGATACTTTCCACTAAAACCTTGATTGTAGATGCTTTTTATGTCAGCAGAGACTGCCTCCCTTATGAAATGGCATCTTGGTAGGAGTAACGATGAAGAGTTAAGACATCCGGCAGATGGCTTAGCATGGAAAAATCGTGATCAACTCAACCTCAACTTTGCGTCAGAACCTCGAAATGTTAGACTTGGGCAAGCTAGTGATGGCTTTCAACCTTTTAACAATGCTAGACCGTCATATGGCATGTGGTCTGTGACACTTATCCCATACAATTTACCTCCGACATTGTTCATGACGGAACCATATATGATCTTTTCCATGCTCATTCCAGGTCCTGATGGTCCAGGGGATGCCATTGATGTTTATTTGCAACCATTAATTGATGAACTAGAGGACTTGTGGAATAATGGTGTTGAAACGTATGATGCGTCCGAGCGTCAGAATTTCACTCTTCGAGCAACTTTGATGTGGACTATAAATGATTTTTCTGCGTATGGCATATTATCAGGATGGAGCACAAAAGGGAAGCTTGCATGTCCTGTTTGTAATATAGAAACACATTCTATGAGACTGGTTAATGGTGGAAAATAATGTTTTATGGGTCACCGCCGGTACCTTGAAAAGAATCATCCATAGAGAAAAGAATGTCTTTTATTTGACGGCACTATAGAAAGGGGCTTGCCTCCAAATCCAATTACTGGTGGACAAATTCTTCTTCAAGTACAAGATCTCGATGAAATTGTTTTAAGCAAGGATCCTGTTTTCAAAACAAAGGTCTCACGTCAAAAGAGACAGGATAATTGGAAAAAAAGAGTATATTTTAAGGCTTCCATATTGGAAGGACCACTTGATACGGCATACCTTGGATGTGATGCACATAGAGAAGAATATACTCCCTCCGTCCTGAATTGACCGTCCTGTTTACTATTTGGACATGTCGTTTGACTTCAATTTTTAACATATAAGATAAATTAATTTTGAAAATTTAAATTTTGCATATGATTCCTTACATGATAAACTATATGTTACAAAATTTAGTTTTATAAAATTATTTTATCTTATATGCTTAATATTGAAGTGGAAAAACGTGCCATAAAGCAAACAAGACGGTCAATTCAGGACGGAGGGAGTATGTGATAGCTTACTGGCAACAATCTTAAATGTGATCAATAAGACGAAGGATAACTATAAGTTGACAAGGACAAGAATATGACGAAGACAAGAGGGTCAAAGCAGTCCAGGCCACAGATCCCGATCCAGACCTCGGGCCCCCTTTAGGACCTTGTTCGGGCTCCAGTTTGGGCACCAAACGTCAATCCGGGTCCAATATTCCATGACCGGGACCCATGTTCCGGCCCCATACTCCATGACCGGATCCCGCACCCTATACTTTGAGGCCGGAAGGCTTTATGAGGAAAGAAGTGCCAAAACTAGAAGGGTAGCTCCAATGAAGTAATACCACATGTACAAGGATTAAGAAATAGACCTCACCCTCGAAAGTCTATAAATAGAGATGGGAGGCTCATTTGTAAAGGGGGACAAGATTAAAAGAGAGAAAACACTAGAAAGCTCTCTAGAGATGTAATAACAAAGGAGGTAATAAAGATATTGTCAGTAAGTGGATGTAGGCTGGATTATGGCCGAACCACTATACGTCCCGGTGTTCTGTTAGCTCGTGAGATTAGAGGAACCAGATTACGTATTTTCATTTGGCGCCGTCTGTGGGAAACGGACATCAACCACGATTCATCCACGCGATTTAGGAAACCATGAAGAATTCAACCGGTCTACATCTTTGAAGAGGACTATGAGCGATGATCTTGAGGCACGAAGATTCATCGACCAAATGACGGTCGAACATCCAAGATGCACAATTCAGTCAAGAGAAATGCGAATCCGCTTTTAGAATGAGATCGAAAGAATGGATCACGAAAGAAAATCACGAACTCGCAGCGGAAGAGCTTAAGTGACCTTCATCAGAGACTGGCATTTGGAGCGAGGAATCGAGAATCTGAACAAATTCGCACAATCAACAAAGGAAGATTCATATGAGATTAACGAAAGAATCGATAGTCAACTCCAGAAGCAAGGCGGAAACTAAAATCGCAAAATCAAAAGAAAGAAAAGAGAAAGCCTCGATAAAACCAGAAGCAACGGAGAATCAGGAACACTTCAAAAGGAGGAAGATATCTCGAAGTTCTTGATGCGACCAGAATCTCAAGGTTCTCGTATCGGAGGGAGTTGTAAACTTTAAAGGCGACTGGAGCGCGAAGAATCACCTGAAGCAGAACGCAGTGCGCTTTGCGACCAAAGAGGAAAATTAAAAGCCAACCTTCGGCAAGTTTCAAGACACTGTCAGTTTTTTGTAAAGAGAATGGGAAGTTTCTCCTCCGGCCAAGTCAAACATTAAGTAGTGAGAAATCCTATGTTAATCAAGCCGAACTCAAAGGGAAGGATGCATAGGAAATCAGTCAAAGGAACTCGACACGGCCTATAGCCGGATCTACGATGCGCAATCGACATCGTTTTCAACCACAGATCCCATTCCGAATTCATCCAAGTCCAGCAATCAATTCCTGGCGCATCTCAAGATTGAAGAAATTAACAGAAGATTTCATCGACAAAGATTTCATCGAGAAAAGAATAGAAAATTCTAGATCTACTTAATTTGGGACTACACACTCTCATGAAGCTCAGACACAGTTGGAGATTCCTAGCAAATCGATTCGGTCGGTTAATGCCAAATCAAAGCCCGATTTCCCGAAGCTCATCCTCTGGCCAATGAAGTCCATCAAGAACCGGCGAATCACATCGACAACTTCTCTCCCTCAAAAATTTGAGAAGTCATAAGGAGAATCGCTAAAACTCACTCTCATCATCATTCTGAAAATTGTGAATTAATATACGAACTATATTTTTTGTTCGAATACCAGTTAAAATAGGCGCTTAAATAACTTTTGTCAACCTTTAAGCAGATCAATCCATGTCCGGGCGACATCTCAATCAGTGACAGGGCGTGTCACCTCCAAGTCTGGGCGGTGTTTCGGTTTGTAGCCGGATGCATCAGGCAAAGCATAAGTTACCATCACAAGCCAAAATCAATCTTTGCTTTGGCCTACAAAGGATCGAGGCGATCCTTACGACCTTCTAACGGCCGGAGGCCCCTTGACCGGAAGCCGGACGACAACGACCGGAAGCCGGACGACAACAACCGGAAGCCGGACGACAACGACCGGAAGCAGTCACTTGGCCGCAACAAACTCCTTTGGCCGCACCAGAGTCAGTTGGCCGCAACGAACTCCTTTGGCCGCGCCGGAGTCACTTGGCCGCAACAAAAGACATCTTCACCCATGACCGAAGGGCGACTCAAGGAACGAGAACTGGATGAGATCCTCCTCAAGAGTAGAAGCGCAGGAAGCAACATCGTATAGATCCAGACAACGCTTCCAATGCAGACCGCAGCAAGCTTCCTTGGCCGCACTAGACTCCTTTGGCCGTGCCGGATTCCCTTGGCCGCAACAAATTTCTATGACCGCACCAAAATTCTTGGCCGAAGCAATTTCTTGGCCGCACCGCATTAGATACAGACCGTGCCGCATCAATTCTTCACCGCAGCAATTTCCGCATCGACTTCTCCGCCGCAGCAATTCCTTTGGCCGGAGCAATTCCTTTGGCCGGATCTCCATGACCGCATCTCAGACGTTGGCCGGTATCTCAGACTTTGGCCGGACCTGAAGGCAAAAATTAGATGATGTCTTCGACTCAACACAAGACAGCGCCCTCCCTCCAGGCGAATGAATCAAAAAGGAAAGAGCTAGAAGTCGTAGGATCAACACAACTCGTGATGGTATAAGCGACTCCTCTTACAATCAAGCTTGGACGTCGGCCTCAATCTGGAGAAAAGCATCCGGAACTACAAACATCCAAAGCCAATCACTAAAGATAAGTCCATCGATCCTAAAAACTAAATTCTCTGGGTTTATAAGAAGTTCTTTATCTCAGTGCTTAATACCACCCAGTGATCCTTCATCTGGTTACTTCAAGAAACAAGTGCGCTAAAAACCTTGGTCCTGATTTTCGCCTCTAAGCTATGAGAGAAATCAGGGATTAAAATCTGAGGCATTGGTGAATATATTGTTCAAATCAGGCCTAAAATTTCGTTCATATAATTACTATTGGTTGCCTCCTGATAAAATATGACCGGATGGATGTTGCTATAGGCATGATTCACTACTGATGTTTACTTTGTAAATTAGCTAACTGATGTTGTCTTACTCCCCTCATAACATCTTTCTTTAGTTATGGAGCTCCTTTTGGCCACATTCTGCTTGTTACTTGATGTTACTAGGTCAAAAAGTTCATTTCTGCGTTATGTGACCACTATTAAAGCGGCATTTACTTCAGTTCTGTGATTATAGCGGGCCACCTAGATTGCTTCTAATTTCTATTCAAACATTTGAAATAACGTTTTCAATCACGATTCTTGGAATAGGTTCGCACCTGTTTTGCATACTCTCTATCGCACCTTTTTTCAAATTCTGATGCTCAACTTTATCTCTAGAAGGTACTTCGTCTAGAAGTGATGCACTCCCATATACTAAATCTGTCGAAATCGCTACACAGATCTGTTTTGAGGTCACACTGTTAGGATCCACATAGGCTAGATCGTTAATAACACAAATTTTGCTCAACCTTCTGCCTAATTCAGTCATTGTACATCTTTAAGTCTGACCACTGTTGCGAACAATCTGTTTCGCTGCTAAGTGAATACTAGAAGTTTGAGAAAGTTTTACAAAAGAAGGGGATGCTGTGTTATGATTGACAGCTTACAATACTCAGTTGTAGTGTTATAATGTATGCGGTACTATGCCTTGATTTAATCTCTGTAGCTGGTGCATCTCTGCTTAATGTGTTCTTGTTCAGTTTTTAACCAACATAATGCTTATATCTTTGCTTCAGTTTGTGTTTACTTTCTGGCCTAAGTTTGTGGCCTAATTAACATTATTTCATACTATAAGTCAAGGTCTTCACTCCCCTGATTTTTATTTTGAAGATAAAGACAATTAAGTACGCGTTTATGAAATGTTTCTTGATCGTTAACTTTGATTTCGGTTTCATTCTTCTTATCCATTCACTCTTGCTGTTGCATAAAAAAGTTCATGTATTGTCTTGCCCTACATTGGTCATCTCGATTGGCACAAGGTTTGTTCCATAAAAATCATACTCACCTCATCTCGAGTACCTGTTGTGGCAAAAATTGTTGCTGTTTCTATAGCGTGGATTTCAGATAAAAATTTTGGTCCTATAAATCTTCTGGTGGTTCAGGACACCAAAAACTCATAAATTTTAGCCTCTGTTTAGCATGCGTGAATCTGTTTGAACTTAGTTTTAATAAACTGGCTGCGGATGCCATACTTGAACTTGGTTATGGTCCGATTAAAACCGCTGGACTTTTTCAGTAATTCTTCCGGCCAAAATTAAAAGACTACCTCTTCTTCAAATCTAACTATGCTTGATTGTGATAAACCTGTTCCAATGAGGATTTGTTTGTGTAATGTCTTTGTTAGGTAGTTGATGATTTAAGTGTAGTATGATCTGAAATAACTTACTCAAATACCCAAATATTCCTGTCTGCTCAGAGCTTTTACCTTCAGTAAAATAGTGCTCCCATGATCTTTTTTCTTTATGACGTTGACTGATACATCTTTCGAGATATTTATAGGTGATCTAGCTTCTATTTCGTAATACTGGACAACAAATGCTCTCAATGTGTAAATTTGTAGGCTTTCTTAAAACTGTCGCATATCTATCTGATTTTCACCCTTGAAAATGCTTTCTGTTTCATAAAATTCCCCAGATCACACTTTCTTATTCTATCTGTTTTACTGTTGTACTTCATTCTAAGTGAAACATTTCTCCGCATTTACTTAGTTCGCAGTTCCTATAATCTTAAATTCTGCCCAAGATTCCTTGACCAGTCTAGCTGCTGTTTATTTTCTCTGCACAATCTGAAAGTGATTGACAGATTAACTTCAGTTTACTGTTTTTTCTTACACTTTTGCATGAACAAATCAGATTTCTGCACAATTGTGATATTGTTTGTGTCTCCCATATATAAGCAATACTATGGTCAGTCTTATCAAAAGCATACCATTCACTCTTACCTTTCTCAAGGGTTCTGATTTAGAAGGGAGCTGGTAGCATGCTTCTTTACAAAATTTTCAAAATATATGGTCTCTGGATTACTCTTTCTTCCTCTGTGTAATGATCCTGATACACTTCAAAGACTTGTAAAATATATTGCTCTACCTCTGCTTTTGGTACTGTTCTACAAGTTTCTCTTTTCATATAATAGCTGCACCATCTTTACTCCAACTTCTGCTTCTATTTTGATCTGCATAAATCATTCGAGCTCCATCCTAAATTGTACTAGACTAGACCTGTTGTAGCAATTTTTAAAGTTCTAAGCATGCATTCTTTCTAAAATGAGCTATGTAGGCTGCTGTTGTGAGCAATTTCACATTCTTGGATGATTTCTACTGCATCATACATCTTTGCTTCAGATTTTGTAGCGAGCGCTTTGCATCAAGTCTTCTTCTTCGATCATGAAAAATTATGCCTGACCGCTGCTGATAAAAATTGCTGGTATGATGTCCCTAGTATTTTGGGTCTCAATCGTTCCACTAACTATCTGTTCCAGCAGTCTTAAGCTTCCTTTTCTATCACATTCAGCTGTTTAAAAGAGCGTAATCTAATGAGTTAGCCAAATTGAATCGATCTGTTGTTTAAGGTCAGTCTTGACCTGAGTTTTGTGCTATTAAAGTGTATTTCCTATAAGCTGTCATAAGAACAAATTATTATCTGCTATTGTACCCTTTTTTTTCAAGAGAAGTGTTTTCTGCTGAAAGGCAAGAGTTTTCATGTATATATAGCTTGACAAACTCCTCTAAGTTCTTACTTTACGTACATGCATTCTGCTCCTGCTATCTAGCAATATTGTCAGTACTGAATTTTGTTCAATCTTTACAAGATATTAGAATTACAAAGTAATATCCATGCCTCATTTGTATTCACTGCTGTTATAGGGCTATTTAGACTTATGTCCCATAATGCTCTCAGCAATAATAAGATAGCATGTTGTAAGTACACCATCTGATTGCAAGCATCCATCTTTTGGGCAAAACATCAGCCCGCTGCAGCATGATAAGGTTTTGACAATTTATATACAGCACTCCTTCTGGCTGTATTCTGATTTAAATATGCATATTAATCTCTACTAAATTTCGATAAGCACCGTGTCATTCACAACTTCATTATGATCTGGACCTGAGACAGTATGCAGTTTTCATTAAATCATTACTGCTGTTACGAAAGACTTTTTCTACAGCTCTTATACCAATGCTTCGTACCTTATTTAAAGCATCAATTCTGGCTTTTATGCCTCTGAATATTCCTGTTTTCATAAAGTCATGTTATTGTGCGTCGCTGTATCTGTATGTTTCAGCTTAACAAGCCTATGATGAATACTTACTTTGGTTTGCCTTGGCCCTTACGACAATTTTACAATTGGCATTGTCTAGCAGATTATATTTACAATTAGATTTATTCATTCAAAATACTTCTTATATGGGTGCCAACCTTTAGATTTCTTTACTGTTTCTATCATCCTATTTTTGAGCTTTATATTACTGTTGCATACAAGTCAGTTTCGTAGGAAATGATTGAAATTGCCTCAGAGTTTTCCTGTATTTATGCAGACATATGAGCATGAGTAGAACCCTTAATTTAAGTTGTTAAATTAACTTTCCATTTCATTTTGGTTTCGTACCAATTAGATAACAAGCCTTCTCAGTGGTTTATAGTCTTCAGTTATGCTGCTTGGCCATTATACATGAAGCTGCTACATGGCATCATGGTTACGGTCAGGACACAAGCCGTCATGTTCAGTCCCGGCCCATGAAGCGTCCAAAACTAAGTGTTCAAAATGCGGATCAGACTTAGATACAAACTCAAGCTCGCAGAAGCTCTGGTAAATGAAGAGTTGAAAATGGTACACTCAGCAACGGTGGATATTGCTCTTTTTTGCTGAAGAAACCGATGATACTGTCAAAGAGCATCTCAGACACTTCCAGACAGCAATTCCTCTTGCTGTTTGCTAAAGATAAGTTCATCAAACTTCCAATAAAACTTAATATCTATGGTTGGTCAAGCATGGTTGTCTCCTGTTAAAACTTGTGTTTCCTGATTGCTAAAAGATATAATTACCCTCTGGTAATTTATGCGTTAGGTCGAATGTCTTTAGCATTCATCTGTCTTTAGCAAACAATTCTGCTGCTGATTGGTTTTGATACATGTCGATCAAATATTCTATCAAGAGCTCCATAGAGCAGTATTATATTATTCAGTTTTATAAAAACCTATCTTGAAAACTCTCAAAGGTTGTCCCAAAAATACCTTCTGCTGAAAGTTTTGCTTCATTACAGCATCAGATGAAGCCCTGTTGGGCCGAGAAATGTGCAACTCTAAAATTATTTCTTTTCCTATCACATCTGTAATATCTATTACATTGGTTTTAAATATGGCTAAGGACAAAATTGAGCAAAAGTGGTCAGGCACTAATGTCGGACATGTGTGAAACCAGGTTTTATCAACTTTGCTACGGCTCCATGCTTCTGTCTTGATGCTACTTGAATCATCTATTTTACTGTCACTCAACTGATTATCTTCATGTTCTGGATAGAATATGCTTTGGCACCCTTTCCAACTTAATTCGTACTCCGCTACTTTCTGCTGAATTATATCCCAGGATTTGTGGCAGTCACATATTAACCTATTCTTGATTCTTTATTAATTATCATCTTAATTCCCAGCAGTAGTTCAGTTTGATTTAAAATTGATTGAAGCTCTATACAAAACAAAATATGGCAAGTTTCGAGATTGTCAAATTGTGGATTCACAAGTTGTCTTCCCCTCTGTTTCAGTAAAACTACACCATCTTTACTTCAGTCCGTGCTTCTGTTTTGGCCTGCACAAAATAATTGCGTTGCAACTGGTATAGCTTGTGATTATAATGGAGGTTGAGAAGGCTTCAGCACAACAACTGCAATATAAGATATTCTGTCTTTTACATCTGCTGAGAGCAGTCCTCAATCTGTTTTGATGCTGAAATTTGCTTAAGGAAGTTTTGCTGCAATTCGCTTTACTGCATTCAATGGTTACGAAACTGCAATTAAAAGATCTGTATTGCAAAATTAAACTGACTGTTTGCAGTTGCTGCTCCCTTTTGCTTTATGGCTTCAGATCTTTGTTATTATACATGCAACAAGCTATTTCAGTGACCACTCTACAGCGAGAGCTTTTGCATTCTGTTTAAACTATCTGGTATGGGTGGATATTGACAAAGAGTCTGGTTAGAAGTTGTTTTGATTCCTTATGCCTGGTTGAAGTTCTTTAAGTCATTTACTGCTAACCATGGTTGCTGTAAAGAGCATGTTCATGCTTTGTTTTATTACTCTCTCTTGTTGTATGTTTTATTAGACTCGTTTCATTACTGTTGCATTTCTCGGACCCATTTCAAACAGCTTTTATCTTCTGAAGCTACACAAATTTGTTATCAAAAACCAACCAAAAATTTTGGGATAGTTATAATTAGTTTAACTTGATTTCTACCACATGCTCCTGCCAGTTCTCTGAATATATACTTATCTTATTGCTCAGAAAATCTGCTCCTAGTTTGCTTCAAGATTAGTCCAGCTTTTATCCAGATTGACTACTGTTTTAAGTATTCTTGCTGCCGCAATTATTGAACTATTATGGTCTGTCTGAACTAAAAATTAGTGCAGTACGCACCTTTAACTACTGTCATTTCTGTTAATTCTGCACTTTTGGAACTGTTGTACAGCAATCTTTTTTGCTGCTGTTTGCTGATCTAAAACGCACTGGTGCAACATTTTTACACTCTGAAATTGCAGATACTGCATGATAAGGTTATAAAGCAAGTTTTCGCATGGTAACTCCTCTAGTCGTGATCTATTATGAGCTGGCAAGCGGTTCATATCTGCTTCAGTTTTGCTTCACTTTGTGCCACCTCTTAAACACGACAAGACCGGCTTGAAAGTGACCAATCTCTTAAAAACGCTCACACACCATTCTGTTTTATTGCATCATGATATTGCTGCTGAAATCCAACCTATGGAAACAAAATGCCTTTTCAGTTGGCAGACGGGCATGATGAGAATGTTTGAAACTCATAAAACCACCTTGAGTATTTTGGTTATAGAATGCTTCATTCAGCGTTAAATGCATGATTCAAAATATAATTACCAGACTTGTTTACTATTACATGAGTCTATTGAGCTTGACCTTGATTTATGCACAATTACAAACTGATTTGATGTCTTAAAATATTTATCATGTGCAACATGTCCTACTCTGCCTCAAGAGAGCTAACAAGGTCTCTAAAGAGTGCAGGTACTTTTTACCAGGGGGCTGATCACCCCCTGAAGTATTCAAAGAAAGCACCGGCCAACGAGCCGCAGGCTATATGCCTTGAAAGAAAAGAAAGCACCGGCCAACGAGCCGCAGGCTAGCCTTGAAAGTAAAAACCGGCCAACGAGCCGCAGGCTAGCCTTGAAAGTAAAAGAAAGCACCGGCCAACGAGCCGCAGGCTATATGCCTTGAAAGAAAAAGAAAGCACCGGCCAACGAGCCGCAGGCTAGCCTTGAAAGCAAAAACCGGCCAACGAGCCGCAGGCTAGCCTTGAAAGTAAAAGAAAGCACCGGCCAACGAGCCGCAGGCACTTGTGCCTTGAAAAGTAACACTTTGGGTTGAAATGAAACCCGGCCATCGAGCCAACAAAAAAGAAAACCCATTTCTGGACCCATCAGGAGCTCTGGTCGCCTGTAATGGGTGCATTGTTAGGTGTGGGACGCCGCACCATACTTGAATCACAAGTACCATCCTTTGGCTAACATAAGCAAAGTTGGGAAAATATATTATCTTTATTCTCCCTTTAAAGGGAATTATCATGCTTTGGCTAGTATAAGCAAAGACTTTATCATCAAAATATTTAGCCCTTCCAAAAAGGGAATGGTTCTAATTAAAGGAACCATTGGTCTTCTTCTTTACGAAGACCACAGGAGATTCATCCATCGAGATCATGGGATTCAACCATCAAGATATATTATTTCAAAGATTTATGTTCCAGAATTTCCAATTTGTCAGAAGGAAGACACTTGTGGGACTTTAATTGCACTGTACCAACTTTCTTTTTGTAAGTTCATTTTTCTTTGTAAGAGCAAAAAGAAAAAGAACTTGTGGGACTAGAAGATAGGAGAAGGGAGGAAAGAGAAAGAATGAAGAAAGAATGTAAATTTCAATTTTTCTTTTTGTAAGTTCCACTTTTTAAGTAGCAAAAAGTAGAACTTGTGGGACTGATGACAAGGACAAGAATATGACGAAGACAAGAGGGTCAAAGCAGTCCAGGCCACAGATCCCGATCCAGACCCCGGGCCCCCTTTAGGACCTTGTTCGGGCTCCAGTTTGGGCACCAAACGTCAATCCGGGTCCAATATTCCATGACCGGGACCCATGTTCCGGCCCCATACTCCATGACCGGATCCCGCACCCTATACTTTGAGGCCGGAAGGCTTTATGAGGAAAGAAGTGCCAAAACTAGAAGGGTAGCTCCAATGAAGTAATACCACATGTACAAGGATTAAGAAATAGACCTCACCCTCGAAAGTCTATAAATAGAGATGGGAGGCTCATTTGTAAAGGGGGACAAGATTAGAAGAGAGAAAACACTAGAAAGCTCTCTAGAGTTGTAATAACAAAGGAGGTAATAAAGATATTGTCAGTAAGTGGATGTAGGCTGGATTATGGCCGAACCACTATACGTCCCGGTGTTCTGTTAGCTCATGAGATTAGAGGAACCAGATTACGTATTTTCATAAGTCATGTCTTGATTTAAAAGTTATGGGTATTAGACCAGAGTTGCATCCTATCACAAATGGGCGAAGGATAGAGTTACCTGATGCCCGTTTCACTCTATCCCGTGAGGGGAAACGACGATTTTGTAGGTTCTTGAAGCAATTGAAGGTTCCTGACGGATTCTCTTCAAATATTTCATAGTGTGTGAACGTAAAAGATAATAAGATTTCAGGATTGAAGAGCCATGATCATCACATTCTCTTGCATCATTTACTTCCTCTTGCATTGCGTGGCCATCTTCCAGAGGATATATATGAACCACTTCTTGAGTTGTCCTTATTTTTCAAGGATTTGGGTTCAAAACATCTGACTATTGATGAACTTAAAGATCTTGAAGCTCAAATCCCAATAACCTTGTGCAAGTTAGAGATGATCTTTCCTCCCTCTTTTTTTGATGTGATGCTACATTTATCTGTTCATTTACCATACGAGGCTATGCTATGTGGGCCCATACATTCTCATTGCATGTATCCAGTGGAGAGAAACTTGTACACCTTGAAATCTTACATACGCAGCATGGCTTGTCCGGAGGGATCTATTGCAGAAGGGTACATTTCAGAAGAATGCATGAATTTTTGCTCACAATATTTGCATAACACAGAGACTAAGTTCAACCGTCTTGATCGAAATTATGATGATGATGTCAATTTCTCAGACAATCTAGCTTCCTTTTTTTATAAGAGGCGAGGTCTTGGACATGGTAAAACCAGAGACTTGGATGCACAAGAATTAGAGCAAAGCTCATATATATGTCCTTAATAATTGTGAAGAATCTCCACCATTCCTAGAGTGAGTCATACCCCCGAAATCTTACTTTTCCACAATGTCTATACATGAAAAAGTCATGCAATATGTGTTCTATATTCTAGGAAGTATGAAGAATCTGAAAAAGGACAACCCACATCAAGTGTCTTCTAGAGATGGAAAAGAAATTTTAGTGACTGGTTTAAAACAAAAGTAAGCTTTTGAACGATTTAATTTCTTTATAATTTACCTTTATTTAGATACTTAACTGGTAAATATATGTATTTACAAATGAATGTTATTTAGGTTTCAAATTTATACGAGACGGACAAAAGTGAGAAGACAGAAGCCTTGCTTTCATTGTCCCATTGTCCATTAAGATGTGTGACTAGTTTTTATGGCTATGTGGTTAATGGATATCGGTTTCATACAGTGTCCCATGAGGAAAGATCAAGATCACAATGTAGTGGAGTGCTTGTGGTCGGTAATGATGGTAGTGGGTTGATTAATTACTATGGTCGATTGGTTGAAATCATCGAGTTGTAGTATTTAGGTGGTAGGCGTCTAGCCTTGTTATGATGTGATTGGTTTGATATAGATAGGGGATTGAAGGAGGATAAGTATGGGTTTACAAGTGTAGATTACAGGCGTATTTGGAAGACTACCGAGCCGTTCATTTTGGCAACTCAAGCTTCTCAAGTGTTTTATGTGGAAGATCACAATAACAAGGGTTGGCATATTGTGCTAGAGAACCAACCACGTGACATATATGAGATTCAAGATGCTTCTGCTGGCTCTATGCCCGAATGACATTTTGTATAATAAATACTTGGTCTTTTATCGTTTCATTTACCTAGGTTTATCACTATGATATTTTGGAAATAATATGTAACTTTTTTATTGGTTTTAACACCATTGTTATGTTTGTTATTGAACACTATACGCCTTTACAACTTTTTCAATATTTGTGTGACATATCATCCGTCTACCACTTTCATGTATGCACTATTTGTGGTTTAGTTGTTACATTTCACAGGAAAAATGTTATCACCAAGAAGCAACGTGGGAAAGCGAAATGCAAGTGCACCAATGATTTCTAGATCAAAGTATATACAACCAGGGTAACTAGGGAGGAGACGTGGACTTCAATTGGGTAGTTTATTGCAGTCTTCTCTGAATGGTGAAAAGACTCGTGTTGCTAGTGAACCGAATGACACTCCAGCATCATCCTCAGCCGCAAAAGCTAAGGGTCAACGCAAGAGTAACACAAGTCTTTCTATATCTAGAAGAGTTGATCGTCCAACTACTCTAACTGACAATGTTGACATTCAAGGTGAGAATTATGTGGCTTCAATTGAAGAAACTGCTGGAATAGATCAAAGTGACAATGTTACCTCTGAAAATGCTTCTCAATCTTCACTTGTCGAACCTACTTGTGGAGGTATGCATTTGGTATATTTTATTATTTAGTAAGTATTATTGTTAACTCGTTTACTTAATCTCTTTCGTTTGACAGTATATTTTGTAATAGATAACTCTACTAAAAAGATTTGGAAGCCTCGGGGTAGAAATTTGTGTAAAAAAGTTGCACGGCTTCAAAGAGAAGACAAATTGCCTGTTGCTTTTATGAATGGTCGTGCTGCTGGTCAAAACAGTCCGGAGTTTAGTAGACACTTAGCAAGTTAATTCGTGACCGTAATATATTGCCTGTCCGCTTTCACTCTTGGAACGATGTTGATCAAAAATATAAGGACCACCTATGGGCTGCTGTTACGGTAATAAATTTTGATTCATATTTTGTGGTGCTTAAATATTATTTTTTGTAGTAGTTGAAAACATTTATTGCAACTTTAATATTTGAGTTTGTAATTCCTGTTGTAGGAAAAGTTACAATGAGATGAAAAATTATAAAGAATCCACTCTTCGTCATATGAAAGAGTTATGGACCAAGTGGAGGGGATGCATGCACCAGAGCATCAAAGGCATGAGTCTTCGCGACCAAATGAAAAAAAACCCAATGCCATTGAAGAACAATCAGATTGGGAATGAGATCACTTTCATAGTTCTGAATTTTTGGTAATATTCTTATAATTAATTATTGCAAGTCTAGGTATACTTGTGGTTACTTTAGTAGTGATCCTCTTTTTTGTTTATGTCTTATTTCATGTTTGTCCATCTTTTCCATATAATGTATTTTTATTTCCATAGGCAAGGAGTGATAAAAACACCAAGAATCGCTCGATGATGAGCAACAGATGTTTGCATCACAGTCGCAGTAAACCTAATAGAGATATTGCATATGATTTGGTACTTGTTTTAATTTTATATGTAATATATAACAAACTTTATTCGTCTATGTCTTATCTTTTCTATTCTCATTATGTTACAATAATGTCTAGGGAGCAAAAGAAGGAAATAATCCTGACTATGGAACCATATATTTAGCAACTCACTCAAAGGATAAAGAGATAGCTACGGTTGAAGCTGCTGAAGTCCATGTATAGTTTTTGTGCATTTACTATTTTATTTAGTCACATATGATTGTCATTAACTAATTTTTATTTTTCACATGTAGAGTAAAATTGTCCAAGTTCAAGATCAACCATCTCTTACTCATTTTGAGGTTGCTGAGCGAGTACACGGACCAAATAAAACAAGGATTCATGTACAAGGATTTGGTGGTGGTGTAAAGCCTAAAGATGTCAGGGGTCCTTATAAATCAAAAACAAAATATTAGATGAGCTGAATGCACAAAAGGTAGCATTGAAAAGAAAAGAAGAGGAGCTTGAAAAAGCAAATAAAGAAACACAAGAGCTAAAAGAAAAGTTGGAGAGATGGGCACCTGCTATGGAAATGCTATTGAACAATCCACAATTCTAAGAGTTCATCCAAAGAAGAATTAATGCAGTTGATAACGTCAATGACAATGAGGACGACTTGTCTAGCTCTCCACTAGCATCAGAAGATGACATATTTCGTTGAGGTTAGTATCCTGCTATAAGTTTGACTTGTCTAACCTCAACGAAATATGTCATCTTCTGATGCTAGTGGAGAGCTAGACAAGTCGTCCTCATTATCATTGATGTTATCATCTGCATTAATTCTTCTTTGGATGAACTCTTGGAATTGTGGATTGTTCAATAGCATTTCCATAGCAGGTGTCCATCTCTCCAACTTTTCTTTTAGCTCTTGTGTTTCTTTATTGGCTTTTTCAAGCTCCTCTTCTTTTATTTTCAATGCTTCCTTTTGTGCATTCAGCTCATCTAATATTTTGTTTTTTGATTTATAAGGACCCCTGACATCTTTAGGCTTTACACCACCACCAAATACTTGTACATGAATCCTTGTTTTATTTGGTCCATGTACTCGCTCAGCAACCTCAAAATGAGTAAGAGATGGATTTTGATCTTGAACTTGGACAATTTTACTCTACATGTGAAAAATAAAAATTAGTTAATGACAATCATATGTGACTAAATAAAATAGTGAATGCACAAAAACTATACATGGACTTCAGCAGCTTCAACCGTAACTATCTCTTTATCCTTTGAGTGAGTTGCTAAATATATGGTTTCATAGTCAGGATTATTTCCTTCTTTTGCTCCCTAGACATTATTGTCACATAATGAGAATAGAAAAGATAAGACATAGATGAATAAAGTTTGTTATATATATACATATAAAATTAAAACAAGTACCAAATCATATGTAATATCTCTATTAGGTTTACTGCCACTGCGATGCAAACATCTGTTGCTCATCATCGAGCGATTCTTGGTGTTTTTATCACTCCTTGCCTATGGAAATAAAAATACATTATATGGAAAAGATGGACAAACACAAAATAAGACATAAACAAAAAGAGGATCATTACTAAATAACCACAAGTATACCTAGACTTGCAATAATTAATTATAAGAATATTACCAGAAATTCAGAACTATGAAAGTGATCTCATTCCCAATTTGATTGTTCTTCAATGGCATTGGGTTTTTTTTTATTTGGTCGCGAAGACTCATGCCTTTGATGCTCTGGTGCATGCATCCCCTCCACTTGGTCCATAACTCTTTCATATGACGAAGAGTGGATTCTTTATAATTTTTCATCTCATTGTGGGAGAACTTTTCCTACAACAGGAATTACAAAATCAAATATTAAAGTTGCAATAAATGTTTTCAACTAGTACAAAAAATAATATTTAAGCACCATAAAATATGAATCAAAATTTATTACCGTAACAGCAACCCATAGGTGGTCCTTATATTTTTGATCAACATCGTTCCAAGAGTGAAAGCGGACAGGCAATATATTACGGTCACGAATTAACTTGCTGAGTGTCTACTAAACTCCGGATTGTTTTGACCAGCAGCACGACCATTCATAAAAGCAACAGGCAATTTGTCTTCTCTTCGAAGTCGTGCAACTTTTTTACACAAATTTCTACCCCGAGGCTTCCAAATCTTTTGAGTAGAGTTATCTATTATAAAATATAATGTCAAACGAAAGAGATTAAGTAAACGAGTTAACAATAATACTTACTAAATGATAAAATATACCAAATGCATACCTTCACAAGTAGGTTCGACAAGTGAAGATTGAAAAACATTTTCAGAGGTAACATTGTCACCTTGATCTATTCCAGCAGTTTCTTCAATTGAAGCCACATAATTCTCACCTTGAATGTCAACATTGTTGGTTAGAGTAGTTGGACGATCAACTAATCTATATATACTCTTGTGTTGACCCTTAGCTTTTGCGGCTGAGGATGATGCTGGAGTGTCATTCGGTTCACTAGCAACACGAGTATTTTCACCATTCAGAGAAGACTGTAATAAACTACCCAACTGAAGTCCACGTCTCCTCCCTAGTTGCCCTGGTTGTATATACTTTGATCTAGAAATCATTGGTGCACTTGCATTTCGCTTTCCCACGTTGCTTCTTGGTGATAACATTTTTCCTGCGAAATGTAACAACTAAACCACAAATAGTGCATACATGAAAGTGGTAGACGGATGATATGTCACACAAATATTGAAAAAGTTGTAAAGGCGTATAGTGTTCAATAACAAACATAACAATGATGTTAAAACCAATAAAAAAAAGTTACATATTATTTCCAAAATATCATAGTGATAAACCTAGGTAAATGAAACGATAAAAGACCAAGTATTTATTATAGAAAATGTCATTCGGGCATAGAGGCAGCAGAAGCATCTTGAATCTCATATATGTCACGTGGTTGGTTCTCAAGCACAATATGCCAACCCTTGTTATTGTGATCTTCCACATAAAACACTTGAGAAGCTTGAGTTGCCAAAATGAACGGCTTGGTAGTCTTCCAAATACGCCTGCAATCTACACTTGTAAACCCATACTTATCCTCCTTCAATCCCTATCTATATCAAACCAATCACATCATAACAAGGCTAGATGCCTACCACCTAAATACTGTAACTCGATGATTTCAACCAATCGACCATAGTAATTAATCAACCCACTACCATCATTACCAACCACAAGCACTCCTCTACATTGTGATCTTGATCTTTCCTCATGGGACACTGTGTGAAACCGATATCCATTAACCACATAGCCATAAAAACTAGTCACACATCTTAATGGACCACGGGACAATGAAAGCAAGGCTTCTGTCTTCTCACTTTTGTTCGTCTCGTATAAATTTGAAACCTAAATAACATTCATTTGTAAATACATATATTTACCAATTAAGTATCTAAATAAAGGTAAATTATAAAGAAATTGAATCGTTCAAAAGCTTACTTTTGTTTTAAACCAGTCACTAAAATTTCTTTTCCATCTCTAGAAGACACTTGATGTGGGTTGTCCTTTTTCAGATTCTTCATACTCCCTAGAATATAGAACACATATTGCATGACTTTTTCATGTATAGACATTGTGGAAAAGTAAGATTTTGGGGGTATGACTCACTCTAGGAATGGTGGAGATTCTTCACAATTATTAAGGACATATATATGAGCTTTGCTCTAATTCTTGTGCATCCAAGTCTCTGGTTTTACCATGTCCAAGACCTCGCCTCTTATAAAAAAAGGAAGCTAGGTTGTCTGAGACATTGACATCATCATCATAATTTCGATCAAGACGGTTGAACTTAGTCTCTGTGTTATGCAAATATTGTGAGCAAAAATTCATGCACTCTTCTGAAATGTACCCTTCTGCAATAGATCCCTCCGGACAAGCCATGCTGCGTATGTAAGATTTCAAGGTGTACAAGTTTCTCTCCACTGGATACATGCAATGAGAATGTACGGGCCCACATAGCATAGCCTCGTATGGTAAATGAACAGATAAATGTAGCATCACATCAAAAAAAGAGGGAGGAAAGATCATCTCTAACTTGCACAAGGTTATTGGGATTTAAGCTTCAAGATCTTTAAGTTCATCAATAGTCAGATGTTTTGAACCCAAATCCTTGAAAAATAAGGACAGCTCAAGAAGTGGTTCATATATATCCTCTGGAAGATGGCCACGCAATGCAAGAGGAAGTAAATTATGCAAGAGAATGTGATGATCATGGCTCTTCAATCCTGAAATCTTATTATCTTTTACGTTCACACACTATGAAATATTTGAAGAGAATCCGTCAGGAACCTTCAATTGCTTCAAGAACCTACAAAATCGTCGTTTCCCCTCACGGGATAGAGTGAAACGGGCATCAGGTAACTCTATCCTTCGCCCATTTGTGATAGGATGCAACTCTGGTCTAATACCCATAACTTTTAAATCAAGACGTGACTTATAGTTATCCTTCGTCTTATTGATCACATTTAAGATTGTTGCCAGTAAGCTATCACATACTCCCTCCGTCCTGAATTGACCGTCCTGTTTGCTTTATGACACGTTTTTCCACTTCAATATTAAGCATATAAGATAAAATAATTTTATAAAACTAAATTTTGTAACATATAGTTTATCATGTAAGGAATCATATGTAAAATTTAAATTTTCAAAATTAATTTATCTTATATGTTAAAAATTGAAGTCAAACGACATGTCCAAATAGTAAACAGGACGGTCAATTCAGGACAGAGGAAGTATATTCTTCTCTATGTGCATCACATCCAAGGTATGTCGTATCAAGTGGTCCTTCCAATATGGAAGCCTTAAAATATACTCTTTTTTCCAGTTATCCTGTCTCTTTTGACGTGAGACCTTTGTTTTGAAAATAGGATCCTTGCTTAAAACAATTTCATCGAGATCTTGTACT
Organism: Limonium bicolor; assembly: GCA_023374045.1. Classification (NCBI taxonomy): domain Eukaryota; kingdom Viridiplantae; phylum Streptophyta; class Magnoliopsida; order Caryophyllales; family Plumbaginaceae; genus Limonium; species Limonium bicolor. Next base: position 149,482,588 of record CM041778.1, read on the forward strand.
TGAAGAAGAATTTGTCCACCAGTAATTGGATTTGGAGGCAAGCCCCTTTCTATAGTGCCGTCAAATAAAAGACATTCTTTTCTCTATGGATGATTCTTTTCAAGGTACCGGCGGTGACCCATAAAACATTATTTTCCACCATTAACCAGTCTCATAGAATGTGTTTCTATATTACAAACAGGACATGCAAGCTTCCCTTTTGTGCTCCATCCTGATAATATGCCATACGCAGAAAAATCATTTATAGTCCACATCAAAGTTGCTCGAAGAGTGAAATTCTGACGCTCGGACGCATCATACGTTTCAACACCATTATTCCACAAGTCCTCTAGTTCATCAATTAATGGTTGCAAATAAACATCAATGGCATCCCCTGGACCATCAGGACCTGGAATGAGCATGGAAAAGATCATATATGGTTCCGTCATGAACAATGTCGGAGGTAAATTGTATGGGATAAGTGTCACAGACCACATGCCATATGACGGTCTAGCATTGTTAAAAGGTTGAAAGCCATCACTAGCTAGCCCAAGTCTAACATTTCGAGGTTCTGACGCAAAGTTGAGGTTAAGTTGATCACGATTTTTCCATACTAAGCCATCTGCCGGATGTCTTAACTCTTCATCGTTACTCCTACCAAGATGCCATTTCATAAGGGAGGCAGTCTCTGCTGACATAAAAAGCATCTGCAATCAAGGTTTTAGTGGAAAGTATCGTAATATCTTGACAGGAATTTTTTTTCCCGTTTGCTTTCACCTTATTTTCCCCATTCTTATCATGCTTCCATCTTGAAGCTTTACAAATTTTGCATTTATCTAGATGGCTTTATCTTCCTTCCAAAACAGCATATAGTCATTCACACATGCATCAATCTTCTTATACGAAAACCCAAGATCTTTGATCGTCTTTTTTGCCTCATAGAAACAATCAGGCAAGGTTGACTCTTTTGGTAACAACTCTTCTTTCAACAATTTCAGTAACATTGTGAAAGAATGATTACTCCACTTCCCAACACTTTTAATGTGAAGCAATTGGACTAACGTGGATAGTTTAGTAATCATAGATCCCTCATAAAGAGGCACTCGGGAATCATTCAACAACCTTAAAAAATTTCAGCTTCAGAATTAGGTTGCTCTTCGATGATATCATGCTCTGGAGATCCCATGTTTCCTACATTTCTTCAAAAGTAGAATATTGATGAAATCTGTCTTCTAAAAGCTGGTTTATCTCATTATCGCAATCACCATGATCATCTTTGTTTCCACTGTTATGAGAACCCATATCATAGTCAAAAACGCTAATTATCTTCAAATTGCCATGATGCGACCATATATCATACCCCTCATAGTCCAAATGTCATTAAGTGTGCCTTCACCGTAGCACAATCTCTTGAATAACTATTGGTACATTTGACACATGGACATCTAATTTTGCTCCCATTGATATTCAGGAATGCATAGTTTAAAAATTCCCCTACCCCTATTCGTACGCTGGATTTTGAAATCGATTATCGACGAGGTCAATCCAATCCTTATTTGGTGCCATTCTCTAGAGAGATAATTAACACAACTAGCAATTTGGAGCAACAAAAATAAAGTAATTAATGAGCATATAGAAGAATAATGTATTATATACATTAATTATGACATACTTTGCATCATTATTAAGTCAAGAGTTAATAGGGTGAAAATTAGTACGTGGGAAATTGATGATATGGAACGCGATATACCAAAATCAAAGGTGGAGACAATTCTCGTATGATGATGAGACTGTGTGAAAGTAGTAGTAAGAGCTAGTGTGGACTGCCTGCATTGAAAAAATGTACTCAATATCAGTTTCAAAGAATATAATAACTACTACCAATAACAGTCAGTCTATCCACAAAGTATCAAGAGAAAATTATTAACTCAATAATTTAACAACTTCAAAGATCTCTAACAAATCGGATTAAACTCTGCACACCACATTAGTAATACGTTGAGTCACAATGATTCAGTAGTTCCAAACATCTATTAAAGCAAGCACATGAAATTGAGAAGACATGATAGCACTCTGTCCAGCATCAGCTACTGACATACAATACTTCATCTGGTCAATTATGAAAGATATAACATTTGGTCAACTCTGTCCATCATTTTGGGAACACATCATCAATAGCAGATCTTTGACAGGGAATGCTAGTGAATCCATCATTTGTAGCAACTCCACGCATACAATAATAACTGATCGATGGGAGAAGCTGGGCCAACTCTTCTTCAAAATTTAAGTTGGTATCATCTGTATCTTACTTTGACTTAGATCTAGCATTTCCAAGTGACAGAGCAAGGGCACGAGCAATGTCTCTGTACATGTTATAAGATCAAAAAAACTTAGACTCCATGCTCCAACCTGATATCCTTCTCATCAGTAATGGATCAAAAAATTACCTAAAAGAAGTCAACCACTGCTCATCTTCCTCGGATAAAAATGCCTAAAAGAAATTTCCTAAAAGAATGCAATGCAGGACGCACTAGTCGCGATCTTCAAAAATGTTTTAGGCTTTCCCCGTGTTCGTAATCTCAACTCTGAGAGAGTGAGGAACGATGAGGTATTCGCGTTTATGCTTTCTGGGGTTGTCTTTATCCTTTTTACTTCAATTAGTGTCTGCCGATCAGATTTTTGCTGCTCATGCAGGGGGAACATTAAGTCTTAGCTCACGGGAACCAAAATATAAGATCGAGTTTCACCCGGAAGAGTCTCCTTATCATCCTGACGATGATCTGGAATCAGTGTTCATGCCCAATAAAACTGGCAAGAACTATCTTTGCTATCTGCCCAAAGTTGAGAAACCAAAAACAGGGAAGTTGTCTGCTCAGCAGAATACGAGCAATATGATAATGGAGAGTGAAAAACGAGTGAGAGTGAAGACCCCATATGAGCTACTTGAAATTCTCAGAGATCGGTGCTTAATCAGACAAGAGGGATGGTGGTCATATGAATCTTGTTATCAACAAAAGCTTCGGCAATTTCACTTGGAAGATGATAAGATTATACAAGAGTTTATCATGGGTCTTTATGATGAAGAGGCAACAGAAAATTATCACAGAACCCACTCTGACTGACATATCTACCCTGAAAGATCCCCGTTCTAAAGACGCATCTCAAAGGTACCATGCCCATCAATTTACAAACGGTACTCTATGTGACCTCACAAATGAGCCTCGACAGACAGAGGTGGGATTTGTTTGTTCAGAGCCTAGAGCTATGATTAGCTCCATAACAGAACTGGCTACATGCAAATATGCCCTCACGGTTCATGCTCCAATGCTCTGCAAACATCCATTGTTTCAGGAGGAGAGACCGGTTTGGCATACCACAAACTGCAATGTGATTTCGGATCAGGCGAAAGAAACACCAAAACCAGTTGAAACTGAAGAAGTGAAGCCAATCAAATTGGTCACAGATATGGAGTTCCTACCCAACTTTGAAGCTCAGCAATACCCATCTTAGGATGCTTTTGATCATGTTTTCTTAACGAGAATAGAGAAACATGGTACGGGTAATGTATACATGATAGTGTTTTCCTAATATTGCAATTACAATTTCTTGTGAATCGATGTAACAAAAAAAATGTTTTAGGCTTTAACATTTACTATGAAAAAGATAAACAATTTGATAAAATTAACGGAAGAGAAGGGCTGTAGAAGCTTTATGTCTGAATACAACTGCGTTTCTTGAATAACATCACAAATATTGTTCCAAAGTTGATCTTATATATAATACAGCAGAAAACTCGGGTGGAAAGCTATAGGTTTTTTTACAAACAGACCAGGTGGGAGATAGGATACAGGTTTTTGAATAGAAATCCCACATGCATTATTTTAATAATATAATTTGGAATCTAAGTGGGGGTGGCGATAATATTTCAACAAGATTCAGCTGGTTGACATGAAACTCGTTACTATATGTTCCCAAAGAAAGTAGCAATATTAATAGACCTGGTTAGTAATAATCCATTTTGCACGCCCACAAATGCAGATTCAAGCTTTTTCTTCCCCAGATAAACATTGCGCTTAATGTAATGATGATTGTCTCTGTCGGGTCCAATGCATAAGCTGCTCGAAAGCATGTCATTGCTCAGACACATGTGGAACTAGACCTTTCCCAAAAGAAAAGAAGATCAAACGTGTCAAGGTAAGACTGGATTATCTGATTAGTTAAGTCCCGGGCTTGATATGTCGTTTTGTGGCTGGGGAGCAGAGGCAGGAAATGATTATCTGGATATTACTTGTACTGAAATGGCTCGTCCTGAACTGGACTAAGTTTAATCTAAAAACTGGCTTACCGGTTCCAGCAACAACTTCTACAGAGCGAACAATCCGAAAGAACTCAACAACTTCTTCAGAGCGAACAATCCGAAATAACTCAAGAAGGATAATTCGTATATATTTATCATAATTAGTTATTTAATTACAGGAAAATGAGTCATCCGAATGAGCAATCAAAAAGGAAAATTTTAGGTTTCAAACCTAACCTTCGATTCTCACCACTCAAATTGTTTCAATGATTCTCTCCACTGCAAATTGCTGTCAACGATTCTCACCACTTCGAATTGATTTCAACGAATCTTGCTACTCCTTTCTCAATTTCCCGAAATCGTTGCCGCATACGGTAGTGCCGCATTCAGTAGTTGTAGAAATGAGAAGTTTTGGAATCAGGCGTTGTGAATCGGTGAGAAAAATTAAGGAGTCGATCCACTCGGAATAAAAGTAAGTAGTTAGGGTGTTTTTTTTTTTTTCTGAAACATGCTATTTTTTTTCGCGAATTCGTAGCCGGCCTTACGGCATGTTATAAGGTGGCCGATGATTTTTTATCTTTTTGTGTTGGTGTGTAGTTTCTATCACATGCTAATATTTTATTGGAGATGAAAAAAAGAAAAAAAGGAATAAGATGGAACGACTGTGACGTACGGAGGGGAGTATGTGAGTAGGAGAGAGAAAATATTTTTTTCTTCCAAATGTCATAACTTATAAAATATAAGTGCAAAATAAAACAAATTATATCATTGTTCATCATTTTTCATACTCTTCAAAACAAGATGCATCATAGATATGTTTTGGTAAACTTTATAACTTTTAAATTTTTTGTATATACATATTTTTTAAGATTAATTGTGAATCTTAAGTTTAAGAAAAGTGAATCAAAGGTTGTTAAAAAGTGAATCAAAGATTATGAAAAGTGAATCAGATAGTTGCTTAAAAGTGAATAAAAGGTTTTAAAAAGTAAATCTCATAAACAGAGATTGTTTAACTAAAGTGATTCTGATTGGTTGACTAGTGTGAATCAGAGGTTTTAAAGAAGTGAATCAAAGACTGTTAAAAAGTGAATCACAAGTGTTACAAAGTGAATCAGAGTAATAGGAGCGAATATCATAAGCATAGATTGTTTAACTAAAGTGATTAAGAGGTTTAAGAAATATGAATCAGAGGTTTTATAAAATGAATCATGCGTTTAAGAAAAGTAAATCAAAGGTTTAAGAAAAAAGTGATTCTCGTAAATAGAGATTGTTTTAACTAAAGTGAATAAGAGGTATAAGAAAAGTGAATTAGAGGTTTAAGAAAAGTGAATCAAAGGTTTTTTAAAGGTGAATCAAAAGGTTTAAGAAAAGTGAATATTTTGCTTAATACTAGTAAAAGTTAATCCTACCATAAACTTATGCGAGAACAGTACGAAATTTTCATTTATTGAAAGTGAATCATTCGTTGAAAAAAAGTGAAACATTCTTAGGGTCGTTAGACCCTAAACCCTGCACTACAAACCATAAAAATGTCTTCGCGTTTTTTAACTTTCCTATGGTGGTTTTTAGAGTGTTTGGGGTAAGATTCATTTTGTTAATGAATAAGGTTCAATTTATTGCTAAAGAATATTCATTTTGTTAATGAATAAGATTCATTTTAAAAATATGTAATATACTCTTTCTAGCAACATAAAATTTTAAGTTTACCAAAATATATCCATGATGCATCTTGTTTTAAAGAGCACGAAAAATGATGAACAATGGTATAAGTTTTATTATTTTTGCACTTTTATTTGTAAGTTATAACATTTTAAAATATTATTTTATCTCTCATACTAATAAATCCACTTTTAGCCCACCCAAACTCCCTTACGTGCGCGTGTGTTTCTCTCCTTTTAATTATGACTACATTAAATATTTGATCGCATATTTGGTGTCTAATGACCTATTTTCCTGTAGTGATAAATAAAATAAAAAATTATAAGAATTACATTAAATATATTAAATATTAAAATATTTTATAAATTATAACAATATATAAATAATATGAAGGATACTAAAAGTAATAATTTGATATAGTTCATAGAAAAAATAATTATTCTGAAATTATAAAAAGAAAGTATAAAAACTATAAGATATGATAATTTTTCTTGTAATTGTTGATATTTTATAATATATTATTAAAATTTTTATATAATTTTATAAAATAGTTTATTAATTTATTTTATTTAATGTCATTGTTAACTGTTTTTATGATTTTAAGTCTACGATAGTTTTTGAATTATGTAATAATTTAACAATTTATTTGTTTTGATTTTTTATTATTTAGTCATTTCTATTAATTTTTAAAACTTTATGATTTTAATTATATTTGTACTTTTTTATTGTTTATATTATATTCCTTTATTAAAATTGTTCTAAATTTTATATTATTTTTAATTACTTTTGAATTTGATTTTACATTTTTAAGATTTAAATAAAATTTTGTGAGTTTTTCTTTTTGTTTTTAAAACTTTTAGTCATTTATCAAAATTGTTTTTGAATTTTATAAGATTTTAAATTACTTTTCATAATTATTGTTAAATATATTTTATTTATTTTTGTAGTTTTTAGTCATTTATCAAAATTATTTATAACTTACATAATTTTTAATTTTTTTGTGTGTTTTGTTTAAACTTGATACAATGTTTTTACAAATGTTTGACCATATACCCTTGATTATTGAAGGGGCATGTGGTTGGGAGGTAAAATGAGAATATCTAAAATATGTTATGTCAGAATTTTAATGCAGAGGTATTTTGTAAAGAAAATGAAAACTCATTGGTATATTGTAAAAAGTTGTAAAAGGTAGGGATATTTGGTGAAATTTGCTCAAACCTCAGGGGTATCTGGTCAAGTTTTTGTATTATTTTTTATCAAAGATTTTATTAAGAATTAGTATGGATTCCACTTTAATCAATGTTTTGAAGAAGAATGTTGTCATAGATTAGATTGTAGTTGGCTTTGTAGAAAATAAAATACTAGTAATATACTTGTACTTAAGTTGCCATGCTGGTGGCCCTGCATATAACAACGAGCAGACTAGCGATTGTGCGGGACGCCCACTCCATACTGGGTGTAGGCACATGCCACGCTAGAAAAGAAAATACATGTCAGCACCTTTTAAGCATTTTAAATATTAGATTGAAGGATAAAGTCGGAACAAACCCACACTCGTTGATTTCTTCAAATAAAAAAAACAAACAACATTTGATTGCTATAAATGATTGTAACTTTTAAACTATAAGTCTAAATAAAAAATATTTGCACCATTGTTTATCTAAATTCAAGCTCTTTAAAACAAGACCAATCATAGATATGTTTTGGTAAGTTTCAAAAATTTATGTTAGTTACATGTACATATCAATATTTATCAATGACACTTATGATTCATCACATACGGTTTAAAATACATCATATAACATTAATAATACACCACAAAACAATAATGATTCAGTATTTGTTTCAAAGTTTGTTATCTAATCCACCACTTATTAGTTAATGAATCATAATACCAATTTCAATGAATCATAATATCAATTTTAATGAATCATACCATAATTTTAGTGTATCATCAGTAACATATAAAAATAAAAATTTTAAACAATAATACAACATAAAATAATATTTGGTATGTAAGAAAAATACATGATTCACCATATAAGGTTTAAGATACATTAAAATACAACAATAATACATTAAAAACAATAATGATTTTTTATCGGCTCCGGAGTTTGTTATTTAATTCATCACTTATTATTTTTTTTTATCAGAAAATTCATCACTTATTTGTTAATGAATCATAATATCAATTTTAATGAATCATAATATCAATATTAATGAACCATATATTCATTTTAGTGTATCATCGCAAACATATAAAAATAAAAAGTTTTACACAATAATACAACACAAAATAATATTTGTATGTATGAAAAATACATGATTCATCATATAAGGTTTAAGATACACCATACAACAATAATAATACACTACAAAACAATAATGATTTTTTATCGGTTCCGAAATTTGTAATCTAATTCACCACTTATTAGTTAATGAATGATAATATCAATTTTAATGAATCATAATATTAAAATTAATGAATCATATTATCATTTTAGTGTATCATCATACACATGTAAAAATAGTTTTTTTTCAAAGTTATCAAAACATATCCATGACTGGTCTTGTTTTGAAGACCTTGAATTTAGATGAACAGTGGTATAAGTTTTTTTCATTTTGGACTTATATATTAAAAGTTACAAGCATTTAAAATTAATATAGTAAAAAGGCAGCCCAATCAGCTGCTGACTGAGACTGCCAAATCAATGTCCCACTCCTACCTCACATACAGACCAGTTGCACAATCGAATTTGCGAACAACGAGAACAGTGAGAGCGTGGAGCGCGACACTATGCGGTCGATATTGCGGGCACGTGGCACGCCGTTGAAAGTATTGTGCAACTGCATTACGTGGTAGTCCAGTGCTTATGTGGCACATAAGTAAAGCTAAAACTTGTATTAATTTAAATAGCTATAACTTGTAAAATATGAGTCCAAAAATAATACACCACTGTTTATCTAAATTCAAGCTCTTTAAAACAAGACCAATCATTAATATGTTTTAACAATTTTGAAATTTTATATTAGCTACATCATATATCTGCACATATCAACTACATTTATGATTCACCATATACAGTTTAAAATAAACCCTACAACAATAATAATACACCACAAAACAATAATGATTCCTTAACTGTTTCGAAATTGGTACATCGGAAAAATATATGATACACCATATAAGATTTAAAATACATCATACAAATAATTATAATACACCAAAAAATGATCTATTATCAGTTTCAAAGTTTGCACGTCAGAAAAACGTATTTGATCACCACTTGTTAGTTAATGAATCATAATACCAATAAGTGGTATGGTATAGTCAATATACCTTAATATTATCTAAAAAGCTATCACTTCTACTAGGGATGGCAACGGGTCAAGTTCGGGTCGGGTGACGCACCACCCGACCCGTCACTCATTTTTCACCCGCACCGCCCGACCCTACCCGTCACCCATTTCACCCGTCACCCACAGGTGAAACGGGTGAACCTGTCACCCTTTTTTTTTAGCAAGCATTTTTTGTCTTTAACACCTTATATATTTGTTCAACAATACATGTCACATCAACTAATGTCAATAACATACACAAAACATAGAGTATTAACCAAAATATTTCCAAATTATCTGAACAAATATGGGATAAGTATATTTTTTTATTTAATATAATACATACGGGTGACGGGTCGGGTGACCGAGTGCAAAAAGTTCACCCGACCCGTCACCCACACCCGTTTCACCCATTGTCCTTCCTAACTTCTCCCCTTTGTGACCTCATGTACACGGGCAACAAACCAACGATCGGGACGTCAATACCACAACCCAGGAACATCCCGACTAGCAGACACCATGTTCGTGAAGCCGGTTCTATCGCACCTTAGAGTCGGGCAAGGGAATCCGACCTCTAAAGCCTCAATTGATCCCCCTTGTCACGAAGAAACACTCATGACTTAGCACACTTCACTCTCACGCTTTGTCCAATCAGTCTCATCGGACAACCCGCCATTAGCATCTTGGACGCCAGTAGTTACCAAATCGCATGCTCCTCTAGCACACCATTAATGCCCCCAAGAAAGAAAGTGTATCTTCCGCAATTAAGAACGGGCGGATGGACAGAGCAAGGGAGCTTCTTTACTGACGAGACCTATCTTGAGTGACGACATCCCACCCTCGTCGCTCAAATGACGTCAACTCCTCCCCATGTCAACACCTCATGTCACCAACCTGATTAGCAAATAAATGGCAAGTCGGGAAAGCCCGCTAAACCCATTCGCATTCTTCCTTATAAATAGAAATTAATCACATTCATTATAGAGAACAACGGGAGGAGAAAAAAAAAGAACTCCCATCATACTCACTCTCCTTCCTCCTAGTACTCTCACATCCACATATTCTACTAAGAACCTTAATCAACCCGCCCCCCGGACAAGACCATTCAAGATGGAACCACGTAAATGATGTTGTCTTCATCTATACTGCTTACTATCATACTCGATTAGCCACCATAACCACAGAGAAAGAGAATCTCAGTCCAATATGCAGGTTACACTATAACCTGTAGATTGCCTCCTCTAACATTTGGCACTGTTTGTGAGAACCTTCTCACCATCGCTTACAAAGCCTTCATCGTCCTACTTCTCACCAAAATCAGTCCTCTAAATGGCACCACCTCATGGCCGGAGAATCAAGAAAAACGACATTTCGCCAAGTCCACCACCATCCTTGGGTGGAGTAACTTCTGACAACCAAGAAACTGTCTCCATGGACAAGTTTCTAATCCTAAAACAGTAGATGGTGTTGTCCCGTACTTCTCGGCACGTCCCCGATAGGTAGTTGATGTGTCATGCAGTGGTTAACTCGGAATTACTTTAAGATAGAAGATAGAAGTACTTTAAACTGGAAACCTCTTTCGATTGAGGATTACACTCTTGCAATTCACCCAATCCCCCTCTCTTCCATCCTATGGACTTGGGACAGTTTAGGGCTTCACCCATCCCTTCTACCCAGACCGAACACCTTTGATGTACAGTCTTCCAGCAGTCCACCGACTGCTCCCTGACTGTCCTAGCAACCCGTTGCTAACTCAACACTAAGAGTTTAATATTTCTCCACTCGCTCACACTACCGCTTGATTACAAGACTTAAACTCACACTCAAATGAAACTGAAACACTCAGAGTAAGAACTTATACAAACCTAAGCTTTCTACAATATTTCACACGGTTTCAGCCCATTTCAACACAAATGAGGCTGGTTTCAATATATAAGAGAAGTTTCTCTCCTCTCATTAGTGGATCTCAAAGTTGATACATAAGTCTTCTGAAGTCCGGGCTTCTAAGTGGCTTAGCAAAACAAGGTCTTACTAGTCTAGAAAGTACCCAACACTTAGAAAGGGAAAATATAACTATAAAGGTAGACGTGTATTATAGAATGTTCAAGAATAATGTAGGCCCACAGAGGCAGTTACGCTCTACTATAGACTCTAGAAATAGGGACCTCAGGTTATGTAAAAAGATACGCTTACATTAATACACTGGCTGAAATTCTCTTGATTGTCACTGAGAGAGCGTGAGAGAAGAGAGTAAGGTTGTTACAATCTCATTTGGCGCAGTCTGTGGGAAACGAACGTCGAAAGACAACCACGATCTGATCCATAGAAGCACACTCCTTATTCGATCATGGCACCAAGATCCGATAAGGGGAAGGGGAAGGCAACTGGAGCAGAAGGAAACTCGTTCTCAAAGGAAGACCTCCGCGATCTGATGCGGGGCTTCGCGCAAGACGTCAACAAAAAATCGCTGAAAGCAACGAGCGATTCCAGCAGGAATTAATGGAAAGGGACCTGGAACACTAGAAGAAGATGGATGAGATGGCGAGTGTAATCGAGAGTCTTAGAGCTAAAGACGAATCGAAGAGTGAAGAAGGAAGCCAGAAGGAGAAATTGTAACACCCCAAAAACTAGCCGGTATTTATTAAGGTCGAAGTACAAATTAAAATCAAAATTGTTTTCCTATCATCTACTTAGCAGCGGAAGACAAGACCTAAAGGGTGTTAGCGCCACACTCACAACCTTGTGAGTGCTAAGGCTAAACACCCTTTAGGTCTTGTCTTCCGCTGCTAAGTAGATGATAGGAAAAAAAATTGATTTTAATTTGTACTTCGACCTTAATAAATACCGGCTAGTTTTTGGGGTGTTACAAAGTGGTATCAGAGCAATCTACTCTGAAATTGAGTTAATGGAAGTGTCTAAACTGGAATTAGGATTAAAATGAAAGGGGGTAAGGGTATGAGTTGTGAGGACGTTCTTTGTTGTGATTTCTGTGATGCCCTTGTATGAATTTTATACTAACTTGTAGGAGGTAAAATGTGATAATATTAATCCTTTGGTTACTTTGAAATTGCAAATCTGTATTTTGTTCTTCAGTTGGTCTGTGTAGTCCATTAATTGGATGGGTTTGTTTTTCTCGTACTTTGGATCCGTATATTACGGTTATCGCCCATGTGAAGATCTGTTGAGATTTCTTGTGGTGGGTGTCATATTAAGATGATTGTGTGATTAAGCCTTATGCTAAGTTTGATGGGGACACTTGTGTCCTGGTTAAAGGAAATTATTTGAAGGAGTGTGATGAGATTGAAATTTATGACGAGTTCTCGTCGTTTGTTATCAAACGGTTAACTATGCCTTATGGGTAATAGTACAAATTATATTATTTATTTGAGCCATTGGTGATCAATGAGTAATTGTGGTTTTGTACTTTGATTTGAGAGGTAATTAGTTGATTTAGAAAAAAATGAAAATGATGATTTGCGAGAGAATTGTTCTGGATCACATGGTTGGTGTTATGTTTGTGGATTACAAAAATGATATAATTATGCCTAGAGAGGTATGTTTTCTTTTTGATAGTTACGGTAGTAGGTAAGTTTCGAACTCAGGACCTTTAGTTCCTATATACCACTCCTCTACCGACCAAGCCACAGAGACTTGGTGCCTAGATTGGTATGTGTAATACCTTTGTGATCTTAAGGGTTGTGGTTCATTTAGGTTTTACGATTATAGTTGGGAGCTTATATACAGATCTTGGTTATGTTAGTAAGTGACAGATTGATACAAATTGGGTTTGTTCACCCCAGTAAAACTTTGTGTTTTGCTTGCTAATTGTCGGTTTCTGCATACGATTTGTTCGAAGGTTTTTTTTTCTCTACCAGTCTGTGTTCGGTTTTCTGAGCATTAGTATCATCTTGCTTTTGATTATTTTATGTAGATATTAATCGTGTTTTAAATCCATTTGTACTGCTCATCATGAGTATACATGTACTTTCGCTACTATTAACATTTTTTTTACAAGCTCACAATGCTCGTATTCATACATATATGAAATCCTAAATACTTTTCTGGATTTACTTCATTAATACTACTATTATATATTGTGGTGGATATATTAACTATGTTTTCATCGATGGGTAGTCATCACCGAAATCCCTTTCCTATAATCATACTGTTTACTATATTAAAGCGACGTGTGCTCGGATGTTAGACTGTATTTTACTGAAGTTGTTCAACTAATTTAATTTTATATGCATTGTTTTGCCGAAGATGATACTTTATTTTAAGACATCTTCTAATTTAAGCTTATGTGATACTTATAAGTTATTTCCGCACTGGATTAAAATACACATATTTTTATAAAGGTACTTTCATGTCACTTATTTACTTATGACTTCATACACGATGTTCTGGTCGCATATGTTATATTTGAAGTCTATATGATAGCATATGTTAGCTCACGCATATTTAACTATATTTGACTAATAATAATTTGGAAAGTAGGTTTACTGGTAAATTATGACCCTCGGGTTGAATGTTTCTTATATGAATGTGATGTGAATATTGGAGGTAGAATATTAAACTTTTGGGAATATAAGATGAGAGATATGGATTCAGATGATATATATATATATATATGACATTGTCGATGAAGATTGGGTAATAGAGTCTTACTGATTTCATGGTTGTTATGAAGATTTTGCTTTGTATGAGATTGTCGAAGAATGTGGATTTAGTTAAGGGTTTAGGATGCATAGAAAATCGGATGGATTGATTATGAGTTTGGGATACATATAGAAATTCACATTTACACTGTGGAAATAGATCTCTTGGAATGAAGAATATAGTTTTAGAGTATGATTTGAAACATTTTGAGAAATTTTGAGGCTATACATTGGTTATAGAAACTGAAACTAGGTATTAATGAACATGTGGGGTTAAAATTAAGTTACTAGGCCGTAACTTATTCTTTTAAGGGGGTAGGACTGTAACAACCTAAATTTTGAAAGATCGGCAAGTTAGTTTGGAGTTTAGTCTTGAAATTGATTATTTCATTTAAAGAAGGTTGACAAAAGTGTTTGGAAGGAGTAGATCATTTGGTGAGGTTATAAGTAGTTAAGATAAGAGTTAGAAATTGGTCTTAAAGAAATTCGTTTGAGCAAGGACTTGCATTACAACTTTGAGTTAAATACTCATCGTTACTATTAGTGGAGTATACTTATATTACATCCAGCTTTGGGGACGAAGCTTTCTTTTAAGAGGGTGATAATGAAATACCTAAAATGTATATACACATATATATATATGTCATTCATATACGTCGTAAATTATTAATTACCTTTTATTTTAATTGTGAAATCAATATTTGAAATTATCATGTTGTAGTTGTTGATTGTAATTATTGGTTTACTTACTATGGTTTGATAATTTTAATATGGTACTAATCGAACACATTTTGTCATAGTAGCTATTTTATCATTAAGCAGACTTGTAAGAGATTTGTATATATATTTGACAAAACTTGGATGAGTATATCTATGTTTTGGAAAATAAAAAGTGTGTTTAAAAATATTGAATTAGTAGTCAATTGACTTATTTTTCTTAATGTCTTGGATTTGATTTTTATATTCAGTTGTGGCATTATTCCTTAAACCTTTATATGTTATATTTTGGTAGAAACTTTAGCATTAAAAAGTGAAAAACCCTTATAATTTAATATACCATTATTTGGCATTATATGATTATTTAATTACTACTTAAATCGATATTAGTATTATTGTAATGGGCTCATTGTTAAACTAAATACATTGTTAATACTATTCTAGTTTTATATTTTATTAGTAGATAATGAGAATAGTGATAAGTATATATTTTACTTTTATTATGTGAGGGAGATATACTAGTAACTAAGGGTAAATAAATAAATTAGAAACCAGTCAACTTTAACCTAATTTATCATCTCTCTTATTTTCTTCTTTCCTGATTCACACACGGCCGTCTACACTCTTCTCTACCCTGCGCCTTTCTTCTCTCAACATCCCTCTCGATTTATCATCTCGTCACTATTTCCGCACCTGTTTTTATCTTATCTTCAATTTCTCAGAGCAACACATAACACCCCCTTCACTGTTGTAATCATTACTGCCACGATAGTTAGCACAGAAGAGCCTAGTTTCACTTTCGTCGCACATCCACCCAGGAACCCGGCTCCCGCTTCTATTCTTCCCGTCGTCTCCAACTCCATCACAACAAAATGGTAATCATTACGCAGTGATTAATTATGTTAGATTCTAGCTACGTGTGAGAGGTGTTTATTTTGCATATATATAAGGTAATTGTTTGGGATTTAAAGGAATTTTAGACTGTCTTTAAATCTGTTTATTTTGCGTGCAACTTCAGCATAGCTGCATAAGTCTTATGCCCTTAAATTGCAAGCTTTAAATGACCGTGATTAAGACTATTATTAAACTGATTTGATGCAAATTTTATACCAATTTTATGTATGTATTCTTGTTGTACTGGCCTCACAGAAGTATATATGCAAGTGTATACCTTTCGCGTTTAGTACTAGTTTTTAATTATAATTAGTATATGCTAGTTAATGTATATTTTTGGCTCCTTAGATGTAGACTATTAATTTATGATAATATCCACTTTTGTTTTTCTAAAACTTGATATGTCGTTCCTGAATTCCAAGTTAAAGGAAAATTATGGGTTTTATAAAATCTGGAGACCTAGAATCTGGATTGTAAAAATAAGTTAGTTGACCGTTTTTAGAGTCTAGTGCAGTTAGTCATGATGACTATTTTGGCTAACGATAGGGTAAGTGTATATATTATTTAATTAATAACATGATTAATTATAGCTGTCGGTGGTGATATGATTATTTGTATTTTAATCATAGGATGTTAAGATACCTTGGTGTATCACTAGGTGACTAGTTTGGAAGGATCTTGTCTACTGTCATGCTAGCGATTGCTTGCGGTGGATTGTTGTGAATGTTTGCTTAAGTGCAAATTCCAGGTAAACCTTGTGTTCACCTATCTTTACTTTGTGATTGTGTGTGCTATTTTGACACTGGTTGTATTGGTTGAGATTGTTAAATTATGCTTATACGATATTGATGGTGTGGAATGATTTGAGAACTTTGATATTACATATGTGGCTATTTTATTCTGGAATTGATGGGAGACTTTGGAATTGGAAAAGACCTTTGGAAGATTTATATATATATATATATTCGCGTTGTTGAGTCTCAGACCGCAGCTAAGCTCTATGATCTACTCCATTAGTCAGAAAAAACTTTTAGGGGGTGTGCACACTTAAGGACTTAGAGTGAGGGTGAACTGGATCGGTCCCAACTCTGTTGTGGTACCAATTATTGGAATTTGTGAACTGGACCGGTCCCAACTTTGTTGTGGTACCAATTATTGGAATTTGTGAACTGTGAAACTTTGGTGACTCCCGTCATTCCAGAATTGATTTTTTATATTGTTGATTGGTGATTAAGATTATTTTGATGCTATTGTTTGATTGGTCATGTGGCTATGGATGTTTATTATGCTCAAATGGATTTTCAAAATGTATTTGACAAGGTGTTGCAGGGTTTACTCAGTTTCTCTGATTTGCGCGGTCCTTTCTTGTATGTTGTTATGTTTTCTGACCGCAGCTAACGAAGCTGATCTGGATATAAGGCGTGAGAGTTGGGTTTGGGGAAATGACATAGACTTCACTTCGATTAGTTTTAAATGGATATAGATGGTTATAGTTTCTTATAGACTGATTGTATTTCCTAGTTGGTTTCGTATTTATGTAGTTGGTGTTCAAATTTTATTTATTCATTTATGTATTTGTTATCCGGCTAAGGTTGAAGTTTCTTTTTGTTTAGCCTTAGCACTCACAAGGTTGTGAGTGTGGCGGTAACACCCTTTAGGTCTTGTCTTCCGCTGCTAAGTAGATGATAGGAAAAAAAATTGATTTTAATTTGTACTTCGACCTTAATAAATACCGGCTAGTTTTTGGGGTGTTACAGAAATCGTCGGCAGACGCTGCAGAAGAAGACCTCATCGACATGTCACTCTATCCCTTCACGGAGAATATCCGGAAGGCAAAGCTCCGACAGTTCTTCGTGGCTCCGACGATCAAGAAATACAATGGGACCGGGGATCCCGCCCAGTATATCAAGAAGTTCATCTTCGCAATGAACACACAGGGAATCGGTTCCCAGGCGCTTTGCAATTTGTTTCCGGAAACTCTTACTAAAAGAGCTCTAAACTGGATTTCCTTTCGGAAACCACAATCCATTTCGAGCTTCAAGCAACTCACAAAAGAGTTCCAACTCTATTTCGCAGCAAGTAAGAAGATCCGAAAGGATACAATTGAGTTAATGGACATCAGGCAGAAGAAAGGGGAAACGGTGAAGGAATACAACGATCGCTTCCACAAGCAGGTAACTGAGGTAGATGATGTTGATGAGAAAATTCTAGTAAAGGCTTTTGGGAATAGATTGGCACATCCGAGGTTAGCTGGAAGATTGCCACTAAGGCACCACAAACTCATGGAGAGTTAGCAGAAATGCTGCATGATTTCTTGAAATCGGAGATCACAGAGAATTAGGCTAGGGATTTGGTTAATAGTTTCAAACCAACAAACGAGAAGAAGCCAGGAGGAGGACAATTTGGTAGTACAAGTTGTGGAGAAACATCTGCTTCAAAGTCTTAAGGAGCAAGATATAAACCATACGGGAAGGATCCGGCCATGACTGCCTACACCGGAAGCAAGCCAACATATGGAGCAAAGGTTATTACCATTGTTCCGAGGTGGTACCCGCCTGAGGTAAGGGAAGGCTATCTTCCACCTCCTAGAAAACCTACTCCAGGGGAGAACCCGTTGGCATATTGTGAGTTTCGCGGGCACTATAACCGGACGACCAATTGTATAACATTGTCAAGGGAACTGAATAGAATTGATGAACAAAATAGAAGCAAGAAAAGCAGAAAAAGCCCCCAAACAGCAAAGGAATAACAATGACTACCAGAACCGATCTCGGTCCGGGCGAAGCGAAGGTAGCATGAGGGATGAGAATCACCCCGAGTTAAACCACAGTAAATCTTTCGACTTTGGGGTTATAACTGGTCTATTCTTAGAAAATGGGTCATTCACGGCAAAAGAAAAGAAAAGGCATGTACATAAAGTCCGTGAGGATCTACCGGAAAGGAAAATAAAAAAGAAAGAGCCCTTGTCACATATATACTTCACAGAGGAAGACGAGATGGGAGTATAGTATCCTCACAACGATCCCCTTGTCATTCGGGCTCAAATCAATGATAGAATGGTGGGCAACATCCTCGTTAACAGCGGAGCAGGAGCCAATGTTATCTCTTTGACAGCGTTCCGAAAGTTAGTGATCCCGGACGAGAAGGTCAAACCATTTACTGCCACTTTCTGAGGATTCATCGGGGGAATCACGGCTCAGGCCACTGGAAGTATCGATGTCGCAATGACCTTAGGCCAAAAGGATGACCGGAGGACAGAAAAGATAACTTTATACATCATGAGGGATCTGTCGGGGTACAACATCTACTTAGGCAGACTGGGGATCAACGCTTTCGGAGCCGTTTATGGTACCTATTACCTCAAACTCAAATACTTACCAAGATCTGGGAAATTGGTGTCTATCCCCGGAAGTCAGAAAACAGCAAGGGTGTGTGAAGTACGGATCACCAAGGATTTTCCAGAGGATGATGTGGTCAGAGAGGTTGGTTCAAGCCGAGAATATGAAGAAGGAGAAATCAGAGCCCGGACGCCCAAGGAAAGCTCGGAGAAAGTAATAGTCCTGCTAGACCAACCAAAAGAGGTACCCCTAAAAACTGATCCCTCTAAATTCTTTAAAATTGGAAATGCTTTTTGTCATGATGAACAAATTCACTTAATGAGATTTTTAGAAAAAAGAAGAGAGACATTAGCTTGGAGCCCAAAAGACATGCCCGGGATAGACGCCAGCATTATCCAGCATAACTTGAATGTGGACCCAAAGTTCCCTGCCATCCAACAGAGAAAGAGGATCGTGGGAAGAGAGAAGGACGAAGCAGCCCTGGCGGAAGTTGAAAAGTTGCTGGAAGCAGGTTTCATTAGGAAGGTTTTTTACCTAGAGTGGTTATCAAATGTAGTATTGGTCAAGAAAGCAAATGGAAAATGGAGGATGTGTGTGGATTTCACAGATTTAAATAAAGCTTGTCCAAAATATTTTTACCCATTACCATCCATAGATAAACTTGTCGCAGCAACAGCTCAGAGTAGCGTGATAAGCTTCTTAGATGCGTTCTCCGGGTATAACCAAATAATGATGAATAAAAATGACCAGGAGAAAACATCTTTTATCACTTCGACCGGTATCTTCTGCTACAAAGTCATGTCGTTTGGATTAAAAAATGCGGGAGCAACTTTTCAACGAATGATTGACGATGTGTTCCGAGAACAGTTATCCTGAAATGTGGAGGCATATGTAGACGACATAGTAGTAAGGAGTAACTCTATAGCCTAACACATGAATGACCTCGAAGAAACCTTCAACACCGTGGATAGATACAAAATCAAGCTAAATCCTAAAAAATGTGTCTTCGGAGTCACTCGAGGGAAGTTTCTGGGCTTTATAGTTGGGCAGAGAGGAATCGAGGTCGATCCGGAGAAAACTCAAGCGGTCCTCGACCTTCCACAGCCGAAAAACATCAAAGATGTACAAGCCCTGAATGGAAGGCTCACTGCTTTAAGTAGATTTTGCTCTAAACTTCAGGAAAAATCCATTCCGTTCTTCAATGTGCTCCGGAAGAATAGGCAGTTCCAGTGGGATACAGAATGTGCAGACGCTTTTGAACAGATCAAGAAAATGCTCCGGGAGCTTCTAAAGCTTGGCCTTCCATCCCCGGGCCAAGATTTGTTCTTATACTTATTAGTTTCAGAGTGGGCAGTGGCAGCGGTCTTGGTTATGGAAGAGGCAAAGAAGGGAATCCCCGTTTACTACACCGGTAAGATTTTAACCTCCACGGAGACAAGGTACTCTAATATTGAAAAAGTTTTGATCGCTTTTGTCATAGCCTCCAGGAACCTGAGACCATACTTTCAGTCACACCGAATTATTGTCCGGACCAACTGGCCATTAAAGTAAATCACCAATAACCCAAGTGCTTCCGGAAGGATGGTTAGTTAGATAGTGGAGCTCACTCAGTTCAAAATCCATTATGTTCCGTTAACCGCGATAAAAGCCCAGGCTCTAGCTGATTTCATTACCGAGAAAAGCTTATTCCATCAGGAGGAGCGGGAAGTCCCATACAAGATTTGGGTAGATGGAGCTTGGTGTAAGACTGGTGTGGGGGTTGGGGTCATGGTCCAAACCCCCGATGAAAGGAAAATAAGCTATGCGGTAAGGCTAGAGCTCGAAGTAACAAACAATGAGGCAGAATACGAGGCGTTGATACAAGGGTTGGAAATAGCCTCCGCCCTGGGAGTAACAGGTTATTCATATATGCTAAAAAAGAAAAACTTAAAAAGTGTGAGATTTATCTATCAAATTCTGTTCTTAATAAATTTAATTATAATGAAAATTGCAGAGTTGGAAGTACAGTCTGATTCCTTGCTGGTGACGAGACAGAGTGAAAATATCTTTGAGGCAAAAGAAGAGAAGCTAAAGCTCTACTTGGCAAAAGTGCAGAGTAAGAGCAAAGTTCTCAAAATGTAGTCTCCGACACATACCCAGAGACCAAAATTCAGAAGCCGACTTATTGGTTAAGCTAGCAAGCATAGCGGAGGGGATACCGGAAGAAGTCCTGGTGCAACTTAAGAAATCCTCAAGCGTAGAGAAGATAGAAAAAATTTCAGTAGAAGTAGCCAATTTGGAAGGATCATGGATAGCCCAGATTGTCCGGTACATTCAGGAAGGGCAGCGTCATTCTTCTTTGAGAATGGTCAATTGTATAAGTGGTCTTTTGGAAGACCGTCGCTAAAGTGCGTAATAGAGGAACAAGGTTCGACGCTTATTAGTGAAGTACACAATGGAATATGTGGGAACCACCAAGGAGAAAGAGTGATAATGCATAAAATCTTGAGGGTGGGCTATTTCTGGCCATCAATCCAAGAATCATGTAAGAAATATGTGAAAAGGTGCGCACAGTGTTAGTTGCATGGTCCGAAAATAGGGAACCCACCTGCTGAAATGAAGTCTATTACTTCTCCGGTTCCCTTTGCTAAATGGGAATTGGATATCGTCTGTCCGTTTCCAGAAGCTTTCCCTGGGAGATATAAATATTTATATGTCGCAGTGGATTACTTCACCAAGTGGGCAGAAGCTTTACCGGTGGTAAATATAACTGCACGGAAAACAGAGGAGTTTGTTTGGAAGAACGTCATATGTCGGTTCGGCCTGCCAAGGGTGATCATAACAGATAATGGTGCATAGTTCAATTGCAAGAGCTTCTGAGAATTCTGCGAAGAATGGAAGATCGACTTGAGATTTGCATCTGTCGCTCATCCACAGGCAAACGGCCACGTCGAGAACACTAATGGACAGATTGTAAAAGCTCTGAAAAGAAAGTTGGAAGATAAGAAGGGGAAATGGGCGAAGATGCTACCGCAGGTCTTATGGGCTAATAGAACAACTCTCAAGAACCAACAGGGGAAACTCCTTATAAGTTGACATACGGTCTGGAGGCGGTAGTACCCGCAGGAATTATGGTACCTTAGAAGAGAATTGAGGAGTATGATGAAGAAGAAAATGACAAGGGCATCCGCGATGAATTAGACTTCTTGGATGAAAGGCGAACGATTGCCGACCTAAAAAATCAAAATGACAAACTAAGGGTCGAACGTTATTTCAATAGAAAGGTGAGAGAACGATCTTTCTCTCCTGGCGATTCAGTGCATCGGGAAGTAAAGCAACCAGAAAAACTACAACCCCAATGGGAAGGTCCATACATTGTGGAAGCTAAGACAGACCGAGCATCTTATAGGCTCCGAGATTTAGACGGGAATAATCTGCCTCGTTCTTGGCACGCTGAATGTCTTAAAAAGTGTTATGTATAATCACTTTTAAATTGTAAATTGATGAACTCATTGATATCGCAGGAATAATCTCAAGAAGTATTCAACGATCTCACCATCAGTGATGGTGGAGTGTTTTATATTCGACGATCTCACCATCGGTATACTGGTAAGAGTGTTTTGTATCCGATGATCTCACCATCAGCGACGGTAGTGTTTTGTATCCGACAATCTCACTGTCTTAAAGCCAGTAGAGTGATAAATCGACGATCTCACTGTGTGTATAGTGGTAGAGTGTGTTACCAAAAGTTACCGAAGAAAAATTTACTAAGAAACAAAAAGTAATCATCTTTTACTTTTAAAAAAACCTACATACTTTCGGGAGGTCCGGTCGCTCTGGACACACCCGAAAGAACTGGTGAAGTTTTACAAAAAGGGGAAAGCAAAAACATACAATAATCACTACAATCTCTCCGGTACAAAAAAGAGGGCAAAATACAACAAAGTAACAATTCTATGATGCAGGGTCCTCAGGATTTGGCTGCTAAACTCTCTTCCTGGTTAGAGTCGAGGTACTCCCTTCGGAAGCTTCCTTTTCTTTGTGACCGGAGTAAGAGCGGCACCGGTAGCACCTCGAAGATTGGCTGACCCCTGTTGGGTAAAATAATAGTTAAACTATCTTGCTAACTATGGGCAGTGAACCCAATCTTTGTAGTACAACAAGGTCGTATCCACAGAGACTTCACAACTATCTAATTAATTATCCAGTTTAGTAAATGTACAAAAAGATAAATAAAAGTGCATAAAATGTAAATTGGGGTTTAGCCGGAGGCAAGCTTGATTTTTAGGATTAGTGCAGAAATAATAAACACAGTAAAATAAAGTAAATGGATGGAAAAAGGTATCCTAGGATAGCGGGGGGATTTCCTAAATTACTTAAACAAACTTATAACCTTGTCTTAATTATTTATTGTCTATTAGAGTTAATAATTGTCAGTTACGAACTCTTAGTAATAGCCTCGGTATTTTCCTGCTCAATCCGGAGTGTAAATTCCAAGGTTTATTCCTTTGTGGTACCTTGACTATCTCAAAATCATATGTTGATAGTTACCAAATAAACGCAGTAGTTTGTCACGCTAAGCATTTAACAATATTTGCTGAAAGGAATTAAAACAAGTTTAATAAGAGAGACAGGTGATAAATATTGATTTACGTAATATTAGAATCAAACCCCATCCTAGGATACGAGTAAAAATCACTCAGACATTAACAGTAATAAAAAGAAAGCAGAGATAGCCATTATTTTGGAGACTGTCGGCGGAGACTGGACTGTGATTCGCTTCTGCTCCAGCTCCCTTCACTTCTCTTCTTCTTATCGTGCTTCTGCTTCATGGTGGAATGAAGAATGAAAATAAAATGGAGAAGTGGGAGATAAGAGGATGGAATGGATCGTAGGTGTGGAAACGATGTGGTGGATTGTCTGTAACGGTGGTCTAATTTGGATTGAGAGGAAGGGATGATTATTTGAGCAGAAGGAGCGTGGGTTTTATAGAAGAAGGGAGGAGGAAGAAGACAGAGGGAACACCGCGTGAGCATTTTAAGGAATGGATTGGGGCGGCAGAACGCGTGAGGAACTGTCGGCAGGTGCCTGATATTGCTCATCGGGTAGATGGATATGTCTGTAGGCGCCGAAACGGAGAAGATAAACAGCACCGAACTCTGTCGCTAATTTCTGGATCTGCGTTGCATTTACACGCGTCCTTGTTTCTGTCCGTCCATTTATCCACGGACACATTTCTTCCATACACACGTCCGCCCCGTGTCCGCCCCTTGTAACGCGGACGCCTCTAACTCTGTCCAGCCTTGTCCGGCCCTGGTTGGGCGGACACTTATGCTCACGTCCGCCCCTTGTCCACGCTTGGTTCCACGGACACATTACTCACGTCCGCCCCTTGTCCACGCTTGTGTCCTTGGATATTTGGGCGGACACATTTGTTAATATAAATGCGGCGTGTATTGTTAACATGTCCAGCCCATGTCCTTGTTTGTGTCCACACATATATGGGCGGACACATTGTCCTTTTTTGTGTCCTAGTTTGTGTCCAGCCATATATGGTCGGACGCAAACAAGGACGCAAAGGTGGACGTGTATATTTCCTTTGTAAAATTCGATAGGCTCCAGATTCTTCGTTTGGACTCCGTTTTTCAAGCCGTTTGCGCCTATGCGTTCGTCTCTTTGTCTACTTTGCTCCTAGCTTGGTTTTCCTCATGTTTAACCAATAAATTTGTGAGATAACCAATAAAACATAAACTAGAGGAAAAACATACGATAAGTGAGAAATGAGCAGAAAAGTGCTGATATAATATATGAAATACACCCATAAAATATGCTCATTTAGACACTTATCAACCCCATAAAAGACAGAGCAAAGCATGTATTACCCGCGGGTCAGGAGAACCTACTAAGCTCCCCGTAGTACCCGGTAGCATGAGCAAGTGCTTCAAACTCAAGGCTTTTGTACAAGCCTTCATCCACAGGCTGCTTCTTGCGAGAAAAGAACTCAGACACAACCCGTTGGCTTTCCCCAACAAGCTTCCGACACTGAGACGAAAGCGTCTCCTTCCACCATGAGACGGTACGGTCTTTATCTTGAAGCTCCGCTTGGACCCCCTTAAGTTTGGCAAGCTGGCCTTCATAGGAGATCGAGAGGCTACAGTACCATTCCCGCTCAGATTCTAAGGTAATCACGGAAGCTCTGAGGCCGGCAATCTTTTTCATCCAAAAATCTGAACTACAGGTAGCCTCCGAGGAGGGGCTTGACCTCCCTGCATAATTATGAAAGGTTAGTAAAACATCACGAAAGCACATGGTAAAAGGAGGGAAAAAAGTATGAAAATTACCGGTAGCTTCTTTCTCTTGCAACTTGAGTTTCCCCTCAAGCTCCCGGATGCACAGAGACGCCTGCTCGAGTTCTCCCTTCTTCTCCCGGAGCAAATCCTTTAGGTCATTTTCTCTAACCTTTGCCTTCTATAGCATTTGAAGCATATTATTCACCTCCGAATCAAGGGACGACTGGAGATCTCTGACAGACATTTTGGCATCTTCATTCTGCTCCCTGAGGACCCGTCTTTCTTCATCAAAGGAAGCTTGTGTTTTATTGATGGCATCCTCCCGTTTGATGGACATTTCTTCCCGGATTCTCTCTCAGAGTGCCATTTTTTCAGCTTCAAATTGGGCCTGGGCCCTCTTAAGTTCCTCTTGGGCTTCCGCCCGAACCTCATTAAGAATTTTCTCCCTGAGGTCAAGGGAGAGTTCTCTTCGGAGAGCTATCTTCCTCTTTGCAAACTGAGATCGGACCCTTTTTTAGCTCTGCCTACTTCCGACGAGCGGCCTCCATTCTCTTTTGATGCATTGCTTTCAATTTCGCGAGGAAGGTTCTGTATTTCTCCGTCTCAGCCTTGGCCGATTGAAGAGTTTGGGTAAAATGGTGAGATTGAGTATCAACACTTTGTGCCATCGCAACAGCCTGGAGAAACTTGATTCGTAAGTAGGAAGCAAAAAGAAAACAAAGAGTGGAGAAAAGAAAAAATATTGGACCTGAAATAAGGTGTTCCAAAGCCGGTAGAAGGCATTTTTCTCCGAAATGAAGTGGCGAACGATGGCGTCAGCTCCATCTTCGCCAATTCGAAGCTTTTTCTTCAAGGGGGTAGGATGAGAAGAGGGAGTGAAGATCTCATTATCGCTCTTTGCAAGTCTGGCTGCAGTAGACCATAAGGTTTTGTATCCCACCCCTCTCACGTTCGGGAGACGAGGAACTGGGTTTCCCCGGAGAACGACTGGTCGCGTCGCGGTGGAGGGGAGGAGCAACCTTCCAGATTGTCATGAGCATGCTTGCTCCTTTGTTCGAAGGCAGACGGTCTAGATTGTGGAGGCGGACAGGTAAGCCTACCAGAATATTCAGAGGAAGAACTCCTTTCTACACCCTCTTCATCCACGCCTTTGCCCTTATCGGTAGGGACTTTGGGGGCATTCCTCCTCTCCGGAGCACCACCTTCCCTTATGACAACGCCTCCCGAGGGACGTGGTATCCATTCTGGCTCTGGATCATGAACGTTGGTGGCAACAGCTAAGAAGAAAGCAACGGAAAAAGTGATAAAGAAACAATAAAGATAAAACGAAAAAAGGACAAGTTAAAGGATGTGAAGGAGGATACCGGTGGGAAAAATGGAATCTGTATTTTGAGTTATTCCTTCATCTACACAAAAATAGCTATGCAGATCAAGGAAAAGGAGTGATATGGGAGTTGACTCCACATATTTCTAGTCCTCCCTGGACTAAAAACAGGAGTAGACACAGGAAGAGTACCGGTCTCGATAGGGACAACAGCGGGGGGACCGGTAGGGTCGGTACCGGTAACGTTTCCTCCCTTTTTCACCAACTTGAATTTTTGCCCCTCTAACTTTTTATGCCCTTCGGGGGCCTTCCTTTTGGTACCAGCACTTTTAGCACTAGTAATGCCAACATTTTTAGTGCCAGTGGGACTCCAGGCTTTACCTTCGGAGGGGGCGGATGGTGCAACCTTCTTCTCCTCAACAGGCCGATAGTCGACAGAGTCCCAGTTATACCGGAGAGTAAATTTATCGCCCAAAAAAACAAACTCTGTAGCAAAATAATAAAAAAATTCAAAAGCTAAAAAAAGGGAGAGAATGAAAAGTGAAGACGGAAGACACGTACGTTCAGTATTGCTCTGGATTCCGGCCAATTTCTCTTCGATCAAGTAGTAGGTGTCGGATAAAGCTTCGATGAGCTTAAGTCCTTAAGAAGGTCACCGGCCTCCGACGCGTCTCCGGGGGGGGCATTGGAGCAGCTAACTGCTCACTTATTATATCTTCGACATAAGATATCCCAAGAAACCTACCGGGCGGCGGAAAGACAACAAACCAATTGGAAGACCAGCCTCCCTCCAGATTTACGCGTTTAAAAAAGGAATACCTAGGCACCACCAAGATAGAGATATCCTCCTCGATGGCGGTGGAGTTCACCCTCGTTGTGAAGAAGTTCACAAATTCACGGGCGTCAGGGGTAATCTTATCGCCGGCGCAGATGACCAGGAACGCATGTAGGCATTCCAAGGCGTTAGGGTTCAAATGGGCAAGGGTACACCGGCGGCGCGACAGGAAGCCCAGGATAAAGGGGTGCGGAGGAAAGCTTAAGCCACGGTGAACGTGCTCCCGGTACACCAGAAACCCGCGACCAAAGCAATCAAAGGGATGCGTCGTCGGCTCCGGCACATGGATTTTCGTTCCCAGCGGGACTCGAATTCCTCTCATCTCTTTCTTCAAATCCTTGATGGAGAGGCTAGAGCCGGTGCCTTCTCGTGGAAATTCCTGGCTCTCATCGGGGACTAGGGACACGACGGAGTTTTGGACACAACCCTCGGCATAAAAAAAAAACAATGGTGTTATCAGACAGGGCGGACGAGCTGGGATTCGTAAACGCCATTGAAAGGGGAGTGAAGTAAACGAAAGCTCGAAAGGCAAAGAGACAAGGAGAGAGTGAAAGCGCGAAAGTACGGGAAGTTCGAAAGTAAAACAGAGCGGAGATCCGTTGAGAAGTAATCATAACATGCCGCCAGAATTGTGTCAGACGAAAAGTAGGCTCAGAAGATGAGAGGGCGATGGTTAGAAGGAAGCACGTCACCACGCCACTTGTAAGCTTCCAACGGCAGAAAAATTCTAAAGTCAGTTCGAAGGCTTTTTTCTTTTAAAAATTTTTCTTAAAAGGAATAAGCCTTGTGGGACTAGGAGGGACAGAGCGAAAATACAAAAATTACGATCAAAGAAGATCTTCCCTTTAGACCAAGGAAAGATCTTGTGGGACTGGTGAAGTGGGGTACTACCGGACGAGGTGACCCAACTGCTACCGAAGGCAACAGGAAAACTTGCTACCGGTAGAAAAGTAAAACATAGCCAAAAGAGGCGCTGCTACCGAAGAGTTATACGAGCATCCTTACCGAAGAGTTATACGAGCATCCTTACCGAAGAGTTATACGAGCGTCCTTACCGAAGAGTTGTACGGGAATTCCTACCAGAGGTAGCAAAACGAGGTCTTACCGGTAGTCTAGAAAGTACCCAACACTTAGAAAGGGAAAATATAACTATAAAGGTAGATGTGTATTATAGAATGTTTGAGAATAATGTAGGCCCATAGAGGCAGTTACGCTCTACTATAGACTCTATAATTAGGGACCTCAAGTTATATAAAAAGATACGTTTACATTAATACACTGGCTGGAATTCTCTTGATTGTCACTGAGAGAGCATGAGAGAAGAGAGTAAGGTTGTTACAATCTCACGTCTGATTTATTGATCTCTAAGAATCAATTCTGCAGGTTTACATTGATAAAGTTCTACTGGCAAGAGTAGCAATTTTAAAGTATTTTGCAGGTTTACGTTGATAAAGCTGGCTAGTAAGAGTAGCAATTTTGAAGTCGAGTGATTACCTTTGCCTAAGGATTTTGATCGATATCATGGAACCCCTTGGAAGATTCATAAATGTTTCTATGGCAGGGAAGAAGTACAAATTCTGGATAACTTATAAGAAGTTACCAGGAATTCGATTCAAATGCATTCGTCTTACATGCCAAAAGGGAATGCAAGAGAATGCTCATGACGCTGATTTATCTTAGCATTATGGTCCTTGGCTACAAGTAGATACCAAGTACGGGTTGGGTGCTTTTGAATGAAGAAAAGGAAGGAGGAGAAGACAAGGAAGGGCATTCACAAGAGAATGTTCAAGACTCAGAAGTATTTTTTGTTTCTAGAATCCCTTCCTCTGTTTTGAAGCTTTTGGATTTTGGTCTCATCACAAAGGATAGTCATCTTCTTCAGGATAGTCCTTCTAAAGGAGATGATCAAGAGTAGGTGAAATATCCTGAACTTAAAAATGGTGATTAAATAATTCAAATATGGTATTTGAGGGCCTAGTAGTTCTTAAATAATTTTGGTGAAGAAAATAACGCCAAAAGAAAAGAGAAACCGCTTAAAAAGTGAAAAACGCAAAAATGAGCTTTGTGTGACCATAGGAGGAATACGACCTCGGTTAAGGTCTTAGATGGATTTCCAAGGCTTAATAATGCCTAATTAATATATGGGAACAATTCCTGAAGAAAACGGATCCATAAAATGAATTTAAAACACTAATAAAGCTTTAGCGCATGTTTTTCAAGAAAAGCCGAAAACATGACTTTGAGTGGTCAAATGAACCCGTAAAAATTATAATCATTCAAATAAATATAATTAAACATTAATGGAAGCTTAAGAACCATAAAAATTAAAGAAACGAGAAAATTCCGGAAAACGAGCTCCGGTAAGTGAATAGTGTAAAAACAGGGACTTATGGGGTGTTAATTGTAAATAGACCAAAATACTACTCCCCCTTTGTAATTAAAAGCTGGAATTCTTATGTGTGTGGGTATACCCACGTTTCCAGCCCTCTCCTAACTCCTTCACTCACTAAAAAACAAAATAAAGCAAAAAGTACAAAAGGTAAAAGTAACCTCTCTCCTCTCATTTCTCTCTTCTCTCTCCTTCCCTCTTCTTCCCCACCATTTTCTTCCCTTTCCTCCCTTCCTTTACTGGCTATTTTGAGCCGCTTCAACAGCCTCCAATGGCAACCACCTTCCTCCACTTCCTCAAGCCACGTAAATGCTCCAAATAAAAAAACAAAACACATATTTGTGCTCCTCTCACCAAGCTCTACACTTCCCTCTTTTCAAAATATTAAAAGGATGAAGTTAATCTCCATGGGTATATCCCATTTGAAGAGAAAATCAGTTTTTATGGAGCTTGGATGCCTCCTCATTGTTTTAAGGTAAGAAAAATCACAAAAACTCACTCTTTCCTTCACCTCTTATGTAGCCGGTTTTGACTCCCCAATTTCCCTTGTTTTTCCTTCCTTGAATGATCATTATTCAAGCTTCAAAAGCTCATGGGGAGTCCTCCTTTTATTCATGACCAAAAGCCTATTTTAGGGTTTCAAGGTAATTCGTCATTTTGGTGCTCTAAGCACTTTCTCTTGCCTCCTAGCTTGATTAATAAGAATAGGTGTATTGATTAGTGCCTAATTCCCCATTTGGGTATTGACTTGGAGGTTGGCAAGTGTGTTGACCAACTTGACCGAAAATGAAGAGGAAGAGGAGAGGAGAAGAGAAAAGAGAAACATGGAAGATTAAGGTAAAAAGCTTACCTTTACTACTATCTTGATTGCCTTAGAAATTGGGATGGGTTAATTAAGATGAATGAACCAAAATCTTGCTAGAAATGTGTTTGGTTGTGATTAGGAGGAATTTGTGAATTTTGTTTGAACTAAGGGCCTTTGACCAAGTGAATAGAATATATGTTATATTATTTTTTTGGAGAATTTTGATGAATTATTGTGTGCTGGTCGGACCCTCTATGGGTGTGGCTAGCTTTGAATTGATTTAGGTGAGAAAAAGTGTATTTGGGCAATGTTAGGTTTGTAGGTAAGTTATGGCAAAATTTGTGTAGAAATCTAGGTGGTTTAAGTGTATTATGAGTGAGAACAACCTAGGAAATGAACTAGGTGATGTAAGGAATTTATTTAGGTTGGTTAACCACTCTTGAGTGGATATAAGAGTTGGAAAAGGGAGTGCAAATATCTGTAGCAAGTTAGTGTAGTAGTGCCTTGGAGATTTGGAGAGAAACTAGGTTGTGAAACCTTAAAGGAAATGAATGGGGCTTGGGAACTAGAAAGGAGAGTGTCTAGGAATGAGTGGTTATAGTCTATAAGTGATTTGGTAAGGTTGGTAGGAAGTGTAAACTACCAAGAAGAGTTTAGAAATGCACAAGTGTGCAAAATGTAAAAATGTTAGAGGTAAAATTATGAAATGGAACAGGAATTGGGGAGTGAATGTGAGCAAGGATTTAAGGTGGTTTAAGGAGTGTTTTAAGGTGTTTAAACATGTAGAAAACATGTGGAAATATTAGGGAATGATTAGGTGTGAATTAGGGGTTGAAAAGAGTTCAAAAACTGTAAAATTTGACAGTGTAACACCCCTACCGCTAATCCTTTACTTACCATCTAATCATTCTAATCATACTACTACTTGTAGCGGAATTACTACTACTACGGCGGGTGATACAAAGCCGCAAACCGCCCATACGGCTAGCTAGGCTTACACTACTTACAGTCACGGTCTGATATCTAAATAATACAGAGCTACTACATTACATACCACTTACAAAATATCATATACTTACAATGCTGGATTACCGAGTATCAAAAGTATAAATTCAATAGCATCCCTTCTCTAGTTTACCAAAAGAATGAGTTTACACGAACTACTCACCTACACCAATTCACAACTCTTTCAATATCCAAAAGGGTGTACCCCATGGTATACCGGCTAAATAAAAAGGCCTATAGCCATGTACAACTTGGTACACCTTTCAAAATTCATTAATTACAACCAAAAAGAAATCATCTTGAGCTCACAAGTCTTCACCCTTCTCGAGCACATGTAAAATATTAAAAACGGTGCCCCAAGGAGCTCAGCAAAAAGTTGCATATAAACTTCGCATATACCGCGTGCTAACTAGGGTACGCCGACTATTTAAGGTCATCTGTACATGCGGTTCATTATCATCATTCATACATGCTTTACATACACCATACAATCATACACATTGCAATACACAAGCCAAACAGCAATACAATAGCATACACAATACTTACCTTCACAAGGGTTAGCCAATTACACATCCGGGTTAATCGGATGTTTATTACTCTTTTACTCATTACACATTGCTTACACAAACATACTTCATACTTTACTTACTTACTTTTCCATACTCGTTTACTTATTCTTACTTACTTACTTTACTCATGTTAAGTCGGTATGACCTCCGGGCAGGGACTACACCGTCCCACCACCGGGCTTTAGGTGGCTCACTAATCCAGGATGCTACCCATTTAAGGGGTTTGGGCCGTGGAAAAGATTAAAGCCAGGAATTGGAGCCAACCTCTTGTGACTCCGCCTCCTCACGCGTGGCCGAAACTATATCGGACTTCTACTCATTCCAATTTACCAATTTATTATGTTAGATTGGTTAGCTTGTTAGGAATTAGTTAGAAGTCCAACACCATAACATTCGGTCACTACAATATAAGTCAAGCACACACACATTCATCTTCATCCATACATTTCATGAATTATACAAACTATGATTTAAAGATAATATCCAAACAAGGAACAATATCAAATATTCACAAGTAAGCATAATAGTCCCGATTCGTGCGTTTATCTTGTTAGGTGATCAATTAGCACATAAGCACACAAATCAGAGTAGCCAAGGTAGCATACGGGGCATGAGAAGTTCATACCATTCACCGTTGTACTTGCAACCGACTTTCCTTCGGTGTTCACAATTCAAGTCCTATAACATACATGGAGATGTATGGTTAACGACTTAGTGTTGATCTAGCTCTTTATTCCATTACCTTTCCCTATGTATACTTACTAGTTCCTACATGTTATAAATGGTTTAGAATCCATTTCCTACTTTAAGTTTATTTCCCTACTCATCAATGATGTACTTCTATATATATGTACACATGTGTATGTGTGTATACATATATACATATATATATACTTATTATAATTTTTTTTGTGACTCGACCGACCTTACCCAGGGTCG
Organism: Limonium bicolor; assembly: GCA_023374045.1. NCBI lineage: Eukaryota > Viridiplantae > Streptophyta > Magnoliopsida > Caryophyllales > Plumbaginaceae > Limonium > Limonium bicolor. Next base: position 149,515,607 of record CM041778.1, read on the forward strand.
AACCTAAGGTCGGTCGAAGTTAGTAAGTTAATACACTGAAAATTCAAGCCCAACCGACCTTGCAAGTCCGGTCCCAAGGTCGGTCCATTCCAATGAGTTACATTACGTGAAAATTTCAGGCCCGATCGACCTTGCAAGTCCGGTCCCAAGGTCGGTCCATTCCAGTGTGTTCTGGGTTCGAGATTCTGGACTCGACTGACCCTGGACAAATTCGGTCCATTCTAGTAGGCTTCCGACTTTGAAATTCTGGGCTCGACCGACCTTGCCAAGGGCGGTCCCAAGGTCGGTCCAGTCCAGTAGTTTCATTTTTACTTCTGTTTTCAGTTCTTCCTTTTACCCATTACTCCCCCAATACTCCTACATGTAATCCCATATGTTTTAACACTAATTAAACCTTCTAATCCACCTTAGTTCATCCATTAACTCATTACCCATTTCTATACTAATTCACACACATTATTTCCTAAGTTTTCATTCCAGCACTTACATTATTTTTCCTAGTTGTGTTTTGCTACAGATTTTGATTCTCACTTTCTCCATCTATAGCTCCTTCTTCTAATGCCATTCCTAAGGCTTATAATGCATTACACACCTCTCCTAACCTACCCACTAACTAGCTCCAATTAAAATCTGTTTCAAGGTATATTTTCTACCTAGTTAAACTCTTGAGTGTTCTAGTTTCTAGGTAAAATTTGACATAGTCTCCCCTATATTTTTACATTCTCACCACATCATTTTCACTCACAATTGTCATTCACATCACCTGTTTATAACAACACTATTACACAACACTCCAACACAAATACTAGGCATTAACACTCATTAAATTTCCTGCACACAACATCTAATTCCCTCTAGGTTTTAACAAGTTTTTAAATGTCTTTTAAGCTTCAAAACAGTTTGGTTCTTCTTCCACATTACACTACTACTCATTACCATTTACATTACACATTTTAAACTACTAAAATTTGTTACAACGACATACAAAAACTATACAAGGATGAGTGTAATTACCTTGTTTTCTTACTAGTTCTTCCTTCCTTCTTCTTTCTTTCCTCTTTCTTTTCCCTTCTTCCCACTGGATATGTAAATTCAATCTCTAAAGCTACAACCCATTACTCACCACCATTTAAATACAAAACTAACCTTTAAATTATCCTAAAGCTTTAAGGTAAATTTTAGGGTTTAAGAATTCATTACCTTGCAAAGGAGTAGGTGAAGCTTAGAACAGTACAAGAGCAATATTTCTACTCCACCAAAGAAGCCAAAATCGGCTGGGAACAAAAGGAATAGGAACTCAACACTCAGAAATCTTCATTTTGCAAATAAGAGCAAGAAGGGGTAGTATTTTTGGATTCCTTTTTACCTTAAACCAATGAGGTGAAAAGGGGCTTCTAATGGTGGTCTTTGTTCTCCAAACCAAGAACACCCATGGAGATGAATTTGCTTGTTTTAGAATTTGGAAAAGAGAATAGTGTTCCCCTTGATGAGAGGAACACAATGGTACAATTTTTGTAATTTTTGTGGAAGGTTTAAGTGGTAAACAAGAGGAGAGAAGTGGGAGTTTGTGTTGGTTTCTTCAAATCTCCATTGCTTTCGCCCAAGGAGGAAGAAGAGAAACAGAGAGGGAGGGAAACCGTGAGAGATGAGAGGAAATGGGGAAGTAGGAGAGAGAAGGTAAAAGGTAAGTTACTTTTTGCTTTTTATTTGTTTTGTCTTTTGCATATAAGGAGAGAATTAAGAGAGTGTGAGAGAGGGAATTAAAATCGGCCCACACAGCACACACAATCAGATTTTACATTTTTATTTCAATAGTGGACACACTAGTTTGGTTTATTTGCACTCTCACCCCACAACTTCCCGTTTTTGACAGTTTTTACTATTTTCTCGTTTTATTGATTTTATTGGTTATAGACCTTCACTAATGTTTATTAATGACTATTTGGTTGACCAAAATTGTTACGAGTCTATTTGACCCGCTTAAAGTCGTGTTTTCCCGGTTTCCTCGAAAAACGAGCTTTAAGGTTCGTTTGTGTTTTAATCCGTTTTAAGGATCCGTTTTCTTCGGGATTTGTTCCCTCATGATTATTTAGACATAATTAAGCTTCTAAAATACTTATTAGCCTAATTAATCACTATTTTTAATTACTGGGTATTTCAATCTACCCCCCTTAAGGAACTTTGCTCTCAAAGTTGCTCAAGGTTAACGGTTTAATAATTCTACTCATTAGGCAAACGAATTGCCATAATGTGTCTTACACCTACAAGGTGTTTACTTTCTCTACATTACAAGCATGCACAATTCAAGCACAATATGCAATTCACATACCCAATGCACCATATCCATACACATCATATCCACATTACACCGATACAGCATACATTGTACATACACATCCATACACTACACATTACACATACATACTCAACACACTCGCACTACATGTGCCATCAAAACATACTAGAATGTATACACTCTATGCAATGCTAACCCGAAGCAATGCAAAAGCAAAATGGCTCTACCCCCTTTAAAAGGGGTACACCCCATACCCGTACCCGCTAAGTGCTAGACTATCTAGTCTTTGAATAACTGTGGGTACTTCGCCTTCATGGCGTCTTCTAACTCCCATGTCGCTTCTTCGACATCATGGTTTGACCATAGGACCTTCACCATTCGTATAGACTTATGGTGAGTGTCTCTGGTCTTCCTATCAAGGATTCTAACTGGAGTTTCAACATATCTCATGGTCAGCTCAATGGGTAGTCTCTCAGGCTCTAGGACATGAGAAGGATCAGCAATATACTTCTTGAGTTGTGACACATGAAAGACATCATGGACACGCCCCAATTCCTCAGGTAAGGCTAACCTATAGGCTACAGATCCAACTCTCTCGGTGATAGTGTACGGCCCTACAAACTTTGGGCTCAGCTTGCCCTTCTGGCCAAAACGGAATACGCCCTTCATAGGTGAAACACGCAAGAACACTTGGTCGCCCACGGCGAACTCAAGGTCGCGTCGTCGCACATCCGCATAGGATTTCTGTCTATCTTGGGCTGCCTTCATATTGGCTCGGATTTGTTGCACTTCCGCTTGGACTTGTTCTAAGTACTCCGGTCCTATGATGACCGCTTCACTTGACTCATCCCAACACAAAGGTGTATGGCAAGGTCTACCATATAGGGCTTGGAAAGGCGACATATTAATCGAAGCGTGATAGCTATTATTGTACGAAAACTCAATAAGGTGAAGCTTATCTAACCAACTCCCCTGAAAGTCTAAGGCACATGCTCTAAGCATGTCCTCCAGTGACTGGATGGTCCTTTCTGTCTGACCGTCGGTCTAAGGATGGAAGGCGGTACTCAGCTTCAATTCTGTACCCAACGCTTCTCGTGTGGCTCTCCAGTATCTCGAAAGAAACCTGGTGTCGCGGTCAGATACTATAGTCTTTGGGACTCCGTGGTGTCTGATAATCTCCTTGTCGAATAGCTCTGCGAGCTTCGCTACCTTCCAAGTGTCCTTCATCTGTATGAATCTGGCAACCTTGGTGAGGCGGTCGACTACTACCCAGATCATGTTGAGTCCTCCCCCTGGCAGGTGGGAGTCCAACAACAAAATCCATGGAGATATCATGAAATTTCCACTCCAGAATTGGTATCGATTGTACCATTCCACCCGGTCTACGATGTTCAAACTTCACTTTCTGGCACGTCAAGCATCTCAATACATACTCTGTCACATCTGATTTCATTCCCAACCACCAGAAGTACCTCTTCATGTCTTTGTACATCTTGGAGGCTCCTGGATGGATTGACAATGTAGAACTGTGTGACTCTCGCAGGATGCGATCCCTTAGCTCAGCATTGCTTCGGGGGACGCATAGTCTACCATTCAGCCGAATCAGACCATCTTCATGCAACTTAAAATCATATTTCTTCTTCTCAAATGTACCATCTGTGATCTTCTACCTGATCTCGGTCAGGTAAGGGTCGCTCAACTGAGCGTCTCGCACCTCGTCAACCAAGCTAGAAGAAGCGAGTAGCGAATGGAGCGAGTGTGCTCGACGACTCAAGGCGTCAGCTACAACTTTTGCCTTCCCTTCCTTATGTTGTAGGTTGATGTCGTAGTCTGAGAGAAACTCCATCCACCTTCTCTGTCTCAAATTCAACTCTTTCTGCGTGAATACATACTGTAAGCTCTTATGGTCGGAGTAGATGGTTGCTTACCCCATAGAGATAGTGTCTCCATATCTTCAAGGCGAAGACAATGGCTCATAGCTCTAAGTCATGAGTCGGGTAATTCTCCTCATGCTTTTTCAGCTGGCGGGAGGCATAAGCTACAACCTTGCCATGCTGCATGAGTACGCATCTCATTCCCTTGCCTGATGCATCACAATACACCTCAAATCCCTCTGTGCCCTCTGGAAGAGTAAGGATGGGCGCTGAGGTCAATGAGTCTTTTAGGCTCTAGAATGATACTTCGCACTCGTCTGTCCATACAAACGGTGCATCTTTCTTCATCAGTGTAGTCATGGGCTTAGTGACTTTCGAGAAGTCCTTTACAAATCTCCGGTAGTAATCGGCTAGACCAAGAAAGCTCCTAATGTCGGTAACAGTCTTGGGTCTAGGCCATGATCGTACAGCTTCTATCTTAGAAGGGTCACCTGAAATGTCTGAGCTCGAGATGACATGACCGAGGAATGATACCTGATCTAGCTAGAACTCGCATTTGGAGAACTTCGCATACAACTGGTTCTCGCACAGTGTCTCAAGTACTTTCCTCAAATGAATTTCATGCTCTTCTGCTGATTTGGAGTATACAAGGATGTCATCGATAAATACTACAACTGAAGTGTCTAACTGCTCACTGAATAGTCGATTCATTAAATCCATGAATTTTGCTGGTGCATTTGACAAACCGAATGGCATGACGGTGAATTCGTAGTGGCCATATCTGGTGCGGAATGCCATTTTCTCTATGTCTTGCTCTCTGATAGCAATCTAATGATACCCAGAACGGAGGTCGATCTTGGAGAAGACTGAGGCTCCTTTCAGCTGATCGAATAGGTCGTCGATGAGTGGTAATGGGTATTTATTTTTGACTGTGACCGCATTCAACTCGCGGTAGTCAATACAAATTCAGAGGCTACCGTCCTTCTTCTTCACCAAGAGGACCGGTGCTCCACAGGGTGATACGCTCGGGTATATAAACCCTTTGTCGAGTAGGTCGTGTAACTGCTCTTTCAACTCTGCCATTTCAGCAGGTGCCATACGGTACGGTGCCCGGTGGTGAGTCTTGTGTATGACTCTGATAAGTGCAAAACATATAGACTATTAGGGTTTAATCACCTATAATTTGTAGCATTTTTAGTAATGTTTCGCACTTATCTAGGGTTTTCCTATAATTATGTTGTTATATTAACTGATGTATTATATGTGTTAAAATGTAGGAAAAATACCAATTAACACAAATTATAAGGGATTAAAAGAGGGAGATGGAAGAGTCACGCGACAAGGGAGTGTGCACGCCTTAGAGGCGACCGCCCCGTAGCTGGCGGACAAGAGACAGAAGACCGCGAGGCGGTTGAGACAGAGAAGACCGCCACTTAAGAGGCGGACAACTCTAATGCAACCGCGAGGCGGACAAGAAAGGAAGCAGAGGAGACCGCTTGATAAACAGGCGGACAAGACAGAGGAAACCGCCCCATATTGGGCGGTTGAGATAGAGGAGACCGCTAGATAAGTGGCGGACACGTGTAAATGTGTAGGAAATCAACCGGTTATCTTCTTCGCCGACTCGCTCTCCAACTTGACTGCCTTATCGTTTAAGCAGTCGGCGCCTACCAGAAATCACGCAAGCATTGCAGCCCTGTCCCCTGCGCAATCAATGAGCTGCAATCAATGGGGAGCTGCAATCATCGAGCTCAATCAGTGAGCTAATGAGCTGCTGCTCTGTTCTTCTTCTCTATAAATACGAGCTTCATTCCTCCTTACTCGGTGTCCTTCCGGAGGCTCCTTCCGTGGTTCCTCTGGAGTTCCAATTCATACACCATCTCATTTCTCTCCTTCCGCCTTCTCCATTTTATTTATTTTACATTCCACCAAATCCACCTCTAGCCTACGTATACAAAATAGCAGAGTGAGCCGGAGTGATTACGGATGATTTCTATTACTCTTGTCTCTGTCTATCTATTTAATATGTTAGGCTAGTTTACGTACGCTTTGGGAATAATTATTATGTTCTGTATTAATTATGCAATGTTTTTACTGGTTTTAATTTAATGAAGTTTGTTACGCTTAAAGCTCATCTCTCGCCTTTTTAATAAATGTCATGAGTTTATTAAATTGCTTGCTAAGTCTATTTTGATCAGACCAGGTGATAAATAGATAGGTTGATTAAGCCGTAAATCTGGAGAAAGCTCTATTATGATTTAATGAGTTAGTATTTTCAGATGCAATTATATTTCCTCGAATTTAATGTCCGTTTACATAAGAGTGCTCGAACCTTGATTAGACCGAGCATTTCTGGTAAACGAGTTCTTATGAGGCTATGACTTAGTCCTTAAGATAATTAAAGGAATTTTGCCAGACAATTATAATTAAACCAGTAGGAATAGCATGAAAGAGCAGATAATATTAATCTGAACCAGAGTCCCGTTTAGTTTATCTGTTAATTTAGTTTATTTTATCTTCCCTTTTATTTATAAAAACAAGTCAATTAATCCCCCCTCCTGTGACACGCTTAGGTACTATAATATGTACATTAGTCCCGTGGTTCGATATCCGGTCGCTTACATTTCACTATACTACTGCGACCGGGATTTGTTTGCAGCCCGACGTTATTTTGGGTTTTAATTTCTTTCTTTTAATTTAATTACACCTTTAACCACTCAGATTATAACGTCTGCAAAATGGCGCCGTTGCCGGGGACTAGATTTATTCTAGTTCCTAAGCCCCGGATTATTCACCTGTTAATTATAAATATTTTGTTCTCTATTTCTGTTAATATTTTGTCTATAATATTTTTTTTTTGTTAATATTAATTATCTACTATATTTTGTTAATATTAATTATCTAATAATCTGTTAATATTAATTGGACATTTGGTTTGGACATTTGGACATCTGACATTCTAACATCTAATTTTAACTTCTAACATTTTAATTTTGTGTATACTAACATTTAATATTCCATTGTCTCTAACATTTTATTTCCATTGTCCTTAACATTTAATTTTATGTAATTAACCACTAACTTATAATTTATGTAATCTAACTACTAATTATTAATTTTTTGTACTAATGTTTAATCTGTTTATTTCTTATTCTTTATTGTTACATTAAAATAAAAAAAAAACGAAACAGGGGTTGTCCGCGAGGACAACCGCCCCGTTTGCAGCGGACTACACACACGACACCGCCTAATAACTGGCGGACTCCACCCACGCGACCGCCTCGCGGACGCCTCACTCTTGTCCGCCAGATATCGTGCGGACGCCACACAAGAACCGCCTCGCGGACGCGACTCGGTATAGAAAAAAAAAGGCTAAACGCCGCGTTTTCACTCAAGCTGTTCTTCCCCAATTCATTCGAGCTCGAGCCAGCCCGAGAGAAGAACAAGCACCGCAATCGCCCTCCCCCTTAATTCAGCACAACTTCTTCAATTCTTCATCAAATTTACAAGGTTGTACCAAATCTCGTTTTTCAATTCTTATGTTTCTATAGCTTCAAATCTGTAAATGATGAACTACATTAGGAGAAATTAAGGACTGAAGTTTCGAATCCCTAATTCCTTAAATTCGAAAATTTCGAATTCTAATTGCTAGATTTGTCTCGAATTTGTCCATATTAATCATAATCTACATACACAAGGTTAAATCTTCACTTATTACACTTAGTTTGGGTGTTTTTGATGAATTCTAAAATTGAAGAATGTAGTTACGAAAATCATTGTTAAACTAGCATTTTTCAGTTTTATTTAGCCTTGATTATTAAACGAGTATAGATTATGATTATAGGTTATTATTATAGATTTGATTGGTGACGGTACTAAACCTTGAAATCTGACTGAATTTTTTGTGGAGAAACGAAGAATTTTAGGGGAGACTCTGTCGAATTTCGACAGAATTTATGTTGTATAATTATTCTGTTTATGTTTCATTCTTTGTTCAACTTGTTTTCTATTTTTATTAATTTACGGAGTTGTTTTTAAATATTAATGTTCTATTTGATATTAATTTCTATGTTGTTTATTAACGTTTTTGTTGTTATTTCTATTTAATTTTTATGCTGTTTTTGTTTATTAATTTTTATGCTGTTAATTTCTATTGATTCTCATGTTGTTATTACTTTGTTTGATATTTAATGTTAATTGTTATGCTGTTAATGTTGTTTGCTTTTAATTTTAAATATATATTAGTATGTCTCGTACACGTGGTGGTGACTGCCCCGGTGCATCATCTCTTCTGCACCTTGTCTCCGGACGACGGCTTTATTCAGTAGAGGCTCGTGCCTGGTTCGATCAGGGCAAGGACTTTGTGGAGAGGAAATTTGAGCCTGCGGTGCTAGAGGCTGCAGGGGTGGATACTCTATTTGCCAGGCTAGGACTTTCGAGGTCCTAAGGTTAGGGCAGGGAGTCTTTGCTCCGGACCTAGTTCGAGAATTTTATGCTAATGCCCGGGCGGGCGATGTGAGCATTACTTCTTATGTACGCCATCGCCCCGTGGAGGTCACACCCTCGACATTCACTTCTTTCCTGCGCATCCCGGATGGTCCTGGTGATATCCGAGGATTCACAGAGGAGTACTTGCAGAGGTCGAAGTCCAGGTGGCTTCAGGCTGTAGGTCGGAGGACCCGACGTAGAGGGGAGGAGGAGAAGGATGTCCTCCCGTTCGCGAGCTTCCCCACGCTGACTCAGAGGGTTCTCCTGGAGATCCTCAGTCATCAGATTCGCCCATCTGGGGCGCATGATGCTACTGATGAGGATTGTGCCTTACTAGACTACTTCCTAGGTCCATTTCCACCCGCTCAGCGCATCTCCTTCAGCCACGTCATGTACAGCCAGCTCCATAAGGTGGTCTCCTACATGAGGACGAAGAAGAAGAAGATCACTCCCATTTTTCCCTTCTTCCTCGGTCTCCACATTATCGGTTCTGTCCCATTCTCAGCAGAGTTCAAGGAAGCCTTAGAGCTCCGTCCAGCGAAGCGCCCAGTGTCACTGCTGACTGTGCGGAGCTGGGGCTTTATGCGCTCAGATGACGGTACTTGGGTCAGAGGTACCGCTGCTCAGTCTTCCACTGCATCTCCACAGCAGCGGGGACCTCTACGGGAGCTACACACTCGGCTGATCCCGACCCACCGTCCGCTGACACTGCACAGGGAGAGGAGCCCTATGTGCCGACTACTGATGATGCAGATCCCTGCTCCTGTACCTATCGACAGATCTCCAGAGTCAGTTCAGGCCTTCCAGATCAGAGGTTGAGAGCTTTGAGAGCTCAGCAGAGGATGCTGGCTGAGCAGGCACGGGTGCAGCGCTTGACCAGGGTGACAGGTTACATGCACAGACCGCTCAGCTCCTAGAGCGTCTCCTCGCTCAGTCAGGCCAGGGACCTGCACAGCCTCCACCACCACCACCACCACGTGATTTATTTTTTGTTATTTTTATTTCATTTTATATTTCTCTGACTTTTTGTAGACTATTACTGTTTAAACCTGTAACATTTGATATATTCAGGAAGGTAACAGTGTGGTTTACTTTATGTTTTTATTTTATGAATTTTTATTTATGTTTTTCATTTAATGATTTTCTTTTGGTTCAATTGGAGTTCTGCTGGCTATATATGATTTTCTTTTCAGAACAAATTCTATGTCGAAAATATAGCTGAACTCACCTATGGAAAGCAACCTCAGTTGCTTTGGAATTTCAATATCTTGGGTTGAACACTTGCGCAAACTCAAGTGTGAGGAACGTCTCACCCCTGCCAAAGCTCTAAGTGTGAGGAAGGATACCTTCCTCAATCTACAATACAAGGGGAGTTTCAATTCTTCCTTATTTATATTAATGTTCAACCTACATGCATTTAATCCTTTATGAGTCTGTCATAATTTGAAAGGTCATTTTCTTGATTTTAATTCTGAACAATGAGGACATTGCTCCTCTTAAGTGTGAGGAAGGAGAGACCTTTCCCTGAAATTATGACAGTAGTTCGATAATGCCACACTCACTTTTTGCTACTCTAAACTGCCTAAAATTAAAAAAATTTTGATAAAAATGAGATAAAATAATTGTAGAAGTGTCTGAAATTATGTCAAGTGACAACTGAAAGGTAGTTTTATTTCAAGGAGTTTGTATAAAATTATTTTCCTTCAAAATACTCTATTTTTACTCGAAAAATGATAGATCTGCTGATTGTAAAAACAATTTAGTTTAGCTTGGGATTATGGAAATATGTGGAAAGTCAAGGAAAGAAAAGGATAAAGACAAGGTACTCCGCTGTTTATGAATTTTTCTAACCAAAACAGGCCTCGTCTATCCGGTTATTAAGTTCTTTGGGGTGCTTTAACACCTATCTACCTAAGGTCTCGTGATCTGGGATAGAAGACCCAACACCGCTACAAGGATAGAGAGAAAAGTCTGGGGTACAGAAAAATAATGCAATTCAAAAAAATATATAAAAATAATATGTGCTTTGTATATACAATTTGCACATTCAAAAAAAATGTAAATATAAATTGCAATTATATTATGAACATGAGTACGTGGTGTTGAAAGGTATTGCGGAATAAGGCATTACTTCACACCCCTTGTCATCCCGGGTAAGTGAATTGAAATTGGTTGGAAATCCCAGGTTAATCTAACTTGTTTTCTGCAGTCTAGTTTTTCTATGCTTTTATTAAATTGTTCTTCTTCACTGTTTATAAAACCTACTTCTAAGAGCAGAATTATTCTTTCAATTGTCACTTTGTCTAAATTCCCTTCTACACTTATTTAATCTTGTTTTATTATTATGGCTTAGAGATAATTATATTCCTTATTTGCTTGAGGACAAGCAAAAGTCAAGTGTGAGGAAGTTTGATAAGTGCAAAACATATAGACTTATTAGGGTTTAATCACCTTATAATTTGTAGCATTTTTAGTAATGTTTCGCACTTATCTAGGGTTTTTCCTATAATTATGTTGTTATATTAACTGATGTATTATATGTGTTAAAATGTAGGAAAAATACCAATTAAACACAAACATTATAAGGGATTAAAAGAGGGAGATGGAAGAGTCACGCGACAAGGGCGTGTGCACGCCTTAGAGGTGACCGCCCCGTAGCTGGCGGACAAGAGACAGAAGACCGCGAGGCGGTTGAGACAGAGAAAACCGCCACTTAAGAGGCGGACAACTCTAATGCAACCGCGAGGCGGACAAGAGAAGGAAGCAGAGGAGACCGCTTGATAAACAGGCGGACAAGACAGAGGAAACCGCCCCATATTGGGCGGTTGAGATAGAGGAGACCGCTAGATAAGTGGCGGACACGTGTAAATGTGTAGGAAATCAACCGGTTATCTTCTTCGCCGACTCGCTCTCCAACTTGACTGCCTTATCGTTTAAGCACTCGGCGCCTACCAGAAATCACGCACGCATTGCAGCCCTGTCCCCTGCGCAATCAATGAGCTGCAATCAATGGGGAGCTGCAATCATCGAGCTCAATCAGTGAGCTAATGAGCTGCTGCTCTGTTCTTCTTCTTCTATAAATACGAGCTTCATTCCTCCTTACTCGTGTCCTTCCGGAGGCTCCTTCCGTGGTTCCTCTGGAGTTCCAATTCACACCATCTCATTTCTCTCCTTCCGCCTTCTCCATTTTATTTATTTACATTCCACCAAATCCACCTCTAGCCTACGTATACAAAAATAGCAGAGTGAGCCGGAGTGATTACGGATGATTTCTATTACTCTTGTCTTGTCTATCTATTTAATATGTTAGGCTAGTTTACGTACGCTTTGGGAATAATTATTATGTTCTGTATTAATTATGCAATGTTTTTACTGGTTTTAATTTAATGAAGTTTGTTACGCTTAAAGCTCATCTCTCGCCTTTTTAATAAATGTCATGAGTTTATTAAATTGCTTGCTAAGTCTATTTTGATCAGACCAGGTGATAAATAGATAGGTTGATTAAGCCGTAAATCTGGAGAAAGCTCTATTATGATTTAATGAGTTAGTATTTTCAGATGCAATTATATTTCCTCGAACTTAATGTCCGTTTACATAAGAGTGCTCGAACCTTGATTAGACCGAGCATTTCTGGTAAACGAGTTCTTATGAGGCTATGACTTAGTCCTTAAGATAATTAAAGGAATTTTGCCAGACAATTATAATAAACCAGTAGGATAGCATGAAAGAGCAGATAATATCTGAACCAGAGTCCCGTTTAGTTTATCTGTTAATTTAGTTTATTTTATCTTCCTTTTATTTATAAAAACAAGTCAATTAATCCCCCCTCCTGTGACACGCTTAGGTACTAAAATATGCACATTAGTCCCGTGGTTCGATATCCGGTCGCTTACATTTCACTATACTACTGCGACCGGGATTTATTTGCAGCCCGACGTTATTTTTGGGTTTTAATTTCTTTCTTTTATGTTAATTACACCTGTTCTAACCACTCAGATTATAACAGTCTGCAGACTCTGTCCGGGGGTCATGGGTAATGACTTAAAAGATATCCTTGAGAATTTGATTGGGATTTGAGAATTTGATATTGAGACTTGAGAATTGAGTTGAAACTTGAGAGATTTGAGAAATTGAATTGAGTTTGAGTATTGTAAAACTTGAATTGAATTTGGAAATAAGAGGGCTTGAGTAAGAGTAACCCAAGAGAGTGGGTAAGACAAGGTATAAGTGACTAAGGCATAGTGGGGTAGAAACCCTCAAGGCCTAAGAGCTAGGTGAAATTAACTAACTACCTTGATGTGTTGGTTAGTGTTTGTATTCTATGTTGAATAAGGTTTGGAATATTGTACATGTATAATGTATTGATATCTTGCATGTTGATTGAATTAAAAATGAATCGCATGTTCTCGACCAAATAGTCGGCGTACCCCCGTTAGCACGCGGGGTATGCGAATTTCATATGCAGCAATTTGCTGAGCCCCTAGGGGCACCGTTTTTATTTTCCAGGTACATTGAAGCCGATTACCGTCCAAGAATGTAAGACGGGGTTACTGTATAAGCATGGGTAGTTGGTTAGGAATGTTGTATTTATTGTAATGTTAAATTGTGAGTCCGATTGGTTATCGACAGACTTGAGAACTGTAGATACTCGGTATAGAATGGAATTGAGGTTGTATTTGTATAATATGGAATTGAAGTTTGTATTTGGTTTGAGGTTTGATTAGGGAATGGAATGTATCGTTGTATAGAGTACTCGGTATAATAATCTATCAGACCGATATTGTATTTGAATTGTTGTATTGGATTTGGCTTTGTTAGTCACGTGGGTGGCTAACGGCATTGTAATACCCTCCGTTGTGGTGAATTTTCGCTGCTTTGGTGTTGATAATTGATACGGATTAGGAGGTAATGACTGGATTAACGGTATGGGTGTCACAAAAAGTGGTATCAGAGTGAAGTATCACTCTGATGGTTGAAATACCGAGTTTAGGAAAATACCGAGTTAGGAATTAGAGAGTTAGGGCTAAGGGTTGAGTGTTAGCGTGTGAGGTATGCTAGTTAGAAATTTCTGTGTGAACCGGAAACCTACAATAATCAATCCCGCCCTCCGCAACCCACGGTATAAAGTTGGGAGAAGAACGCCAGAGTGATGGAAAGACCTCTCATACTCGAGGAAACCCGATCTCGCAGTTGCAAATAAACCTTCTAAGAGAAAGAGCATGTCATACGGTAGATTCTGAGAACCGGAAATCCCGGAGACGGTTGCCGCTGAACGACAACAACCGCATTTGTTTGCGGTAGATTGAGAATCTTAACCATAGGATAAGTAAATTTACGGCACCATGGGGCGACATGCTTCGTAGTCGCGAGAACCATGTGTAGTCCGAAAGAAGAGGAGCACAACCGAGCAATGAAGCGAAAAAGGCAGAGTAACAAAACCCGAGACAAGAGAGTCAGCGAATTGCAATGCTTGATAATACCAACAACAATATATAAACCGACTAAGGAATTAGTCGAGGTCGGATTAACTCAAACCTACACGCCAAGAGGCTGTAATAACTGAACAACATAGTTCAGAAAACTATTAAAGTATTCATAGAACATACACCAACAGGTCTACGACGTAGCTCCTAAGGATTTGTTAAGTCTCAATAACCACAATGAAGGTATGGGACACCCGAATTAATGACAATCATGTCAAGAACACTGAGAAGCCATCAGAGAATTGATCACTAGGATCGAAGAGATCCAAGGAAGATCCAATAAAACCACCAAATTCGGATGGAAACAATACCGTAACCGGTATATGCTACCCTGGAAAATAACCTTCCCGCGCACTTGCCAAGGCAAGTGCGGCAATAGCAGGGCCATTTGGAAAACTTTTAACGACCAACAAGTACTTACCAAGTACCGCTATGACCAAGAAGCAAATATAGGATCACCAATCCTAAGAACTTGAAGAAGAAAACCTTGGAAAGGCCTAACGGCCTGACCTTCGTATTAACAAATATACCAGTCAGCGAGAAGCTAGACTTGGGCGAGACCCCAGACATGATGACACCATGAAATTTTTCTTTCAAACCCAAAATTTTTCTTTCAAACACAACTTTTCTTTTTAAACTTCTGATTTTAAAACCAAACCAAAGAATCACGGTAAGTTATCATAGAATGATACAAGGGGAGTTGACATTAGAATACTTTACCTAGGCGTGTGACGAGCACTACGAGTGTACCCAAATACAGGATGTGGGACAACCACACTACGAAGGAGCTTGCAGACCTGACAGACCCTTTTGTGAGTTAGTCAGGTAAGTGGTAACGTGCCAATAAGGTACCCCACGTATGTAGACGAGTAGTGTATGAAACACGGGAAGTAGTCAACTCCGTTCTACGGACAGTGAAGTAAATTCAAACTGAAACAGTTGGACACCTCGAATGATCGAAGAACCCAGATAAGCTTACAAAGCTAAAGGAGTCAAGAACCCACTCGAGGAGGATGATTAAGAGTTAAGAAGTGCGGCAAGCACTAACAACTGAGTAAAGACATTGGATATGTCTCAAGGACCTTGAAGCAAATGCATGATAGCTGGAATGCACACCAGCCTAAAATCAGTAAGGCAAATGCCTAACGAGAATACATCAACGTTCAACGAACAGGATAAACACCCCAAAGTGATCACATAAGATACCGGAGAATACCATTCATCATCGAAGAGGATATCAAACCGGTCAAAGATATAAGAGAAGTACCCATGGTCTACCCTAAGGACGGAAGACGTTGTAACCCTAAACAGGATAATTCGAAATCCAGAACCGCAAGCGGGGTAGTAAAGTAAACATACCCAGAGTGTGGGCCAAATGAAATGGCATCACTTAACAACACCCAAGAGCAATCCTTGAAGGGTGTTGAACTAAATGTCTTCATAAAAACACAAGAATTAGAACGGGCAATCGGTAAGAACACCGAAGGGATCCCACTTACCAGGGGATACCCTAAATTAATAAATGGTACCGACCAATACCAAGATACTTAAAGGGCATCCAACGGATGGAAGCTTGATACGATGATCCTATCATGGAGCCCAACAATACCTCCAAGCCATTTGATGGTATACGGAGAAGCAATGCTTGTGAACAGCCTAAGATGAGCAGGGCTCTAGGCAACATGGCTAGTATGTCATAAATCTACTACAATACAAAATCCAACGGTTGCAAAACCCATTGTGAACCATATGGAGAGTTGCCAAGAACGGCACCAGTGAAGACGGTTTAATAACTAATGAACGAGGATACCACTCGTTATTATAGTACCGCGAGAGCGATGACACATCTCTTTCAGAACTACTAATTTAGTGAAGCTTGAGCATACAATGGTTTCCAAGCAATGTGGGAATAAGCAGTTATAGCAATTGTTGAAAACTGAAGAGTAATCGTCTAGAAGAAACACTGTATGTGTAAACGGGAAGTGAAAAGTAAATAACGCTCAAGGAGCTCGGAAACATAAAGAATAGTATATTCTGTAATCAGCCAAGTAAATGGCGAACCATTGCATAAATGGTGGAAATACAGGAGCAAATGTGCATGGAAACCAAAGTCGTAGATAAATACGAACATGGTATGCAGTAAGCGACCAATGTATCTAAATAATTACAGAACAATATGGAGATGTTAAACCAAAGATGGTATACAGACCCAACAACAAGCCAGGAGTCTGTAGCATGTAATGAAATACCTCACAGAAGAGGCAATGCCCACTTCCAATGCAATTGCATAAGGAACGGGAAGCAAATCCCTGATGTATCAAATTGATAAGTGAAGTAATATACTTCGGAACAAGAGTACCCAATTGCTAATGAATCAACCGTATCGAATACGGAAGGTGTATAAACACCAATGAACATGGCACAATCCAGTTAAGCGGGAGCTTAGAAACGAACTGTGCGGCCTTTGGTCAAAGAAGCACGAAGAATGTTGGACACACCAACAATCACAAGAAGTGAATTCCACCGGAATAAAAGCGGTAGGAAACCCACGAACATTTAGAAGACCGATGCATAGAAAATGCAAGGTCATACAAGAAAAGAACACTTGTACAGAATCAAATAAGTGGGCATAATTCAGAAGCCACTGACAACAGAGGAAGCACTACAACTAAGTAGTGACTCAACCTCAACCGACAATAAGTTGAAGGAACCCAGTGAATAATCACGGGGGTACGCAACAGTATGTACAATAGATTTCCAAGAGCTGGATAGAAAATCCGAAGCTCATTGAGATCGCGTACGGTAAGAGATACCACGCGTCGATTGATAAACCTTAATCCCAAGATAAAAAGGCATAGAAAGGCGATGTGTAAGACATTAAGAATAACGAGAAGGGCAAATAAACCCAAGTTATCAGGGTCGCACAGCAGAAGCTAGTGGGCCCAGAATTCTAAGGTGAAATATACCTAGTGAATAAATGGCTAATTAGCAATGCCTTGAATCCTCTTAGGCTAGAACCGAACCCGGTTAAGAGTTAAACAACTCCAATGAGAATTCATGACGTAGGGACTAAACCATTAAATTGGTTAAGACCCTTTGACCAAAGAACATTGTATAATAGACCACATGGAAGTTGAACCACTCCATGACGGTAGAACGCCTTAGAGCAATGTCCAATTTTGACACATGGTAGATTATGTGGGCATAATCCCTTTTTAAGGGGGTAGAGCGAAAACCGCAAACTGTATGTTTTACGTAATGAGGGCGTAAACTACAATGCGCATAGCGCAAAAGAATTTGTTTTGATGATTGGTACTTATGTTACATAAACATTTGTATCCACTCATTGTGTAAATATGGTGATTCGTGAGATTAGAAGTGGAAAAGAGTAGAGAAACTCCAGGGGAATGAGAACCCCGATTGGTAACAGTATGAGAAATGAGTATGTTTGAGAAATATGAAGAGAATAAATCGGTATGAAACCGATGTTGAGCCTAGTAGGAATTGAGTCCCTAGGTGATTTGATTTGGCTTGATTTGATTTGATTCGATTTGTGAACAATTGGAGGATAGAAAAATGAATTGGAGTTATACTTTGTATTGAATTTCTTAGGTAAAGTATTTGGAAATAACTTGAGTAATAATCAATGAGATGATTAATAAGTGAGGGAAAGAATTCTAGAAATTGGAAAAAGGTATTGTATGGTGATTATGACTAGCAAGATAAGAAGATAGAAAACGAAATAATGATTGACTACTTGATTGTGTGAATTGAGGTGGGAGGTGGAACTTGATTTGCTAGCGATCAAGGGAAACCGAACACAAATTGGGGTGGATGGATAGTTCAACACCAATGCTGATCACATTGGGGTTGAATGACTCTTGAAGCTCCCTATAAGTGGTCACAAGTAATAACGCTAGTAATAGGTGTAAGTATCATAAATTGGAATTTGGAGTTGTATTGAGTTTTCAAAATGAATTTCCAAACTGATTTTGGCACAAATGATTTTCTTCAGACTTGAGAATGAGGATCGGTTTTGAAACCGCTCCCACGGGTGCTAGTTGGACCTTCCCACGGCTAGGCACCGGTATCGGGTCGAACCCGAGAAGTAAGGCTAGTGTGTGAGCCGGTGGGAGTGATGATTCGTTTTAAAACCGCTGTCACCCGTCGTGGCTGCGGCCTTAAGTCTTGATGACCGGTTGAACGGTGGGCGTGTGTTTTGTATTTTTCCAAGGGCAGCAGGATATGAGTAGTCCTGTGTGGGGAGAGTACCCAAGTTGTAGCCTGAGGATCTCTAGATGTGCATAGGACCGTAGGGCCAGAGAGCGTAAGTGCCCGAAGTCATGACGGCCATGAACCAGAAAGCGTAAGTGTTCAAACGTGACCGGTACCTGAGGGATCACTCGAAATGAGGGAGGACTAAGTGCCTAATTGTCTTCGGATGGACCCCCATGGAGAGATTGGAAAAAGAATATTTTTGATTGCCATGCATGCAGTGACATGTTGTTTGGATGTATGGTATATATAATATATCGAGTAATATGTTGGAGTCTGTGAGGTTATATAGAGGTTATAACCTTAGCATAGAGTACCTATGTGAGTAACAATATTAGATTCACCAACTTTGAGGGCAAAGTTCTTTAAGGGGAGTAGATTGAAATACCCCGAACTTAAAATGGTGATTAAATAATTCTAATATGGTATTTGAGGGCCTATTAGTGCCTAAAGAAATTTGGTGAAGAAAATAAAGCAAAAAAAAAGAGAAAACGCTTAAAAAGCGAAAAACGCAAAAATGAGCGTTATGTGACCATAGGAGGAATACGACCTCGGTTAACGTCTTAGATGGATTTTCAAGACTTAATAATGCCTAACTAATATACGGGAACAATTCCCGAAGAAAACGGATCCATAAAATGAATTAAAAACACTAATAAAGCTTTAGCGCACGTTTTTTTAGAAAACCCGAAAACGTGACTTTGAGTGGTCAAATGAACCCGTAAAAATTATAGTCAACCAAATAACTATAATTAAACATTAATGGAAGCTTAAGAACCATTAAAATTAAAGAAACGAGAAAACTCCGGAAAATAGGCTCCAGTAAGTGAATAGTGTAAAACGGGGACTTTTGGGGTATTAATTGTAAATAAACCAAAATAATCCTCCCCCTTTGTAATTAAAAAGCTGGAATTCTTATGTGTGTGGGTATACCCACGTTGCCAGCCCTCTTCTAACTCCCTCACTCACTAAAAAACAAAATAAAGCAAAAAAAGTACAAAAGGTAAAAGTAACCTCTCTCCTCTCATTTCTCTCTTCTCTCTCCTTCCCTCTTATTTCCCACCATTTTCTTCCCCTTTCTCCCTTCCTTTACTGGTGATTTTGAGATGCTTCAACAGCCTTCAATGGCAGCCACCTTCCTCCACTTCCTCAAGCCACGTAAATGCTCCAAATAAAGAACAAAACACATATTTGTGTTCCTCTCACCAAGCTCTACACTTCCATATTTTAAAAATCTTAAAAGGATGAAGTTCATATCTTTGGGTATATCCCATTTTAAGAGAAAATCAGTTTTTATGGAGCTTGGATGCCTCCTCATTGTTTTAAGGTAAGAAAAATCACAAAAACTCACTCTTTCTTTCACCTCTTATGTAGCCGGTTTTGACTCCCCAATTTCCCTTGTTTTCCTTCCTTGAATGAGCCTCCTTTGATTCATGACCAAAAGCTCATTTTAGGGTTTCAAGGTAATTCTTCATTTTGGTGCTCTAAGCACTTTCTCTTGCCTCCTAGCTTGATTAATAAGTATAGGTGTATTGATTAGTGCCTAATTCCCCGTTTGGGTATTGACTTGGAGGTTGGCAAGTGTGTTGACCAACTTGACCGAAAATGAAGAGGAAAAGGAGAGGAGAAGAGAAAAGATAAACTTGAAAGATTAAGGTAAAAATCTTACCTTCACTACTATCTTGACTGCCTTAGAAATTGGGATGGGTTAATTAAGATAAATGAACCAAAATCTTGCTAAAAATGTGTTTGGTTGTGATTAAGAGGAATTTGTGAATTTTGTTTGAACTAAGGACCTTAGAGCCAAGTGAATAGAATATATGTTATATTATTGTTTTGGAGAATTTTGATGAATTATTGTGTGCTGGTAGGACCCTCTACGGGTGTGGCTAGCTTTGAATTCATTTAGGTGAGAAAAAGTGTATTTGGGCAATGTTAGGTTTGTAGGTAAGTTATGGCAACATTTGTGTAGAAATCTAGGTGGTTTAAGTGTATTATGAGTGAGAACAGCCTAGGAAATGAACTAGGTGATGTAAGGAATTTATTTGGGTTGGTTAACCACTCTTGAGTGGATATAAGAGTTGGAAAAGGGAGTGCAAAAATCTGTAGCAAGTTAGTGTAGTAGTGCCTTGGAGTTTTGGAGAGAAACTAGGTTGTGAAACCTTGAAGGAAATGAATGGGCCTTGGGAACTAGAAAGGAGAATGTCTAGAAATGAGTGGTTATGGTCTATAAGTGATTTGGTAAGGTTGGTAGGAAGTGTAAACTACCAAGAGGAGTTTAGAAATGCACAAGTGTGCAAAATGCAAAAATGTGAGGTGAAATTGTGAAAAGGAACAGGAATTGGGGAGTGAATGTGACCAAGGATTTAGGGTGGTTTAAGGAGTTTAATCATGTAGAAAACATGTGGAAATATTAGGGAATGATTAGGTATGAATTAGGGGATGAAAAGAGTTCAAAAACTGTAAAATTTGACAGTTTTAGGGGTGGTCCGGGTTTGCAAATCGGTACGCAAACCCGGTCCACGTCAAAAATTAGGCAGAAGGTCATCCCAGGGGGTGGTCCGGGTTTGTAACCCCGGACACAAACCCGGACCGCATGAAAAACTTGCCAAAAACTGAATTCTGTGTTTGGTCCGAGTTTGTAACCCCGGACCAATGTAAAAAGTCACCAGAGTGTTTTAAAGTGTCCTAAAGATGGGGAATTGATTGGGGATGGTTTTAGATGATGTTTAGGACTTGTTTGGTGACCTATAAAGGTCCTTGGAAGTGTAAACAAGTTTGAGAAGTGAATGAGAAAGTTGTGAACTTAAATACACTTGAGTAAAACTAAGATTAACGAGATAACGGGGTAAGTACGGGATTAATATTCATTTACCTACCGTAAGGTATTGATGTTAATAGAACCACTTGATATATGATCAGTGATTAGAGAGTAAACCGAGGAACGTGAGGTGACCCGGTAAAGTTAATCCATGGTGAAAGGTATGATTTTCTCATGCCCCGTATGCTAACGTGGTTACTCTGATTTGTGTTCTTGTATGTTGTGTGTTATCACCTAAACAAGATAAATACACGAATCGGATTGATTGAACCTTCTTGTTCTTGTAATGTATCGTTCATTGTTGGACTTTGTTTTGAACTTAAAGTTTGTATAATTCATGAAATGTGTGATTGTGGATGAATTGCTTGGATGTTGAATGTGCACTATAGATCGATTCATAGTTGAGTCTTGTTTGTTTAGTGACTCGTAGATAGGGTCGGTTCGCAAAATAACGAAAACGTGGAAACACACGAAAACTATCGAATTAAGAATAACGATAATGCAAACCTATGAACTCACTAGAACGTGAGAGAGTTGTACGGGATTAGTAAACTCCCGATAATGGTTAGAGAACCGACTTGAATTAATCCACGAAATAAAAAATAGTGGAAAGGTACAATGAACCTCTACTTGGAGGATGAGGATAGTTCTAAGAAAAGAACTCAAGAGAAAGGTAAATTATACACAAAGGACCATCAAACTCCTTTAGAGATAGTCGAACCACAACCTGAGGATCCGACCTAATATGAGAAAATGTCCGAACATAAAAGTATTCGATAAGTTGGGTAAAACCTTAAATTGAGAATACTAAACGTTGAGAAACTCCTTAAGCTAATAAATGATATCGAGAGAGATACTTCTAGGCTAATCTATGAGATCATGAAATAACTCCGAGAAAGGAGTTTTGGGAATTTGAGTAGTCCGGTAGAGAAACGGACCTTTGAGAATTTGAGGAACTAGGAGAATAGTTTTGTTTGATAGTCGAACCTTCGCACTATGCTAGACCTAGAGTAGGGTCGAAACCGGGGAAGTAAGACTTGTAATTGAAAGCCCGGTGGTGAGTCTTGTGTATGACTCTGCCCGGAGGTCATGGGTAATGACTTAAAAGATATCCCTTGAGATTTGAGAATTTGATATTGAGACTTGAGAATTTGAGTATTGAGAATTGAGTTGAAACTTGAGAGATTTGAGAAATTGAATTGAGTTTGAGTATTGTAGAACTTGAATTGAATTTGGGAATAAGAGGGCTTGAGTAAGAGTAACCCAAGAGAGTGGGTAAGACAAGGTATAAGTGACTAAGGCATAGTGAGGTTGAAACCCTCAAGGCCTAAGAGCTAGGTGAAATAAACTAACTACCTTGATGTGTTGGTTAGTGTTTGTATTCTATGTTTAATAAGGTTTAGAATATTGTACATGTATAATGTATTGATATCTTGCATGTTGATTGAATTAAAAATGAATCGCATGTTCTCGACCAAATAGTCAGTGTACTCCCGTTAGCACGCGGGGTATGCAAATTTCATATGCAGCAATTTGCTGAGCCCCTAAGGGCACCATTTTTATTTTCCAGGTACATTGAAGCCGATTACCGTCCGAGAGTGGGAAACAGGGTTGCTGTATAAGCATGGGTAGTTGGTTAGGAATGTTGTATTTATTGTAATGTTAAATTGTGAGTCCGATTGGTTATCGGCAGACTTGAGAACTGTAGATACTCGGTATAGAACGGAATTGAGGTTGTATTTGTATAATATGGAATTGAAGTTTGTATTTGGTTTGAGGTTTGATTAGGGAATGGAATGTATCGTTGTATAGAGTACTCGGTATAATAATCCATCAGACCGATATTGTATTTGAATTGTTGTATTGGATTTGGCCTTGTTAGTCACATGGGTGGCTAACGGCATTGTAATACCCACCGTTGTGGTGAATTTCCGCTGCTTTGGTATTGGTAATTGATACTGATTAGGAGGTAATGACTGGATTAGCAGTAGGGGTGTTACAGTAGGCTTCTTCAAAAACATTGTTGGCGTCCTTGGATGAATACCTAGGTCGCCAAGCACCATGAATATCAGGATTTTGAGCTGCAGATAACGGACTGTGATCTTGACATGGCAATCCATATATCGTTTGGGTTATTTCTTTTAGTTTGTTGCGTTTTCACCTTGTTAATATGCTGCATAGTTGGTTCTATGATCGCTATGTAGGTTTTTGCTGTTCTCTTATGATCTTAGGGACAGGTGTGTCTTGGATCTTACCCAAATATTTCGATGTTTTAGGGTGGAGCTGGTTGTGCTTATATCCCATTTTGATTGTCATAGGTGGGAAACATATGTGATGAAGGATATTGCTCTGCGACAGTGCCAGTTATGAGGGTGTGCAACCCAACCCTTGGCATAGAGCCTTCACTTTTATAGGGCCCTTTGTTTAAGGGCCCTGTTATTTTTAACTAGAGTCAATTAGTTAATTTGTTAGTGAACTTTAATATAGTATATAACATATAAAGCGATAAATCAATTACTTGTAAAAAAATTTATGACATAAATATTCCTATATGTACTTAAATTAAATTTTTAAAATTGAATAATATTTTTGTTAAAATAAAATATTACCATTAGAATACGGTATTGGTAAATTAAATCTTAAAAAGTACAATTCAATAAAGTTTTTTTTATTTAAAGTATGTATACAATTCAATACATAATTTTACTTCATGAAATTTGTATCACTTAACTTAAAAATTTGTTAATTAAGACTTGATAATTTTTAATTTAATGTTTTAAACATTTAATTTCTTTAAAAAATTTGATAAATTAATAAAAAAATGATATCAATTAAATTAATATATAATTATTTTTATAATTTGATTTTATTTATGTATGATAATATTATATTTAAACCGGCATTGGACCCCAAATTGATTAAGACGACCCTGCTCTACAACACCAATTCTTGTTTATTTCAAGATCTGCACTTGGAGGTTCTTTGAACTTCATGGTTTATATTATCTTTGGATGGTCGGGTGCGATCCACTATCTTCTATAGCGTCATTTCTCTTATCTTGTAATCTTTTTTTTTTTGAAAATATCTTATCTTGTAATCTTAATCTTCACTCTCTAGCTGGAATATCTTGTAATTTATTTCACTCTATAGATGTAATCTTCACAATGCCCCGTGCTTCCGGTGCACACGTGTGAAAAAATATCTTATGTGGCAGTGATGATGTGTTTTTGAAGTTTTTTGTTTTTATTTTAAAATTTTAGAAAACAAATTTATTACTATAACTGCTCAGTAAAAATCTGGAGAAAATATTCAAGAACAAAAATAATTTATTATTTATATTTAAACTTTTAATTTAAGTAAATAGCAAAAATTTAGAGAAAATTGTAACATAAACGGGTAATCTATTATTACTATAGTGTATATGAACCTAACTTGATGTTTGAATTTTAAAACGAATTTTTTTCTAAGAACAACTAGTATCCAGTTTGAATTCTAACAAAATTAAGGAACATTTGTGAAAATTTTTTAACAAAAGGGTTTAAAATTTGAACAACAATTATAGATTATATGAACACAAACTTGATGTTTAAAAATAAGTAAACCATAAATATAGTATATTATATTGACATTGGTTTATCATAAAATTTCTTATGAACAACCAGATCTAATTTTTGAACACTTAATAATAAATATTTGAATATACAGTCAAAAATTGAACAAACTAATTTTATATTTGTAAATATTAATGTAGTTTTGAAAACATGAACAATATGCAGTAAATTTTGAAAAGTTGAACTACTAATACTACATATCAAAACCTAAACTTAAAAGTTTTAAAAATGGATTCATTTTTTATATAGGTTTCTATGAATAACTAGTCTCGAATTTGAATCTTAACAAAATTTTGAAACAATATGAAATAAATTTTGAACAAAAAAGTTAAAAATTTGATCAACAGGTATAAATTATATGAACACAGACTTGATGTTTAAAAAATGGTAAACCAATCAAAATGAAATAAATCTAATACTAACTTACAATTTTTTAAAATGAATTCTTTATATTATTTTATTTTTTACTTTTCTAAGAACAGCTAGTATCGAATTTAAACTCTAACAAAATTTATGAAAAATGTGAAATAAATTTTGAACAAAGGGATTAAAAAGTTGAACAACAAGTATAAATTATATGAACACAAACTTGATGTTTAAAAATTGGTAAACCAATAAATATGGTATATTATATTGATATTGTTTTATTGTATAGTTTCTAATGATAACTAGTATAAAAATATGAACATTTTATAAACAATAGTTGAACATATGATTTTAAAAAATGAACAAATGGTATATTGACATTGTTTTATTATAAAATTTCTTATGAACAACTAGATCTAATTTTTGAACACTTAATAATAAATAGTTGAACATATGGTCCAAAAATTGAACAAACTAATTCTATATTTTTAAACATGAACGTGAGTTTTGAAAAAATGAACAATATGCAGTAAAATTTGAACAAGGTGTTTTAAAAGTTGAATAACTAATATCGCGTATATGAACCTAAACTTAAATTTTTTTTTAAAACAGATTCATTTTTTTTATATAATTTTCTTTGAATAACTATTCTCAAAGTTGAACCTTAACAATATTTCAGAAACAATTTGAAATAATTTTTGAACAAAGAGTTAAAAAGTGGTACAACTAGTATCGCACAGATCAATGGTTATATAACTTACATGGGGTTACGACATTGAGGAGGTTTCCTAGTTCTTCATCATTCAATTCTGTGGATTTATGCATCGATCTCAATTGTGAAATTCTTTATTTTTCAGCAATTAGTTACTAAAGTGAATTAAGCAGAATCAAATTAAAAATAAATTGTAAACTTTGGATTTTGGTTTGAATTGATCTGACTGAGAATAGGGAGAAGAAAGAGAAGAAAAACGACGATAACTGCGATGAAGAAGAACGACGATAGTTGCGATGAAGAAGAACAAAGATAACTGCAATGAAGAAGAACAATGATAACTGCGATGAAGTACGTGTTTGTAGATTTTAAAAATAAATCTTTTAGATCATAAATTATTAAAATAATTTCTAAATTTATGGAGAAATTTAAAATAATTTATTTTAGATAATTATAGAAAATAAATATACTCACTTAAAAACAAATGACATATCAGTACCGATTGTATAGTAGACTGATTGCTATCAATTTGTCGGTTTGTTGTCTAAAAAAAAAGGAAATTGATCACACAGAAATATGGGCAAACGACAAGTCAACAATGATTTCAAAGATGAAAACGTCAAACCACATTTAAACAATGAAGGATGCTATGGGCAAGCCGCGTGGTATTTAATGCAGCTCTGTCCAGTCAACAGTTGATTGGACTGTTTTACTGATTGGACTGTATTTTTTACTATATTAATTTCAATTAGTTGTAAATTTTAAAATATAAGTCCAAAATAATAAAAAATTATACCATTGCCCATCTAAATTCAAGCTCTTCAAAACAAGACAAGACATGGATATGTTTTGACAACTTTAAAATTTGTATTATTTACATGTATTATGTAGATATCAACCATACTTGATTCACCATATACAATTTAAAATACACCATACACCAATAATAATACACTACAAAACATTAATGATTCACTATTTGTTTTAAAATTGATATGTCAATAAGATATGATTAACCACATGGCTTAAAATACATCTATAAATAATAATAATATAATAATAATAATAATAATAATAATAAAATAATACACCACAAAACAATAACAACACATTACAAAACAATAATAATTTGATTTGTTCCGAAGTTTGTTATCTAATTCACCACTTATTAGTTAATAAATCATAATATCAATTTTAACGAATCATAATATTAAAATTAAAGAATCATAGCTTTATTTTAGTGTATCATCACATACATATAAAAATAAACTTGTTTACACAATAATACAACACAAAACAATATTTGGTATGTGTGAAAAATACACGATTCACTATATAAGGTTTAAAATACACCATACAACAATAATAATACTACAAAACAATAATGATTTTTATCAGTTCCGAAGTTTGTTATCTAATTCACCACTTATTAATTAATGAATCTTAATATCAATTTTAATTAATCATAATATCAAAACTAATTAATCATATTATGATTTTAGTGTATCATCGTATACATGTAAAAATAATTTTTTGAAAAGTTGTCAAAACATATCTATGAATGGTTTTGTTTTGAAAAGCTTGAATTTACGTGAACAATGATATATTTTTTTTTCATTCTGGACTTATATATTAAAATTTACAATCATTTAAAGTTAATATAAATTTTCTTCTCACTTCATGTGTCACCTAAGCAATCCAGTCAGCATGGTGACTGGACTGCCATATAATCAGCCATGCGATATTCTGTGCGGGTAGCCCGCCGTGTGATCGAAATAGGCAGATTTGACTCCAGGGCGGGCTTGCGCACAGTGTTGTGCGATCCGTTTATGTGGCAGTCCAGTCAACATGCTGACTGGATTGCTTATGTGGCACATGAGTTAGAAGAAAATTTATATTAACTTTAAGTGGTTATAATTTTCAATATATAAGTCTAAAATGAAAAAAAATATCATTGTTCAATTAAATTTGAGCTCTTCAAAACAAGAACAATCATGTATATGTTTTGACAACTTTGAAAAAAATTTATTTTTATATGTTACGATGATACACTAAAATGATAATATGATTCATTAATTTTGATATTATGATTCATTAAAATTGATATTATTATTCATTAACTAATTAGTGGTGAATTAGATAACAAACTTTAGAACTAATAAAAAATTATTATTAATTTGTAGTGTATTATTATTACTGTATGATGTATTTTAAACCTTATTCATATGGCGAATCAAGTATCCGTACATACCAAATATTGTTTTGTGTTTTATTATTGTTTAATTTTTTTATTTTATATGTTTAGGATGATACACTATTATGAAGATATGATTCATTAATTTTGATATTATGATTCATCAAAATTGATATTATGATTCATTAAAATTTATATTATGATTCATTAACTAATAAGTGATGAAGTAGATAACAAAATTGGAACCAATAAAATTATTATTGTTTTTGTGTATTTATTGTTTTTTGATGTAGTATTTATATGTTTACGATGATATGATATGATTCATTAATTTAGATATTATGATTCATTAAATTGATATTATGATTCATAATTAATAAGCGGTCATTAGATAATAAACTTTTGAACCGTTTAAAAATCATTATTGTTATGGTGTATTATTATTTTTGATGATGTTTTTTATTGTTCTATGGTGTATATAATTATTTGTATTGTATGTTAAGCCTTATATGAGAATCATATATTTCACTCACATACCAATTTTGGATCAATAATGGATCATTATTGTTTTGTGGTGTATCATTATTGGTTATATACTACTACCTCCGTCCCGTCATAAGTGTCCTTTTACTTTTTGGCACGTTTTTCCACTTCAATATTAAAATATAAGATAAAATAATTTTAAAACAAATTTCTACAACATATAGTTTTTTCACATGAGGATTTCATGCAAACTTAGATTTGTAAAATTATGTCATCTTACTTGTTAATATTGAAGTCAAACGACATGTCCAAATAGTAAACTGGACAGTCAAGGTGGGACGGAGGGAGTATATTTTAAATTGTATTCAGTGAATCATAAGTTTTGTTGATATGAACAAATTATACATAAATAATATAATTTTAAAGTTGTCAAAAATATTCATATTTAGTATTATTTGGAAGAGCTTGAATTTAGATGAATAATTGTATAATTTATTATTCATTTGAACTTATATTTTAAAAATTACAATCATTTACAATTAATATACTCCCTCCGTTCATTAATATCTGTCGTTTTAGGGGTGACTCTTGTTCAAAAATATCTGTCATTTTAACTTTTTGACACACTCTCTTCCACTTTTACCCCTACTATTCAATATAAAAGTAATTATTAGCTAAATGGAAAAGTAAAAAGTAGGGGCACATGCGTCATTGTCCTACTTTTCTTAATAAGTGTGCAAGTTTCTAAAATGACAGATATTGTTGAACGGAGGGAGTATTAAAAAACATCATAATCAGCAAATCAATCCAATTGACAGGTGACTAGTCTGACACATCAGATCAGCCCACGCAACATGTTGTGCGCCCACGTTGCACCATCGACAGTCTGCAATTGAAAAAGCCAAATCTCTACAACAAAACTACAACTAGCAGTTAAATAACAGAAACACTTTGAATACCAATTTGCTGTAAAAAAAACCCCCAAGTTCACTAGGAAGGAAGATAAGTCTTAAGCAATGAAATGGAAGAACGAGATGAAATGAGCCCACACCTCTGCCAGATATATTTCTAACTCTTTCGTGTTTTATTCTTTCATAACCAAATTAACTAGCTACAGTGTACGACGAAAGTTGGGAGTTTCCGTCGTTTCAATACAACACTCGTGATGACAATTGGAAATACAACACTTGAATACAGACAAACCCGAACGACAAGTTGGGAAATCTAACGTTAAGATAGATATTTTTTACAGACATATACAAAATTGCTTTGGGTTTGGGTGGAGAAAGCGATTGATTTCTACCCATGATGCATTGTCGTGAAATGTTTTCTGGATTTTCTTTATGGTCTGGTTCATTTAGGCATATCAACACTATTCCTCATAATATAATTAAAGTTCCTTTAGCTTGTGGGACATCTTCTTTAGCAGTGGTTGGCCGGACTTATAATAGTAGCTATGTGTCCTACAGATTTTAAAAAAATACAAGTATATATGTACATAATAGCAAAATAAAAATAGATTAGATAACTAAATAGTGTAATCTAAAATATTATGTTTTGATATTTAAAATATTGTATATTAAAACTTAATCCAAGCATCTCCACTCATAAAATATATTAAAATGGTCTAAATATTTTAAAGACATTGGAATTTTCACAATAAAGCTGCATGACAAGAAATCAAAAAACCAGTCTGTAAATTACATATACATGTGTGATCATATGCAAGCTGCTGCTATTGCAAAACGGTGCCTAACATGCTCAAACTCATAGCTGATTTTCATCATTCCTCCCTATCATATATGCGCAATCTTTGCAGCACCATACATCGAACATCATCATCACCTACAGTCATTACGATCGATACAAAAATTCCACCTAGTAAAGTAGGTATTAATTAAAAACATGCAGCGGCAACAAAGATATTATCCACTCGTTCGTTATGGGTCTCATCCTCCTCTCAACATCTCCTAATCCATTCCTGGCACCCACGGAATCAGGGGTAGGTGCCCTAGAGACACCCTGAAATTCGGTGTGTGTGGGAACCTTTTCGGGACTTCAGGGAGTCATCAGTTGCAGTACAGCAAGCAGAGAATGCTGCTCACTGGTCAAGCAAGGGTTTTGAATGGATGCAGCAATGTGCTTCTGCTCTGCGATCAAGGCTAATGTGCTCGGCAAGATTAGGTTGATATTTCTGTTGCTGTTAGTGGACTGCTCAACGGATGCGGTTAAAAAGATGCCACGAGGATTCGTTTGCGCATAACAGAGGTTTATATACTACTATATATCTAATTAAATGTTAAGTCGGTTGGTATATTGGCATAAATTGCCTCAATAGAAAACATGTTGAAGCGTGAATAAGAAAAACAAAATATCGATCTTTTTCGTTTTTGACGCCAATGATGTGAATTGATAATAAGCATGTGTAAACAGTTTAATTTATTTTTTTTGATAGTTTCTGGTTGGGACAAACCCCAAAGTTTACAACGACATAGGAGTTACAGCACAAATAAGAAATAGCATAAGAGAGGAACTAGAACTAGACGTGACAATTAGGAAAATTGGCTAGCAAAGCCGAGCCTAACAGAGAGCTAAGTTAAGAAGAATGGAATTTTCAGAGCTCTTGCTGCTGACTACGGAGGCCTGTGCAATCTTTTGATTGGATCGATCTAGTTGTTCAATCTTTTTCAGGTTGATTTAGTTCAATTCACATTGTTAACTTCGATATGGATCAAATTAGTTCAGGTCAAATCTTCAGGTTAAAATTACTTTTGTCTTTTCTACATATTAGAGCTTTTCTAACAAAGTTTGATACAATCAGTTAGTACTTATCAGTAGAGGTGCACAAGAAAAAGAGATCAGTCAACCGGTTTGCAATTGCATGGTCCTGAAATGTTGTCTGGATTTCCACATTATCCTCTTATATATATATATATATGTGGATTGTGGACCTCTAACATGTTGGACCGCCTCGTGCGACTGCTAGTTGCATATATTCAGCAGAAATGAAATGATCGACTCAGAATAAAACAAATAAGTAACGCATGCTCATTACTCACTTAGTCTGTCCTCCTCCTCCTCCTGTCCATGCTATATAAACACGAATGTCATCGATCGGTACTCTCCCGCCTCAGCCAGCGATATACTAAACAAACACCTATAAAAAACTCACCATAGACGGTATATCGCTTCATACACAGAAAATAGTCATACATAGTAGAATAGTAACGTGACCTGCAGCGACGATATGGCCAGGGCATTTCCAGTCTTCTTATTTCTCTCCCTCCTCATCTCAACTCAACTCACATTATCTTGTGGGGTCCGTTGCGCTCCATCAGCGCATACCAGTCATCATAAGTGCCCGAAAGATACCCTGAAATTCGGCGTGTGCGGGAGCTGGCTTGGACTTGTGAAAGAGGTCATTGGTACACCGCCAAGCAGAGAGTGTTGCACACTGGTCAAGGGCTTAGCTGATTTGGAGGCCGCGGCATGTTTCTGCTCCGCTGTCAAGGCTAACGTTCTTGGCGCCGTCAAAGTTGAGATTCCTGTTGCGGTAAGCGCCCTTGTCAATGGCTGCGGTAAAAAGATCCCCAAAGGATTCATCTGTCCGTGATTAATGTTCATACATAATCTCTCAAAATCAATGTATGTGTAATGGTGTGCCTGCATAAACAAGAAAGTAGAGTAAAGTTCCTGCACTGCAATCCTTCTCCCAAACTCTGTCTGGTGGCCTGGTTTGAAATCGTGTGTTCCTCCGCTATTTATGCTTTTATCTCTTTTAGGTTTTCTCAGGTTTATCTCCTATCTCCTCTGGCTACACCATTCAATTTATTTCGGTGATGTTAGTTTGATTTCATTACTATTGTGCACATTTGATGCTCATTATTTAATTATATATGTTCAAATTGATTATTCCATAATATTTAATTAAATTGTCCAACTCTCTATTTAATAATTTATTATTGAAAACTCCTCCTAGCTTGTTGCGTAATCATCAGTTTTCTTCCCCAGCACTTGCATACTATCACACAAATGTCAGCTTGATTACAGCAACATATGATCGATTGATCTATGGAACAAGAAATCCATCTATATATAGTTAAAAACTTCATTAATTGAATGTAATAATAACCTAGAGGGCCTAGAAACTGTAATCCTCTTGTTCTTGGGGATGTCCGTTTCAGGAATCATCAAGTGAAAGCTTATCTAGGTTTTGTTGGATCCCCTGGTGGCAAGCTGCTTTCTTCATCTCCAGAGCTCTTTTGTAGGGAGGAGCAATTGGAGGCTGGATGGGTTTCAGGCTCTCGTATGTCCCGTCAGCGTTCAAGGGAAGTGGGTAGGACCGGTCTGAATCATAGCCGCTCAGGTCTCCACAGGCCAGAAACGGAATGTATACCTTGTTAGGACCTTCCAGCCACGCACTGCTACAATCTGCAACAACGATAATGGAAATAATATACGTCAAACTTCAGGTGGTTGAATATTTGCTCAAGGAAGAACTGTTAGCTTTAAGTAAATTAAGAAAGAACCAGAGCAGAAACAAATTTGAAATTAGGATGAAAAATAGGAAGTCAAGTTTTTACCAAAATCCTCAGCACCAGAAGGGCTCCCAACCTTCTCCAACAGGCGATAAAGATCCTTCTCTTGGAATCCTTCAGGGGGAGAGTAATCCTCACACACAGCAAATGCCTCTGCAGAGACAATCAATCACTAAATGTAAGCTCGATCATGAATGATCAAGTTAGAAAAGGAATCAATCAAATTATATATTTCTCCTGAAGCTCCTTTTCAGACGAGAGAAGTTCAGATGAAGCGGAAAATTAAACACAGTACCCCCACCAGCATTTAAGCAGTTATTATGAAGCATCCAAAGGGTAATTAGATACCTATTACCTTTCATGGTAGCAGCAGATATCACTATTGACAAGCAGTTGATTTTAAGTTACTACCACAAATATCTAACAGAAGCATTTCGTTTATACAAACATCATTCACTCGTTCTTCTCTTCTACCATTATCATATTACAGGTTTACTTGGACAGACTGCTTATATG
This sequence comes from Limonium bicolor, assembly GCA_023374045.1. Taxonomy (NCBI): domain Eukaryota; kingdom Viridiplantae; phylum Streptophyta; class Magnoliopsida; order Caryophyllales; family Plumbaginaceae; genus Limonium; species Limonium bicolor. The sequence continues at coordinate 149,549,264 of CM041778.1, forward strand.
TGAGTTTAGTTCCCACAGCAACTCTGAATGGTATCCTCTTCCCAATGGAATATATTAAGAAGTAGGTCCTGCAAGAGCAAGCAATGCAATTCTCTACTTGCTTACCTATGCTGGAATTTCTACTGCTCTTTGGCTTAGCAAAAGTCACCTTCGGGAAAAAGAGTTTTAGCTGCACCAAAAAAAGATTGAAAGAAGAACAGAGCATTACATTACCCATATTATCAGTCAGAAAGGCTAGAACAAGAAAGAGGCCATCTTTGCTTCACCCTGTTGAGTGAAAACAATCATATAACCTTCAATCATGTACACATAGGTTAACACACTTCCAAACAATCATCCACATAGATTACCTGGCAGTAAAGGAGACTGGTGTCTTTACCACGGAATATCTTTGTGATATATTTCCCTCCTCTCTTCAACACGTGTGTAACAATTGTCAGTCCCTGCATCACGTTGTTTGTGCATCAAAATCAACCAGCACTCTAGCATTTACAACCTCCAAGGATGTGAAAACTGTACAGATACCATAACCAAAAGAGAGAGGGAAGGCACTAAAGCTGAATAACGCAACATCAAAAACTGCTACAGAATCACAGACCAGCTATCCACGGTGCAGTATCAAAACCGGTTCCATCCACGTGTCCAAATTTTGTATTATGAATGAATTTATAGTGCTAATCTCTAAGAATGAAGATTTGACAGGATACTCACGGCCAGAATGAGCTGCGATTGAACAAATTCATCCATATCATGAAGTCCAGTAACTGGTAAGGTCAGTAGCAAGATTAAGATTAATTAGTCAGAAAACAGAAAATACAGATGACTGACATGATATTTCGAGTTAAAATGGAGAAAGGAAAGTTAACCTTACCGTCAGGGGCACCATCACAGACAACCAGGTCTGCTTTACACCCATCAAAATGTCGGATTACCTGAGAATGCCAGAAGATTGTAAACATGATTATTTTAAGTTAGAAGAACTACAGAAAAACAAAACCACCAGCGTAAAGCTGAACTTGTATATGTTAAGACAGTCCAGTTTTCATTGAGAAAAGGGATGACACTGAGGTGCTTCATGATATAGCATAGGATGTTTGTGAATCTACATACAGACTGAAGAGTGGTTCATGCTTAAAGAAAAATTGCTCGTTTCAAGTTCCGGGAAAGATTGCTTCCAAATCACAGTCAGAAAGATTCTAGTTTTTTATATAAGCCTGCATTTAGGTGATAATATGGAAGTTGAAATCCAAATTATATTTGATTGAAGATAGAAATATAAATAGAAGTGGATTTGAGGATGTGATGTTTGGTTGTTGGCTTGAAATTGAAGCTAAAAGTACCAGTAATTGGGACTTTCTTGTTTAATTACCAACTAAATACGGCTCATAACACCAAATCAGTACCCATATTGTTAATTAAAAATATTAATGATGTGTATATAAAAGAAGAAGACAATGGGATGATATTAAAAGATTGCTTTAGCAAGTGATGAGAAATGTGTATATATAATAAGGCTGTGCTGTAATTGGCTCCCACCGATTTGATCTGCAACCGAATTAAGGCAAATCTCCCTCAATTCGAATTGCAGTAATATTCGGACTTCAAGCTTCAAATAGGTGAACCAAAAGGAGGCTAAGTCGATGAGTGTACAATTTGATATAGATAAATAAATTTTTAGAAAAGATATTTTTATTTATAATTGCAAGTATTATTAGCAGAAGCCATGTATAATCATAGTATAAGAGCATTGAGAAGACTTGACTTCCAATCACATTTTCTTTTTGTTCCCTGTCCATATATCAAAAGGGATGATAGATACATTAATTTCCCATTCCCAATCCCATAGAATTCTTATATTTCATTCAACAAGTCCTCACAACAAAACAAGTGTTTCACATTCATTGACAATGGTATAATCACAGCATAAGAGAGCAAATAAGGAGATGCTTACAATTTCAGCTGTTCGTGCATTGGTTATGTCACCCTGAACTTGAATAACTCCTTCAATTGGCGCCATGGGCTGCAGATCAACAGCCACGATAAGAGGGACTTCACCGTCCCTGTATTTTCAGTGACGCGTGAGTTTGTGGTGATGGACATCAAACTTGAATATCCCTTGTAACTACAATCAAGTCAAAATTAATGAAACAAGAGAACTACCTGCTATCTGGTGAAGCTTTAGCTGGAAGGTAGAGCTGACGACTCAAAACCTTCAAAATACATATAATAACGGTAAGAAACTTCAACATAATCACATTGGAGAAATCAGGTATGAATGACCTTAGTTAGCAGCCCATCCATATACTAACAAAGCAAGACATATAGAGGCAGAGAACAAAAGATAGAAAATAAGATGCGAAGCATGCTTTTAAGCCCAAAAATAGATTTTCAATGATGGTTTCCTGTCACGGTTGCTGAACAGAGGGCATATTAAGTTACATTTTGCTTGAATTTCGCAAAACCCAAACAAACAAATTTTAAAAGTGCCAGTGACAAAATTTTATCTTAATCATTTCAAAAAATGGTTATGTACAATACACAAATCGAATGAGGTATACCTGGCTCCAGCTTCCAGGCGCAGCACAAAGATCTACAACTCGCTTCACTCCTGCAATGAATACACATTAAATTCCTAATACAGCTCAAGCTCGTTTCTTTTGTTTCTTCATCTACTTACTTTTATCAATTCCACTTGAAACAGAAAGAATAAGAAATTGGCTATACTCAAGGCATACCATCAAAGATGTCAAATTCCTCATCAATTTGAAGGAGCTTAAAAGCACTTCTAGCACGCCATCCTTCCTCCTTTGCCTTTCTGTAATAGATATCCTTCAAAAGTTCCCAATGAGGAAATATCAGTTCATACTCAAAGCAGGCAAGCAAGCAAAACATTCAAAGTGAGAAATAGAAACAAACTAACCCTCTTATCTCTTGAAGCTCTGCCCATCTTTTAGCCTTTGTTCAATAACGTGCAGTTGATAGACCTATTCGTTTATCTTCCTTTTTTCCTCTTTGAAGAATCTAAAATTTGGAAAGCGCTCGTTAGCTTAAACCCTAAATTATCGTAAACTCTTTCTCTTTTAAGCCTGAACTTGTTTGCCCTCTTTGTGTCGTAAAAGTGTAGGCAAGATACAAGGGTGGGGTTTTTTGTGGAAAAGACTGTTTTAAAAGCATAAATCATTCAATTGATGCAGATGGGTACATGCCCATCATCATTACAGATATGCAAATCGAACTTATAGTACCTTTTTTTTGGAAAAGTTGACTTCGTTTGAGTAATTACTACTCCCTCCGTCCCACCTTGACCGTCCTATTTATTATTTGGACATGTCGTTTGACTTCAATTTTTAACATATAAGATAAATTAATTTTAAAAATTTAAGTTTTGCATATGATTCCTTACATGATAAACTATATGATACAAAATTTAGTTTTATAAAATTATTTTACCTTATATGTTTAATATTGAGGTAGAAAAACGTGTCAAAAAGCAAACAGGACACTTATGACGGGACGGAGGTAATACTTCACATATATAGTGGAAAATGAGGAAGGGAGGGGGACTGCAGCCGTTATCCGTACACGAGTGAAGGCAGGCTTCGGTGCTTGGAAGTAGAGGGGATGCTGATTGCTGATGGACTAACGCCTAATGGTGGTTCTGCTTGGCCAATTTCTTGGCTACAACTACATACATGTATATTTAGTCAATTAAAATTATATATTTAGTCATTTAAAAACTGTATATTTGATCATTCAGAAACCGTACAATGAGTTCTGATATTTCTGAATTTGTACTAAATATACATACTAAATTTATAAGTTGTACAGTAAACTTATAAAACATATACTTTTACTCTATACAAATTATACATATAAAATGTAGCCAAAGATAGCTACACAAAGTTATAGCTAAAAATTATTGGTGCCGGTAAGGCTCAAATCAATCCTTCTTAGCTACATATGTATTGGTACACTAAAACTACAAGTTTAATGTACAGTTTAAGAAATTAGTATGTATATTCAGTAATATCAAAAATCAATGTATATCTATCCGTACAACTTTTATATACTAACAGTATATTTTTGATAGAGTAAAAGTACATGTATCTAGTCATCTATAGCTATACATACATTAGAATGTAGCCAAAAAAATTTCACTTGAAATTCAGAATCAACTTTGGTGATAACCAGGCGAGAGTAGTTATAAAGAAAAGGCTGGGCTCAAGCTTGGGAGCCGGTGAAAACTAGTGAGTATAGTGAAGGAGGGAAAATCCCAGATTTGTACCTTGGGAGGCTGGAGGTCATTGGTGGTACCTTGGGAGGCTAAGTAGTTAAACGGATTTTTGATTAACCGGATTTTGTAAAATCAATAAGCGTAACTGGAAACGGAACCGGGTAATCAAATGGCTTGGTTCACCGAACTGACACTTCAGTTAACCGAGTTTCCATTTTGGTTTCACTGGTTATGGTATCAGTCTAGCAGATCCGATTTTCTGTGAACACTTGGTCGATTCAGATGTAGGTCGGGATTTTGGTGGGGGCGGAAGCCTTACTTGGCCAGAGGACCCCAAGATTGGTAACAGCGATACAATGGACCTTTTACATTGAAAAAAAGTCACTTATTGCACCCACACTCAACATTAATTTGAAAAGAAACCAAGGGCGGACCTGGTAAAAGTGACCTGAACCCAGGAACCGAATCGAACCAATCCGATCTGAAGCCGAATCTCAACCAAAATCTATAACATGAAAAATAACCCAAAATCCATAACAAACCGACCAGACTAAAGCGAACTGTATTATTGTATAACCGAACAGAAACAAAAAACTAAAACCAGAATGAACCAGAAAGCCATCTAAAACAAAATCAACCGAACCAAAGTCACCCATTTAATTCGACGATGACCCCAAATCCGAAGTGACCTGAACCAAAAAAATCAACTGAACTGAAACCGAACCAAACCAAACCAATGTGACCAGAGAATATACTAATTTAGTTATAGCAGATGATGGATGAAACAAAACACACCCAAAATATTATTATAGGATTGATTGTTCTTATGTTTTCTTGAGTAGTATAATCAAGGCTAAACATTGTGAACATGAGCTACTTACAGTTATATATATTACAAAAACTAAAAGAGAGTTAAAGATATTACTCAAACAAAAGTAAATGATGAAACCGAATAACCATACCAATATACTAGGTACACATCATTCATGATTGAAATTAGGGTGAGGGTCTAAAGTACGATGGTGAGAGAGAAAAGGACAGTGAAGAGAAGAAACCTAATTGACTAAAATAAAAAACTAAAAATTATGTAAAGTTTAGTGTTATTGGATAACATATGTTAACATAATTGGCATTGTAAATTATTATGCCAAGGGTGTATTCTCTCACATTTTTTATTCATAACTCACCTCCTTTATTTTCTTTCAAAGCTTACGAATTGCTTACTAAGTTGTCATCATATACATATATGCATTCATACTTGTATAATAGTGAAATTCTTATGCACTATTTTCAGTCGTATTCTATTACAACAGATTATTAGCATTACATGAGGGATGTGATGAAATTCACAATATACCTCTTTTCAAAATACGTTCACAAAATACTCCTAAAAAGTTTCATAATGCACAAAATACCTCTACTTCATAAAATGACCTTGAATAATGACTATTTACCCTTGACATTGTTGGTGATGTTTCAAGTTCACAATATGCCACTTTTTTTAATTAAGGGGCATTTCATGAAATTTTACAAAAAAATATTTAAAATACTACAAAAACGTAAATAATTACAAAAAATATTTTAAAAGTAATAAAATTTATAAAAAATAACTTATATAAAATTGAAATATAATTAATAGTTCTTAAATATTAAAAACAATAAAATATGTAAATAAGTTGAGATATGAATATATATTTTTTTATTAAACTTATATCAAATATGAATATATATATATATATATATATATATAATTTACAATTTTAATAACATACAAAATTATCAAAATATAATATGTTATTGAATGTTACCGTAACACGGCAACTGTCCAACAACTTGGCTCCCAAACCATTCCAACTTGAAAACTAGCCACTTTACCCTTTGTTCTCACTTGGTTTTTAAAAGTTGAAGGTCTTGTTGTATCATGATGTGAGATGGGGGTATTACAACTCCCTCACTCAAAGAATGCGACCTCGCTAGATGTCGGGTAGTCTGCCCCGGCACGGTCCCGAGTCAGAACAACCTAGCTTTCAAGCCATTCCGACTTGAAAACTAGCCACTTTAAGCCATTTGTCCTCATTTGGTCTTAAAAGTGGAAGGTCTTGTTGTTGTAGTCTACTCATATGTATCATTATAAACCACTCATATCACTACTCATATCCCGATGTGGGATGGTATTACAGTTACAAATTTCATTAAATAAAGATATAAAGTATTATCATAAAATTTAAAATTTTTGTCCTCTTTCATTCTCTAAAATAATCATACTAACATAATTTTATGTCTTTTTGTATTTGTAAAATTTTTAAAAATTTACAAAATAGTTATATTTTTTTAGAAGTTGCAAATTTTACTTAAAATATACACAATGAAATATTTATTAGATATGTAAAATTTTATTTTCTTTGTTTTCTTAGTTATGATGAGAGTATAAAATGAGAACTTTAAATTTTTTGATAATATTTTTATATACTTATTTCATTGAAGGGGTAAATTCTAAATAATATGTTGTATTTTTATAATTTAGTATGTTTTTCAAGTTGTTAAATTATATATATTTATGTCTACTTCTATATATGATTTTACAATTTTAGCCAGTATATCAATTAATTTGAGTCAACATATATATATATATATATGTTAACTTTTTTTCTTCTTATCTTTTATTATATTAGTTTTGTTTATAAACTTACACATATATGCTTATTATATAGTATTTAATCATTAATTTGTATGAATTTTTGTGTATTTTTAATATCTTAGCATGATTTATTATATTTCAATTTTATAATATGTTTTAGTTAATTTTTATAATTTTATTACTTTTTTAAATATTTTTTTGTAGTTATTTATACTTTTGTAGTATTTTAAATATTTTTGTACACTTTTATAAAATGCTCCTAAATGAAAAAAATGACATATTATGAACTTGAAACATGACCTATAATATTGGGTGTAAAATAATCATTGTTCAAGGTTACTTCACATAGTACTGGTATTTTATGAACGTGTTTTGCAAAAGGGGTATATTATGAATTACGGTATATTGTGAATTTTCCATATAATTTTTTCAACTTAGGTTTAATATAAAAAGTTGTAGTTCTTTTTTATTTTAAAGAGTCTAAACGCATAGATGGGTATAAGTAAATTTTGATTGGTGAACACATTATTTTGGTGCCCGTTGACCCTATGTAAAAAATAACATTATTTAAAAAACATACATCGCATTAACGCGTTTGATATCAACTTATTAGAACTTTTGAAAACTAAGCTAAGTTACTTGTCAGTTTATAATTTATTTAGGGTAACTATTAAACTCCACTAAACAATAACCAAAGAATAAAGTATATGAATAAGTATCCCAAAAATTACAAATGTTGCAAACCCAACATTATTGAGATTGGTATCGAGCGGCACCTAATGTTATATCTTGTATATGCTGTGGAGAAAATGTCATGCCCTGCTCGAATATCTAATCGTCATGACCTGCTTGAAATTATTACGTATTGTAGTTGTTCTGTAAAAAGTTCAATTTGCATTTAATAAGTTAGGGGGGTTTGGATCGTGTACGGGAAACGGAATGGAAATAGGAAACAGAATGCGGTCTGAATTTTCCTAGTTGTTTGGCTTTATCCCGAAACGGAATCGATTGAACATGAATCACATATTGTAGTTGTTCAATATTATATAATTGATCAATATCCTAAAATATCACTTTTCACTAAAAAAAAAGACTACAAATGAACAAAATAATAAAACATAATTTTGATGAAATTATCACTTGTCACCAAAAGGGTAATACAACCGACTGTCCTAACAACAAAGAAATGCATTCAATTAATTGTGTCAACACCAGATAAAAATATAATTTACAATGATTCCAAAGAAGAGTTTAGAGTGTCATATTGGATAATTTCAAACTATGAAGTTTTCATATAAAGAGTGGTTTCTTTCTTTTACCGCTTAGTTTTATAGTTGGAAACAACAGTATGGATGTACAAATACTTTAGTTTTCATAATTTCAACTGCAAACAAGCAAAGCGCTACAATAAAATAATCAATACCATCATCCTCTACAGACCCAACAGAATTTCTTCCATCAGCTGCTATAATCAAAATACCATCAGCCGCTACAATAAAACAGAGGCTAAATTGATTTACCATCCACAGTGTACTATCTGGAGAATTTTCAGGAAGTTAATTGAAATTATGGTGGTGGTGGGGTAAATAATGAAGTAACAGCGGTGGTGTGTTGCAGTGCATATCCAAATTAATTAGCTAAACTTTATATTGAAAACAATTCAAGTTAACCAATTAATTATGGATAGAAACATTTGCAATATAAAACTGTCTAGTGATGGAAATTATTTCACCCCTATTTTACCATGCGGCAACCAATCACCATTCCCTTGCCGCAACCAATCACCATTCCCTAATTAGTAAAGGATGATTTTTCTCGCTTTTTATTTTATAATCTGTTGGCTTCTCTCCAAGCATATAGTGAATTCAATCTTTCTCTTGGGAGTATCACTGATGGACTTACTATTCAAATTTCAACAGAATAGAGCGTTGGGGAGTATTGTTGTTTTCATGACCCGCAATCACATCCAGCAGAATAAAGAAACAAATTTCAAAGGTGACATTGGGGAAGTTTGGTTTAGTGAATTACCTGATAAATGAAAGCTAAAAATTTGAAACTGTGTGCGGTGAGAAGGTTTGAGTGCTCACCTCGACTGAAAAAAATCAAACAGCGCCGCTGAATGTGCACCGGTGAGTGTCCAGCGCCAGTTGGGGTCGGAGAAGCAGAGAAGGCTAGTTGTGGTCGGAGAAGACAGCAACGGAACGGTGGAAGTCGTAGAATGAAGAGAACGAGCGTGCCACGCTCGACAGATAGGAATAAAGAGGGAAAGAGAATTCTATTCCTGAGGGGTATTGGGGGATGAGGAAAAAGGGTTTGGAGGGTTTCTATCGTCGTTCATCACTTTTTTTACTAAACAAATGCTTAAGGTTTCCTTTTTATGTCATTCATCACTCCTGCTGGAACCAATTTTGCTGGTATGTTTGAGTAAACTTTGTTATAGGTAATTCACAGATTTCAGATTTCATACCAGAGGTAAGTCATTATTTTTAAAAGTTATATTTGAAGTACACCCAGGTCTATTGCAAGAAGGAAAACCACGCACCATATGGCAAACACCTACTTATTCTCCATTTATACAACAAAATGACAAAAGACACACTCGACACAAGTCAGGTTTAGACACCACCAACGTAACCATACATACATTATACATCCATATATCAATCATCCCAGATTCTTAGAGAAGGAACAAACTGACATAAAACATGAACTAATTTGATCATAGTCAACCCGTCGTCCAGTTAATGGATTTCAATCTCCTTAACCTCCTTAGCTTTCTTCTCATCTTTAGGCACAATCACATTAAGCACACCGTTCTTCAACTCAGCTTTGATTCCGTCCTCTTTGACATCCTCAGGCAACACCAAGCTCGAATTATAGTAACTCCTGCTGGAATAGAATTCAAATTCGTCCTCTGATTCATCCGATGCACCTTCATCAGGGTGTTGCTTCTGCTCTTCCTTGTGCTCTCCTCTAATGTTGAGTACCCCGTTGTCAACAGTTATCTTTATATCCTCCTTCGATAAGCCTGGAACCTCGAATCGGAGCTTGTATGAGTCGTCCCGCTCCTTCATCCGCCCGATTAATTGGGATGGTGATAGGCTGTCGAATAGTCGATTGATGTTCTGGGTTGCTTCGAGGAGGGCGTTGCCTAGGTTTGGCGGGAAGAATTCTGAACAGAGAATGATATAATACACAGATTAGTATGAGTATGACACCAAAGGATAATCATCAATCCTTCATATGATATGAATTTGTAACAGAGCAGTATGGCCTTTGCAACTTAATTATAACTTCATATGGAGTAATTATACCACCAAAGAAGGGAGACGGGGCGATATCACGGGGATCGTTTCTCCAGAGACTATTATTTCTCCTCCCACGTTGAAATCTGCGAGGGAGCAGAGATTTCCACTTGCTTCTCCTCCCTTCACCACTACTCTGGACAGCCACCTCTTGTCCGCCTCCACCTTCAGAAGTGGCAGCGGGTGACTCCGATTGTGCAGCGGAGGAAGAAAATCTGGCAAGCGTCGCATTAGGTCTGTTCAGCCTGTTGTTGATCAAACCATATCCATGTCTTGGTTGGCAGTAATTGCTGGCATGACTAGCCAACAGGCGGCTGCTGCTGGTGGTAAGAGATGTGGCGACCTTACCGTTAGCCTTTGCAGCTTCTGCTAACAACCGAGCCAGAGCCATAAGTGAAAGTAGTAATCCTCTGCAGTATTGGTTTAATTATGAGTTCTTATCTTTCTGCTACCTGATGCTCTTGTGAGTCTTTTAACTTTGTTTCTTCGGGAGAAGCGGCATGCACTGGTTAAATTTAATACAACTAATACCCGAGAAGGTCAGAGATACGAGAAAGTTCTTATTTCCTCTTTGCGTCCTAGAAGTCTCTACCAGATTCCTGCGTGCTGGAGAGGCCACGTATCGGCAACAGAACACTAGAGAATCGAAGCTTTTATGTATCTGGAACTCTGTACAAGCACTTTGCCCAGAACTGGTTAAAACCTTCTACTTACTGCAGATTGGAATAAGAGGGTTCTAGTAGAACTAGATTGTGCTTCATATCAGATGCTCCCCCGATTGAATGACGGCCCGAAACGCAGTGGCGGAGCCAGAATATAAATTATGTGGTATCATTTGAAGAAAAAAAAATTCAAAATATTTGATTATAGTTGGATTTGAACACAACTCACTTAATACTTATATCCCTTACCACTACACCACCAACAGCAACTCTATAATATATGAGATCATTATACTATATACATATAAAGTCTAATTATTATATATAAGAATCTCTAAATTCGTGACCCACCTAGGCTACACCCCTGCCGAAACGGCAAAAGCTCACCTTTTTTTTCACAAATATTATTACGACAGATTTTGAAGTCTCTGCTAGCTTTGTAAACAATACATATCCATACATTTTTTCTGCCTAAAAATCAGGATTCACATTAGAGCCACTTACAAATTTATTATTTATTCACTAATATATCCAACTCTACTAACAAGCAAACGAAATTACACTCAACATTTAGCAGTAATTAACAAAATATAACCACAGCCAGCAGAAACTTAAATAACGATTTTGAACATTTTCCCAGATTCACAATAATAGAGCCTTTTGTCAATTTGTTATCTGACAGGTCAAATATTATACTCTACTAAAACAAACTAAGCTATACTTAACAGTTTAGCAATAATTAACATAATATTACCACAGCCAGCTGAAATAAATTACTGATTTTGAAAATTTTCCCAGCCGTCATTTTCCTGAGGATGTGGCTCTGTAAACTATTGCCTCATTCTATGATAAGCTCTTAGTACATTAATATGTTTTATAGGGCTATGATGAACACTACATTATATATCCACGCTACCCTGCTTATATGAATTTATATCCTGAAGCCGCTGCAGTATCAGTACAACTATACTTCTTTTCCTCGATAATATTATCATACACAAAGCAGTAGCAACTCCAAGTAACAAACAGATACAGTATGCCAAAACTGCCAAGCAGCAGAAGCAAAATACATCGAAAGACAGAGCGCCAAGAAGTCAAGAATGAAAGCTAAAACGAAATGGAAAAAGAAAATAATAAGAGGGTTTTTAATCAACTTTTCACGTGTTGTTTTCACCTGTACCGATCTAACCTAGCCTATCCACTGATCCGAAGCTTTAATTCAAACGGGCAGGTTGGATTATGCTATATATGCTTGGCCACCAACGTCTTCCATTTGTCAAAAAATTCCCTCCTCATCCCAAACATACACTAGAAAGTCGATCATTTCCTTCAAAAAAAACACACACAAGAAATAGAAGAGTGAGACAAAGACAATGGTATCATCTAGTCAATGCAAATGAATTGAAAGTCAAAATTCACCAGCAAAGGAAAGAAATGGATGGAGTGTAAGAAGCTTACAGAAAGAGGAATCGGCTGGGCAAATGGCTTGTTGCTTCCGAGCAAACTTTCATATGATGTATTGCGGCTGCAGACACGCAGACAGAAAAACTCAATAGCACAGAACATGTGCGTACAAGTAATGCAATTTCAAAGCAAAAACTACATTAAGAACTACGATCCAGCATCCCCTAGTTTATTTGAACTAAGAAACTAGTACAATTATGAAAATCAGCTCTGCTTCAACAGGCATCAAAATAAGAGGGTTCATCACAGTTACAGGTTTCATTGTGTATATAGAAAGAAGATCACAACTTTGTTTTGCCAATTCAGATAGCTTGATTCTGCTCACACCAATATGAATACCATAAAAATGAGCTAGCTTCATGTATATGTAATCGTATGAGTAGTTCACTCAATTAATTTAACCTCCCACACCATACCACCTTAAAGTTGGTTCTTTTTTAAGCGGCTGCCTCTTTCTGTTGTTACAAGGTTTCTTCTTACCCACCCACTGCTGCCTGGTCTGTTGCCAGAGAAGAAGGCCTGAAACATAAAATATGAAGAGGAGATTAAGTCACATTAATTATTATGAGTTGACAAGCATGCAGCTCATGAGGTCTACAATTAAAAAGCAGCAGCACCATGTTTTCAGTCGGACCAAATAATAGACAGACATGTATGAAGCCAAAAAGACATAACGACACATGGCACAAATAGTGACACACACAAATAGTGTGAGAACTTAGTGCAACATTACCTACTGTTATAGCAGGACAATTGTACATCGAGTTGAAAAATTCATTACTTTCCAATGTTAGTTAAACAAGGGCTACAGATTATCATTTCAGAGAGAATACGAAATACAGAGGATGCAAGAAGGATTGCTCTTCTCCTCCAGCTTTGAAATTAGATGAGAGAATGCAAATCAATGATCACAGAAGGAATGATATTTTACCATGATTTACAAACTCAGAAGAACCAGAACTGCTGCCGACCCCGCCACCTTGTGAATCCACAGCAGCTTGAACCGATGTACTCAGTGATGACATACTCCCTTGAGACTGTACACTGTTGTCCATATCACGTGTACTCGTGGTCCAAAAATCGTTAGATACACTAGGAACTGTTTCTGGATCTCTTTGACGTCTAGTTTGTTTGGGGCTGGGCAGTTTGTCAGAGGAAGCAATCAGATTGTGCTTATCACGGCATGAAAGACAACCACTGCGCTGTTACAAACGGCACACATGTCGCTTTATCAATCAGACCAATCATATCACACAAGATTAAAGATGGCAGGCCCATCCAGTAGTAACATTTCTATGCAAAATAAATGACAAGGGAAAAAAGAAAAAGAGAAGAAAGACACAGAAAACATCAACCATGGTAGCTGAAAAACAAACAGAAAAGATATTCAGAATAAAAAATCAGAGCTGAAGGATCATCCATTGTCTTCCTGCAGGTTTACTTGATAAGATGGCTCTTGCAAGTAATTTTTATCTTAAGCGATAGCCTTACTTTGGCGCACCATATTCTCAGCTCCCCAGTAATCTACCCAATGTATATTAGCCTGAATTTCCACTATCTACGCATATACTACAATGGAACTCTTACACCAGCATATGATCACCTTCTCAACAAAATTCATATATTCAACTACATTTTACGGCAAAGAAAGTAAGGCAGCCTATGCAAAAGCATCCACAGATAGTTTGAAATTCTAAATAATCTTATGATTACAAAGTAACCTCTCATTGCAGAGTTATGCAGATCATGACATGAAGCCCTTCTGGATCATCTATTAATAAATTCAGACGTAGCACTGCATTCCTAGATATTCAATTCCAGAAGTTGTGCTAAATAGAAATCACCATAGCCTTTCAAGATCTCTTATGCTATTTCCAAGCATCTAATAGCCAAGAATCGAGTACTGATAACGTTAAAAATTTACGCTGATCAACCAACGTTCAGTAGCTGAAATCATTAGCATCTCATCCCGCCAGATTGCCCTTTCACATCAAATAATCACTTTTCTTATACCGATGCTCTGCTGCGCTATATCATTGCTTTAACCAAATGAATACGCATGTAGAAAGAGATCTTCGAGCCCTTCCGGCTTCCAAGATTCCATTATCCGGCGAGATAAGTGTCAGGGTAGAAGCAGTTCCAATACGATGAAATAAACATCAATCAATAAAATTGACACCAAATCATGGTAAAGTGAAACTAATTACCATACTGATAAAAAAATCAAGAGAAGAGAGAGAAGACGCCAATTGAAATAATCTTCAAGAAAAAAGACGTAAGAGTGAACAGTAAACGAAATGAAGAGGCTTACCCCATGAATACGGGCTGCAACGTATTGACGATACACTATGACTGACAAAAGATCGGGGGGAGAAAGCACGAGCTAACCCTAAAGATTTTGACCAAAAACAAGCAAATCCGCGATAAATTCAAGTGAAATTGGGGAAGTAGGAAAAGGGTATGAGCACAAACGAGGCATATATTATACCTGTAGTAGGTAAAAGAGTTGCAGCGGAATCAGCGATATTAAGCAGAGAAAAAACCAAGCTGGCCACATTGGGAGATTGGCAAGCGTGGTGTTCTGCTCCGTACTTAACTCGCCGTGTCTGAGTGCCGCCGGCTACGCAGAGGATGAGACGGAAAGTAGGGAAGTGTTGTCACTAGTGGGCCCTTACATTATTCCTCCGCCCGACGTTACGGGTCAAACGAGGGGTACGGTTCTTAATTACTCCCTCCGTCCTGAATTGACCGTCCTGTTTGCTTTATGGCACGTTTTTCCACTTCAATATTAAGCATATAAGATAAAATAATTTTATAAAACTAAATTTTGTAATATATAGTTTATCATGTAAGGAATCATATGTAAAACTTAAATTTTCAAAATTAATTTATCTTATATGTTAAAAGTTGAAGTCAAACGACATGTCCAAATAGTAAACAGGACGGTCAATTCAGGACGGAGGGAGTACTAATTTTGTCACACCATATTGTGTGGGTTTGTTTTTTAACATATTTTTCAACTTTAATATTTAACATAAGATATACTGATTTTATAAAATTAAAGTTGTCAACATATAGGCTGAATGTTATTGCAAAACTAAAGTCGATAGATGATGTCAGTTGTATGTGATATAGAGAAAAAGTAAGATGATCAAATAAACTTATTTACATAAATCGGCAAAGAATGGGGCTATATAGTTTGCCAAATAAGGAATCAATTTCATAACTTCGATTTTAAAAATTATTTCACCTTATATGTTAAAGGAAAAATTCACGGGATAGCACTAAAAAGTTTGTTAATTCACAAAATATCATAATTTTTAAAAAAAAGTTTTTCTGATACCACAAAAAATAATTTTAATTCACGAGATACCACTAATTACTACGCTTAAACTTTGTATGTCCAAAATACCCCTACTTGTTCATAATTTACATTGTACCATGAAGCCAAATGAGGTATTGTTGCCGACACTTGTACGCTAATTTCATAAAAGTGCATCCAGATCCAAAAATGATGTGAGTATAATGTTTTACCACATTGATTATGTCATTAGTGGGTTGGGAAATGTTGAAAAGTTCTTTATGTTAGTTAGGCAAGTGTTTTGGGCTATTTCAAATGCATTCGTAGTAGCACGCATTAGGGAGATAGATCGTGGTGCATTCAACTATCTGAGCGACATCCCCTTGGAGTGTTGGGCACAACACAAATTTGACCAAAAGGTAGTCAATTTTAAACCCAGTGCCTATGATACTAATGTTGTCTAAACCAAACTTTATTTAAGAGATCTTGTGTAAGCAGCTAAAGTGTCCTGACAATACATCAAACATTGTGGAGGGTTTCAATGCTACATTAACTGTTCACAGGACTAAACCAATCTACTCTTTACTTGTGAAGAGACTAACAACCTTAGAAAACAGAAGAAAATTAGGCGATGTGTTGCCAAACCATTAGGAAGGAGAAACTTTGATGTGTTGGACAGTAGTTCTCAACTGGTTGTAGATTTGAAGAAGGCGTAATGTACATGTGGAAGGTGGCAACATACAATTATCCCTTGTAGACATTCCATAAATGTGATACAATTGTTTGGAGGCGGTCCATTAGAACATGTGAGCCAGTACTTTTCTTAAGAAGCTACAAAGCATTATACGAGGACTACATTCAACATATGCCATCCACAGAATTTTGGTCGTCACGACCTGAAGGGACCCCTACAATCCAGCACCCAATAATGAAGAGAGGAATTGGAAAACCCCAATAAATAAAAGGAGGAAGGAAATGAAAAACAAAAGGGGCAGCAGACAAACAACAAGTGCATAAAATGCGATTGTTTTGGGCATAACAAGAGAACATGCAAGGGTGGACCAACCACAAAGGAAAAATGGACTGCTTCCTATCATGAAAAAAGTACACAAGATGTGCCTAATGAGACACAATCATCTCAGACTACAAGAAGAAAAAGGACGTCATCAGCTACTACTTCAAAAAGTTCAATGAAAAAAATAAGAAACAAAGGCAACAATGATGGTTCCACTTCTAGTGCTGCTGCTTAGCTAGGTTAGCTTCTGCTGCTTTACTTTATTTTGGTAGTTCATGGTGTGGGGATTGCACAATGATGGGTACAATTTGTTGGCCCTATTTTGGTTTTTGTCTATAGTACTTTTGGTGTATATTTTGGTGTTAGTGTGCAAAGGGTACTGGTATGTTGGGCACTTGATTCTCAGTACTGTTCTTTTACAAATAGTAATGTCTCATTGTGACAGCAGTAGAAACAACAATGAAATGATGGTAGTTCTACATTCTCAAATGAAATTACATATATTTTGCGGATACAAATTGCAAATGCAACTACATCTAAAGCCCAAAGAAACCACATCGTCATGCCCTGCTTCATCTCTTATTTGTTATTTCTTTATTTCCTCTCTCATTTTGTTGATAAGAATTGCATCAACTGCATTCTTTCTTGATTCTGAGCTTCATAAAGAGCAGATGCAACACTAGAAGTAGACGCTACCATTCTTGAGTATGAGTTGTCACAACGAGCATGTCTTACCTTCGAATGAGGATTGTATCAATCATGCATCGCCGATGTCCATCGTTAAAAGAAACCACAAACCCTACAATTGTAGTAGGCCCTTCCCACCGAAGTGTTCTCGTGGGAGAGAGTTAAATTTGTTGAAATTTCACATTTGCAATGAATTATTTGAAATTTTTCATTGATTGTTGTTGTAAATATGGTCATAGCTTTGGTATGGATTTTGTGTTCTATTATTATGAAATGTGGGTGCTTATATAGAGGAAAAAGAGATGTTGGACTAAAACTAGCCGTTTGAAGGGCAAACTAGCCGTTACAGCAGAATGGGCAAAAAAAAAAGAGGTATATTGTGAAATTTTGAATTTTAAAGGGGGTATATTGTGAACTTTAAAAATTAGCCATTGTAAAAAGAGGGTATTTTGTGAGCTTAATTTTTTTTTAAAAAAAAAGCCGGTACAAAAGCGAAGCCGTAAAAAAAGCTGGGGGCAAAAAAGTCATTTTCCAAAGGGTCAACGAAGGAGTTTACCAAAAAGAGGGATTTTATGAATTAGGAAAGATTTTAGGGGTATCTTGTGACAAGGTTTAAAAAAAGAATATATTATGAATTATGAAATATTTTAGGTATATACTGTAAATTTTCTCAATAAAATTCCATCTCCATTTAATTTCACAATAAATCGTATTGATGGACGTTACCTATCGTCATTCTATTTGTAACCTAGTTTAGGTCATAGTAGAGAAAAAATTGCCCATGTTTAAAACCTGATGTTCTAGTAAAGTGTAACACCCTAACTGTAAACTCCTCACTTAACAACCATTAGCAACGGATAATACACATAACACTTGACTTAATCAACGGGTGTTACACGTCGTTAGCCACCCACGTGGCTAACAAGGCTAATACATACACAACGTACCGGTCTGATGGACAAGATTACCGAGCACTACTTTACATTACCAACCGTTTCCAAACTGAAACAATTACATTTACATTCTAACTGTACCGAGTATTTACAACCTATTGCCGATAACAGTTTTGGTCTTACTATACTTACAAATACATAAGAAACTTAATTAACTACCCATGCACAAATAGTCACCCCGTCCTACTCTCGAACGGCTGCCGGCTCCACTGTACCTGAAATGTAATGGGGGCCCCCAAAGGGGCTCAGCACCTTTGCTGGTATGGCAATCGTGCAGCCCGCATACTACCGGGTCACGCACAACTAATTGTCGCGTGAGCATGCGGTTGATTTTTATTTAGAGCATGCAAGAAATACCATAAATACATATCATGCTTATAAATCACACATATCCAATCAATAGGTTACAACCAAGAAGGTTAACACATCAACACTTGTTAGATCAATTTGTTATGTTCCTGACCCTTGAGGGTTTCTACCTTAATGGAACTAAATTCTTATTAGACAACACTTACCCATTTGATCGGGTTACAACTAATTACTTCTTATATTAGTATGGGGTTGATTTCGGTGATCAACATACACACACATGACATTACACATCACCTGATAACATACGCAACGTAACACCGTTCTTCTTAGAGAATGCACACTTAACTTAAGATGTGTCGGATAAAATATAGGTCCGAACACACCGTACACATTTACTTTACTTAGATGTGTCGGCCATAATATAGGCCCGATCACACCATACATATATCCCCCTAGCCCCGAATAATAATCAAGGTAGGAAAGCTTCTTATTAGACTTGTGGGTGATTGTAATCCAAGAAGGAAAGACAACCAAACAGAGAGGGAGTTAAATCAACTATAGATATCAACTCCCAAACACACGTGCACGACCGGGACGCCCCGGATTCCTCACCCCCCCCCCCCCACAATATATATTAGTTAGAAGTTCCCTTATGGAACTTATCACATCATGACACCATATGGTGTTACAAACTTAGTTAAACAAACAAGGGAGGTAACATACCATTCGACATACATGATCAACAACGATCGTTAAACATCAACATAATAGAAGGGAAACACACCTCGCACACAACCACATTACACAAATAACGCACGGATAGCTGTAGTTAGAACGTTCCCGTAGGTTGGGACGTTTAAATTCGAATACCGATCTCTTATGTGATCCTAAGGTCGGTTAACTACAGTTTAACACATTTTTGAGGTTAAACGGTATCGGAACTAAATACGCCACATAAATGAATTACTGTAAACTCATTATATGCTTTATCTTATAAGGTGGCAAACACTCAGAAAACACATAGGCATACAAGCCGGTGTAACCCGATAGGACACAGGTTGCAAGAAAACCATACCTTACACCATGAGTTACTCTACCGTGTCCCCAAGGATTCACTCCAACACGTCATCTCACGCTCCCAGGGTAGTTCTCAAACAACTGGTAGTATTTCAAATGTTTTTATTAACATCATGATCATACGGTATGTAAGCTAATATTACTCCCGTACTTAACCCCGTTGTCCCGTTATCCTTAACTTACTTATGTGATCTTAAGTTCACAACTTACACATTCACTCTCACACTTGTTTATACTTCCAATGGCCTTTAAAAGTCACCAAACAAGGCATATTCATCATTTAAAACCATTCCCAATCAATTCCTCATCATTACAACACTTAAAAACACATTCTGTTGCATTTTAGACTAGTCCGGGTTTGTGTCCGGGGTTACAAACCCGGACCAATCCCAGAAATAACATTTTGTGTAGTTTTTGCCTTGGTCCGGGTTTATGTACTTGGATATAAACCCGTACCACATGCTGGGATGTGTTTCTGACATGTTTTTTGTGTGGTCCGGGTTTGTGTACTTGTTTACAAACCCGGACCATGTCTGTAGGTGTTTAAATTGACAGTTTTTGAGCAGTTTTCAACCCCTAATTCACCTCCAATAATTCCTTAAACTTTACACATGTTTTCTACATGTTAAAACACCCTAAAACACTCCTTAATCATGCTCCAAACCTCCTTAAATCATTGGTCAAATTCATTGCCCAAATCTTGCTTAATTTCTACAAACTTTCATTTTCACATTTTGCACTTGGCATTCTTGTGCATTTTCCAACCTTAATCTTGATGGTTTACCTTACTCTCAACCCAAGTGACCAATTCTAAATCATTTATAGACACGTGCATTAACTATACCCAAGTCCATTCTCCATTTTCAAGGTTATGCACACTAAGTCTTCTCTAGAAATTTCAAGCCTTTCCTACACATCTTTGCTACAGATTTTTGCATCTCTCCAACCCATTCTCCATTTACCATTTCAAGGTTTTTCATCAACTCAACTCTACCCCATAAACACCTAAGTCCTCAAATTCACCATGTCACCTTAAACACTTAGTTTCTACTAAAATTTTGTCATAGTTTCCCCATAAACCTAACATATGCAAATTCATCATCTTCATCACCTAAACCAAATCAACAATCACATTCATCCCTGATACTACCCACACACTTAATTCATCACATTTACCACAATAACATCAATTGCATTAATCTTAAATGCTTGGCTCTTAGGCCCTTAAATAACATTACTTAAACACTAAATTTCCTTCATATAATAGCAACACCTGCACTACACACAAGGCACTTACAACATCTATTTACACACTAATACAATCACAATCCCTTAAGGCACAACACAAGCTTAAGGTAAGTTATTTACCTTGAGTTTTCTTTCAAGAATTTTCCTCCTCTTTACTTCTTGTTCAACGACCGGTTTTCAATGGGGTATTTGCTAATCTAATGACCAAGCAAAATTGAATACTAGTGAGCATTAAGAAACTAATAAGGCTCTTGAATTAACACTTGTACTTAGAATATGGTTTAAGCACTAGAAATGGAAGGAATTACCTTATAACTTCCAAATGAGGATTAGGCAATCAAAGATAGATGTTCTCCAACACCTCTTGAATACAAACAAGGCTAGAATGAAGAACAAAAATGGGGTTTAAAACAGGGCAAAAACCAGTTACAAGAAAATGAAGGAGAAGATGATTTTTCTTGGTTTTATTACCTTAGAACAACAAGGGAGTTGATTAGCTTCAAAAATGAGTGGTTTTCCCTTCAAAATGAGGTACACCCATGGAGTTCGAATTCGGCCTTTGAAGGTTTTGAAGGGTGGAAAATAATATCCAAGGTGAGGGGAGTATTATGGTATATTTATTTTTCAATTTGGAGCTTGTATGATGGTAGAAAATGGAAGATGAATATGGAGTTGAGAGAGGGCACTAGTATAAAAATGGTCTATCGCAGCGGTTGTTTGGTACCTATGGCAACGGTTTTCAACCGCTGAGATGGGTGCCCCTGCGGTAGGTACTCTAACGCAGCGATTCTTTAAACAACCGCTGCGGTAGGTACCTACCGTAGCGATTCTACAACCACTGTAGTAGGTACTCTACCGCAGCGGTTGTTAAAAGAACCGCTGTGTTAGACTTTTTTTTTAAAAAAAAAACAACCTATCGCAGCGATTGTTGAAGGAACCGCTGCATAAGGGTCTCTTCAGAAAATATTGACAGGGCCTATTGCAGCGATTCTTAATAAGAACCACTGCAATAGGTTGTTTTTTTTCCATTCAACCCTACAATTGTATCAAACACACCCAAAAATCAATCAAACCTATCAACATATAACAATTAACAATGCCACCACAGTGGGATAGTAGATCAACCATTTTACCATTTAAATGGCCACCAAACCCATATACGGGCAATACTTACACTTATAAATTTGAGCAAATTAATCAAACATCAACAAAATCTTTACAGAAACCATAATTGTTTCATGAGAATTTCAAAAACATCCTACTCAATCCTACCAAACACTAAAAGCAAGCTACATTAACGCTCATGTATTATGCCCATTCCTTGAGCAACTCGGTTATATGTCCTTCATCGTAACCTTCTACCAAATCTTCAAAAGCCTTGAAATTAACAAAAAAAGAAATATGATTAGTTGCTAATAATACTTTGAGTTTAAGAATCAATGTTAAAAATTATCTACAAAACCAAAATATTTCGAGAATGCTACTTACCTTGTCTAGAGACTTCTCTGGCAAGAGTCTCGGTCCCGCTATCAAGTCACTCATAAACCGCATGACATAGTAGCCACATTCTGAACCTCCCGGCTGCTGTGGACACTGCACATTTATATACGTACATATTCAAAATCGATTTAACACATAAATTATAATACTGCTCCTATTTCAAAACTAATGAACATATTACAAAATTTGAATAAGGACTACAAAAATACCTTGACTACATTCCACGGAATGTTCTTAATTCTCTCTCCCCGGAAATGCGTTAGTACAGATACAAAGGCACTAGAATTCATACACACAGATAAAGTAAAAGTTATCAACCGGATGATTAAGAAATAACTAAAAATTGATAATTAATCAAGTTAATAAATTCATCTCCTCATCAACATGTTATATATAAGTGGCCTCTTGGGACGCCGAGATGCTGAGTCAAGCTGCAGGACTCTTGGGCTTTTTAGACATAGAACGAGCAAAGACCAGTGTCGGCTGTTCATAGATTACAATACAAGTATAACTTAATTCAATCAATTACATAATACAAATATCATAATTTTTAAACTAACTTAACATTAGATAAAATTCTTACCCTTGATGAAGAGGCAGCATTATGTAAGATTTATCAGCAACTGCACACGCATGTATCACAGTCGACAAGTACTGGACCAAAGCTTGGGGGTCAGATCTCATATTAGCTTCAGAACAGTAGTCAGGGCATAAGAACCCGAAACTACTATTCTCATGTACTTGGACCGCCTTGTCATCAACAAACCTGCACAATATAAAGTAACCAATATTATGAATTTAATTTTCAAATATACAAAGTAAAATGTGTACAAGGTATGCTAATTACTCACATGCAAGCCGATTTGAGAATCGACGCACTCAACCAATCCTTCGTGAACAACTCCACAAAATCACTAAGATAGATTTCAAAACTCTGAGCGCCTTCATAGTAAAAAAGATCCGGTCTTGGTTCCATTGTAACTGAATCTCTTGTTAACGGCGTCATCAACAGTGTGGAGTGAAATAGTTTCAGCTTGGGGGGTAAGACATTCAGAACCGCCGGTTGTAGCAAATTTGATCTCATCACAACTCTAGTCGCGGATGCCATCGAAGGATTAGCTGGTGCAACAACAACTCTCTTTCCTTTTGCCTTATCAGAATTTGATTGAATGTGTTCCTAATATATTAATTTAATAAGTATATGTTTCTACTCTAGGATATGTTAAAGAATAAGTTTTTTCATGGGGTTACCTGCTGCTCCCCAAGCTTAATCAATTTAATGGGCCACTGTATTGTCATGGATTCAGCTTGACAAAGGGTGGATATATCTGCACTGGGCACCGGTACCTGACAATCCGCGTACGCAGGCGCGTAACCATCAACAAGCACCCGGGCATAGTACTCTCGGAGCGCTGCATTCCTCACGGTGTCACCAGGAGAAGACTTGAAAAGTTTTCCCCACCCTACTTCGACTTCGTCAACGCCAATCACTTGGAACAATGTGCAGTCAATCGGTTGCTAAATTTTAAAATTAAAGATTTTAGATGCACATAAACAAGTGTATAATTTGTTTTTTTTTGTATTTGTAGTTAACATGTTGTTCTAACCTTGAGAGATGAATATGGAAATGGGTTGACGGAGTGAACACTACTGGGAGGCACTACTGCGGGCTCTGATGCTTGTGCCTGATCTGGCGGTCTAGAAACCTCCTGACCCATCCTCTCAGATCGCATCATCTCCATAGCTTGAGCGATTGACTGCTGAAATTCATTTCGTAGTCGCTGCTCGAGCTCCGCATTCTGGCGTAAGTGCTCCTCATATGTAATGCTCCCTCCTACACTGTGTTTGGACCCAGGATTACCGAAGGCTTGGCGTATACCGACATGACCACCAAAGCCTACTGCACGACCCGGATGATCCTTTTTCCCGAGAGCGCGGGAAAGTGGATCATCCTGCCTAACGGGCTGCCAAGTGCCCTGGGTGATTTGGGAGCTTAACTTTTCCTGTTATGGAGTTTAATCATTCAATAAGGATACTTCGGTTTATTTAACTGCTATTGTTACTCTATAATATAATAAACATTTTTTAAACTGAAAATCACTTACCATTTGGTTGATGACTTCTCTCGTGGCGTCATCATACTGAGGAGGTTTCTTCTGTCGACTTAAGTCTCAAACCTTCATCCTTCTTTCGCTGACATTCGATTCAGCTGGCAACAACCCCTCTTTCTCCCACTGCGGCACACGCTGAGCAATATTTGTACTCCCCATGTGATGGGGGTACGATTTTTTTGGCATTTTGTTGTTGTTTCTCACGTATAGCCTACATATATGTATGAAAAGACAAATTATTCAAATAATATATGAAAAAGACGAATTAACCAAATGAACTCTAAGGTACCCCACTGTTCTGATGTATTGATTTAGCATCTTGGCGTGCAGTGTAGTATGTGCATCCATTAATGTCATACCCTTCAAACGATACAACATCTGTTCCAGAACCAACAGCTAGACATCTGATTTCTTCACTGACATCCTCGGGGTTCAATGAAGCTTGCTCAAACACATATTCCTTAAGCCATTGGACGAATACTCGATTTTCTTTTTTAAGCCAGATACGGTTTTTGGTAGGGTTTTGTCGACTCAACTCAGCAATGTGAATATCGAAGTAGGGTTCAACAACCTCAAGGTATTGTAGTACAAACAAATGTGCCTGATTAATAAGATCACGAGAGATACGCACAACCTTTTTGCCAATAACTCCTTTACCCTTAAATCTACCATGGTGACGTGGTTTGGGAATACCAATTGACTCTGCATCGTTCAAATAACTTGTCACGAATTCTGTGACTTCCTCAGTCACTGTTGCTTCGATGATACTGCCTTCCGGTTTATATCTGTTTTTCATTCTACCCTTCATAATCCCTATATAACGTTCGAAAGGATACATGTAACGTAAGTAGACCGGACCACACAATTTGATCTCTCGGACAATATGCACTACTAAATGCACCATTATGTCGAAGAAAGATGGTGGGAAATACATCTCAAGCTGGCATATTGTCACAACAATTTCATGTTGCAGATCATCGATGGTGTCTGAGTCAATTGCCTTGCAGCAGACAACGTTGAAGAAGAAACATAATCGAGTTAGAGCATTTCTAACATTTTCTGGTAATATCCCTCGTATTGCAACTGGAAGAAGATGCAACATTAACACATGATAATCATGAGATTTCATGCCTAACAGTTTCAAATCCTTGATAGAAACTAGGTTCTTCCAGTTTGAAGAGTACCCAGATGGTACCTTCAATGTGTGCAAACACTTGCAAAAACTTAAATTTTCACTCTTAGAGAGGGTATAACACGCAGGAGGTAGATATGTTCGCTCTCATCCTCTATTGGGTGTAGTTCTTTCCGTATGCGCAACTCTTGCATATCTCTCCTCACCTTTAATCCGTCTTTTGTCTTGCCGGGTATGTTGAGCAAAGTACCACTCACTGCCTCACCGACGTTCTTCACAATGTGCATGATATCCAAACAATGTCGAACAGGCAGATGTCGCCAATACAGTAGATCCCAAAAAATGGAACGTTTTTTCCAAATGTTCTTCGGCGGCTTGGATGTGTTTCCAAAGACATTTTCAATGTCTTTTACCTTTGCATACACTTCCTCTGAAGTCAAAGGCAGACGAGCCACACGAGTCTCGGGCTCATTATTGAATAGCTTTTGATTTCTCGAACAGTAAGGATGGTCTACTGGAAGAAACCGTCAATGACACATGTAAACATTTTTGCCGCAGTGCTTCAGACGATCTGAACATGTGTCATCCTCACATACCGGACACACTTTGAATCCTTTCACCGAGTATCCTGACAAGTTCTCATAGGCAGGAAAGTCGTTAACAGTACAGAACAACATCGCCTTCAGTGTGAAA
This sequence comes from Limonium bicolor, assembly GCA_023374045.1. Lineage (NCBI taxonomy): Eukaryota > Viridiplantae > Streptophyta > Magnoliopsida > Caryophyllales > Plumbaginaceae > Limonium > Limonium bicolor. Next base: position 149,575,596 of record CM041778.1, read on the forward strand.
TTTTCTTTCACATGAGCATCATATACCACTGTCCCTTCATTCCACAACAAGTTCAGATCGTCGATCAGTGGTGCAAGATATACGTCAATGTTATGACCAGGTTGCTTTGGACCAGAAATTAGGAGTGATAACATAATGTATTTTCGTCTCATGCACAACCATGACAGTAAATTGTAGATCACTAGTAGCACCGGCCAAGTGCTGTGCTGACTGCTCAACGTGCCATACGGGTTCATCCCATCGGTACACAATCCAAGTCTCAGATTCCTATCTTCATCCCCAAAATGATGTTTGAATTTTCTGTTGATATTTCTCCACTGAGGTCCGTCTGCAGGATGTCTTAATTTTTCATCAATTTTTCTACCATCCGCGTGCCATCGTAAGTTCTTCGCATCTTTTGGGTTGGCAAACAACCATTTGAATCTAGGAATTATCGGCAAGTACCACAATAATTTCACTGGACGATTTTTTTTCTGAAAGGAGGAATCCTCATCCTTGTCCTTGTACCGGGACAACAAACATTTAGGACACTTGTCTAGATGTTCGTATTCACCCCTATACATCACACAGTTATTTGGGCAAGCATGAATCTTTTTATATTCAACTCCCATTGGACACATCCATTTCTTTGCCTCGTAGGTGGATGTAGGAAGACCATTCTCATTAGGAAGCATATCATGTATCAGCTCAAGAAATGACGTGAAACACTTGTCACCAACTCCATATTTCCCCGTTAAGTTGAACAAATTAAGTACATCACTCAATTTGTGTATTTAACGCACGAAAGGGTACAAAGGTGTCTTCGATGCGTCCAACAATCTTTGATACTCTTCCAGCTTATCGACAAAAGTATCCGCAACATTTTCTAACATTTCATCCATTTTCTCATCATGGTGAGTGGTCTCACTTAGCGGTACCGACTCATTGATGGTATTGAAGGTGTGGGCGGTACTTGCGTAACGTGGATCATGAGCACTTGATGATGTTGAATCACTAGTTGCAACAGTTTCTCCATGAAAATACCATCTTCTATAATGTGGCATGAATCCACGGGTCTTAAGATGAAATCTAATTTTCTCAATGTCTACATATTTCCTTACGACCCCATAGTCAACACAAGGACATGAAATTTTGTCCACCTTTGTTTTGTCCTTGTGTTGCACTGCCGCTTTGAGAAACTCTTTCAGCTTCTCATCAAAGTGATCCCCTCGATCACCGTACATCCAGTCACGCTCCATTCTATATGTGAAAACAAAACAAGTATAAGATTGTTTTGTCTTTCAGTTTCGGGTCATTTCAGGTTCGGGTCATTTTGGGTTTACCAAACAGGGTTTCGGGTTTATTATATTTCAATATTTTCGGGTTTTGGTCGTGTTTCGGGTTCGGATAAAACGGATGGGTTTTCTGGGGGGTCTAAATTTGATAGCTCTAGTTCCAACCAATAAACTAATCACTGCTCCAAGGTTCCAACCAAACTAAGCACTGCTCTACGGTACCAACCAAACTAACATAGCTAGCCTAAATACTCTAATAGTCAAACGTAACTAACCTACCTTACTCTAATAATTCCAACACAAGTAATTAAGACAGTAGTTATTTATATAACATCAACAACTCGTGACATTTTAATTTATTAAAACAAAAACTAAAATTTAAATACTTACTTGTTTTAAGTTGTGCAGAGGGGAAAGGTAGGAGACTACTCTGATGATGGGCAAGGAAATACTGGTACGAAGTCGATTGAATATGCAGAAGACCTGTCAAAGAAAAGTTAAGATTAATTGTTACACACAAACAACAAATAATTGAAGTTAATTAATAAAACTAATACAATTCTTAAAAAAATTCGGCATGACCTTTGTGTAATCATGCTAATCCCATGCTTATCATTAAGCATTCACCAATATCTTATTTACCACGACAAACAAATTCAACAATTGGCAACATCCATCCTTAATCGCAAACAACACAATTTTCCACTCAGGTATTTTATCGAACATTGTATGCATAACTAATTAACTAACTAAACAATATAACTATATACAATTATCCACACACAACTAAATTAGAAATCAACAACTGCATTACAACATTTTTTTATTAATAAATCATACCATAATTATGTCAATTACAATTCACAAATTCGGAATAAATATGCTAACCTTTTTTGCTGCTTGTGTGCGGCCTGGTTCGAATCTTGCGACGACTGGCAGCTCGTGCGTTATGTCACACTAAGCAGCCAGATCCGATCAATGGCTTAATGAAATGGCCTAATTAACCAGATGAGCAACTGCAACAAGACCAAACCCACATGAGCAAATGAACCACAAAGTATAACAAAATTTCAAATTTCGTAAACAATGATTTCTTCAATTGCATTTTCGGTCACAATTTTCTCATAATCATTATTTTACCCCAATTTTCCAAAAACCTTAATTTTATCAATTCAATTTTTTTCCACTTCAATTTAACTTAAATTCCAAACCTAAATCTGTAATTCAAGTTCACACATAATCAGAGGCGGAGGAAAGAGGGGCTGGTGGGTGTTTAGCCCCCCAATAAAATAAAAAATCAACAGAAATATATATTAGTTTTTATGGTGGCCCCACAATATATATAAATCTTCTAACTGCATATAATGTTTTTCTCTTTTTGTATTTTATGTAGAGATTAATGTGGAGTGGAAAGTGGGGAGTAACAAAAAAAGATTCTTTTTTCTATAGCGTATAACACTGAAACTAACATATCAAGATTAAAAACAAAATACACCAATTGAGGATTCAGTTTTGATTAACCAAGTCTAAGCGTCGGTTAATTGATAATTGAAGATTTTTTATATTAAAATTAAGTTTTAGATTTATTCTATTTAGTTTCCTATAGTTCAATAAACCAAATTGACAAAATGAAACTACAAGAATTAAATCAATGATAATTTGATTCCATTTCTAATTATTATTATGATGATGAAAGAGAGGAGATGAGCAAAGTGTTCTTAAACAATATTAACGTTAAAGAAAGAGGTACGTGAATTTCCTCTCAAATTGACACAAGCTTCCCGAACACTTCTTTTTTATCATGTTCAAATTCAATTCGATTGCAATACCTTCCCGAAGACAACTAACTTTTAGCTACTTGGTTTTTTTATTATGTAGTAAGAATTATTTTCGTTAGGAATAAGAAATTATTTCTTAGTTATCTTTTGTTTAAAGGTTGTCGTATAATAGATACATATTATGTGTTGTTTTTTTTGTTGTCGATACTATAACACACGATATTGGATGCTTAATATATAATCAAGTGTACACTATATGTCGCGGGAAAAAAATCTTCGCCCCCCCCCCCCAAATTCGAAATTCTGGTCCCGCCCCTGCATATAATCCCTTGTTATTTACGGAATAATAAAAACATACATGTTAATCCTAAATTTTGCAATAATTTAAAACCCTAAATTTCTAATTGTAACCCTAAACTACACAAATTTCACCCCAATTCATAAATTAGTAACCCTAAACTACACAGATTTCACACCCTAATTTCTAATCGCATATCTAACATTTTTACTATCTCAAACACTAATTCACACCCTAAAAATCGCACTAATCCAACAATCAGAATACAACAGTTTCGAATCTACTACAATACAAATATCATTTCAATTAAACAAACAAAAAACGAAGTTAGAAATTCTAACCTCGTTTTTTATGTACAGCTCGCAAGAAATCGACGCCTGCAAACCGGCGGTGTGCTATGGCGACGGCGACGGAGGCAGAGCTGCTGGCGCGTAGAGAAGAAGGTGGCGGCAGTGGCGTGGCGGTCGCAGGCGTTGAACTCGAATCGGCGCCGTCTTCGCTCTGGAAATCGCCGTCGCACAGAGAGGGTTTAGCCACAGGTGAGGAGGAAGAAGTCGCTGTGTGCGACTGGTTAATTAAAGGGATCTATCGCAGCGGTTCTACTAAGATAGGTCAGTAAAAAAGACCTATCTCAGCGGTTCTTAGTAGGAACCGCTGCGATAAAGTTTTTTTTTGAATGAGCCTAGCGCAGCGGTTGTAAGTAACAACCGCTGAGATAGGTTTGCGGGATTTTTAAAAAAGGCCTATCTCGCTGCAGTAGGGGCGCTGCGATAGACCATTTTTGTACTAGTGGGGGTTTCAAATCGCCATTGCTGGAGCTTGGAGGAGGGAGGAGCTCTGATTTGAGAAGGAGAAAACGTGAGGGAGGCTGAAGAAATGGAAGAGAGAGAAAAGGTATGTGTACTTTACTTTATTGCTTTAATTTTGATATAATATGATATTGGCATTGCGCCAGAAATTATTATAATATATGAAAAAGAAATGATATTGAGTAGATCACTCATCGAAAAGATGGTATAACACCTGGTTAATTCATATGCAGCCGTATTTATATATTTATTTTTGTACGAGGTGAGCATTGTATTATGCTTCATGAAGAATCATGATGGTAGAGCACCAGCGAAAATTTATGGTAGTAGCTCCTAAAAAAAAAATCTAATTAAGCGACATAGTATAATAATTGTATGTTCATATGTCAAGTTTTGACCTCTATGATGGTTACATCGCTATATAGGGCATTGTGCCTGTTAAGTTTAATTTTAGTATTATTTATAGAAGAAAAAAAAGGCACCGTGCCGGAAAGTTTTCATTCTGATATTAAAATGATGTCATAAAAACGATACTATAGGATCGTTCCTAATATTTGTTTATTTTATTTATATGACAGATTGTAAGAATAATTACCATTGAAGAATTTCATTGATGGATGGTGAAGACGTATGTCTTATTGATAGTGCTGCAACACACACAATTCTTAAGAGTAAGAAATACTTTTCTTATTTACGAAATTATGCGCCAAAGGTTACTACCATATCAGGTAGTACGAGTATTGTTGAAGGGTCTGGAAAAGCAACCATTACTCTACCTAAGGGAACAAAAATATGCATTGAAAATGCATTATTTTCCAGCACGTCTCAAAGAAACTGTTAGTTTCATTGATATACGCCGGAATGGGTATCACATTGAGACGGGGAATGATGGAAATTGAATATATTGGCATCACAAAAGTGATAGCTGGAAAGAGACAAATGTTGGAAAAGCTAGTTGCTATTTCCTCTGGGTTGTACCCTGCATTATTAATACAACAGAAATACATGTTGTTGAAAAACTAAATATTTTGATGATTTCAAAACTTGGCATGACCGGTTAGGCCATCCCGGTTCCATCATGATGCGAAGAATTATGGAAAATTCATGTGGTCATATGTTGAAAAACAAAAAGTTTCTTCAACTAAATAGTTTTCCGTGTATTGCTTGTTCTCAAGGAAAACTAATTATAAGGCCATCACCAGTTAAACTCGAGATAAAGCCGATTGCTTTTCTCGAAAGGATTCAGGGTGATATATGTGGACCTATCCATCCACCATGTGGACCATTTAGATATTTTTTGGTTTTGATAGATGCATCAACCAGATGGTCACATGTTAGCCTATTATCAACCCGTAATATGGCATTTGCAAGATTATTGGCTCAGTTAATTCGATTGCGAGCCAATTTTCCTGATAATCAAATCAAATCCATACGCATGGATAATGCTGGTGAATTTACCTCCAAGGCCTTCAATGACTATTGCATGTCCAGTGGAATAACCATTGAACATCCAGTAGCTCATGTGCATACCCAAAATGGTTTGGCAGAATCTTTGATCAAACGTCTGCAGTTAATTGCAAGACCGTTACTAATGAGATCAAAACTCCCAGTATCTGCGTGGGGACATGCTATATTACATGCAGCTACCTGATTCGCATCAGGCCAACAAGCTTTAATAAGTTGTCACCATTACAAATGGTTACGGGTCAAGAACCCAATATCTCTCACCTGAGGATTTTCGGTTGTGCGGTATATGTTCCTATACCTCCACCGCAAAGAACCAAAATGGGACCTCAAAGAAGAATGGGAATATATGTTGGGCTTGAATCTGCCTCAATTATTAGATATCTCGAGCCAACAACTGGGGACTTGTTTACAGCTCGATTTGCTGACTGTCATTTTGATGAGTCACATTTCCCATCATTAGGGGGAGAAAATAAGCAATTGGTAAAGGAGATTACATGGAACGAACCATCATTACTACATTACGATCCTCGCACTAAGCAATGTGAACAAGATGTTCAACATATTATTAATCTCCAAAAGCTGGCAAACCAATTGCCTGATGCATTTACTGACCTAAATCAGGTGACACAGTCGTATGTGCCAGCTAAAAATGCTCCGCTAAAATTGATGTCCATGGAGGACAGGTTGCAAATGAGTCTAACACGTATAAAACGTGGTAGACCAGTCGGTTCCAAAGATAAAAACCCTCGAAAACGAAAGGGATGCATTAAAGATGGTCTAAGTGAAAAGGGTGAGACTCTTGAAGAGTCTGTAGACATGACAGTTGCAGAAATGCAGAAAAATCAGGTACCTGAAACAAATATTGATAATGAAGAGATCTCGATAACTATGTCATGACTGGAATTCGATGGAACCGACATGAAATTGACGTCGATGAAACTTTTGCATATAATGTAGCGCTACAAGTTATGAATAATGAAGAGGATCATGAACCAAAGTCTGTTGAAGAATGCAGACAAAGAAATGATTGGCCAAAATGGAAAGATGCTATTGAAGCAGAATTAAACTCACTTAAAAAACGTGAGGTTTTTGGACCAGTGGTCCATACACCCAGTAAGATAAAACCAGTTGGTTATAAATGGGTGTTTGTGCGAAAAAGAAACGAGCAAAATGAAATTGTGAGATACAAAGCTCGTCTAGTTGCACAAGGTTTTAGTCAAAGACCTGGTATTGACTATGAAGAAACTTATTCCCCAGTTATGGATGCCACAAGTTTTAGATACTTGATTAGTTTGGCAGTCCAAGAAAATCTTGAGTTTCGTTTAATGGATGTGGTTACAGCCTATCTATATGGATCGCTTGATAGCGACATTTATATGAGGCTACCAGAGGGATTTAAATTGCCCGAAGCATTTAAATCAAGCTCTAGAGAAAAGTTCTCTATTAAATTGAATAAATCCCTCTATGGACTAAAGCAGTCGGGCCGTATGTGGTATAATCGCCTTAGCGACTTCTTGCTTAAGAAAGGCTATAAGAATGACTCGATTTGTCCCTGTATATTCATAAGGAAAAAAGGATCTGGGATTGTCATAATTGCAGTCTATGTTGATGACCTCAACATAATTGGAACATCTGCAGAACTTCAACAAGCTGTTGAATGTTTAAAGTCAGAATTTGAAATGAAAGATCTTGGTAAGACAAAGTTCTGCTTAGGACTGCAACTAGAGCATTCACCAAGTGGGGTATTCCTACACCAGACTCAATATATTACAAAGGTGTTGAAAAGATTTTATATGGATCATGCTCATCCGTTGAGCTCCCCAATGGTTGTTAGGTCCCTAGATGTAAACAAGGACCCATTTAGACCCCGTGAAAGTGACGAAGACTTACTTGGTCCTGAAGTCCCATATCTAAGTGCTATTGGAGCATTGACGTACTTGGCGAGTTATACTCGACCTGATATAGCATTCTCTGTAAATCTATTAGCAAGATATAGCTCTGCTCCTACAAAAAGACATTGGAATGGTGTTAAGCATGTACTCCGTTATCTTCGAGGTACAATGGATATGGGGTTATTCTTTCCAAAGACACCTAAATCTGGTCTAGTAGGTTACGCTAATGCTGGCTACCTATCTGATCCCCACAAGGCAAGGTCACAAACAGGTTATGTATTTACTCATGGAGGTACGACCATATCATGGAAGTCTATAAAGCAAACGAGTGTCGCCACCTCCTCTAATCATGCAGAAATTCTAGCGATGCACGAAGCCAGCCGAGAATGTGTTTGGTTGAGGTCCATGATCCAGCATGTACAAGAGACGTGTGGCCTATCTTTTGATCAGAAAATTCCCACGACATTATATGAAGACAATGCTGCCTGTATAGCCCAGATGAGAGACGGGTACATCAAAGGAGATAGAACGAAGCACATATCTCCCAAGTTTTTCTACACCCATGAGCTTCAGAAGAATGGAGAAATTGATATACAACAAATTCGTTCAAGCGAGAATTTGGCAGATATATTCACCAAGTCACTTCCAACTTCAACTTTCGAAAAGTTAATCCGCAAGATTGGGCTATGTAGATTCAGAGACTTGAAGTGACGTTTAGTTCAGGGGGAGAACTTATGACTGCACTCTTTTTTCCTTAGTCTTGGTTTTTATCCCACTGGGTTTTTCCAAGCAAGGTTTTTAACGAGGCAATCAATATCGGACATTCAAGGGGGAGTGTTATATATTATATATATTTAGTGAATGTCCATATTACCCCTTTTGGGTTATCCCTTTCTCTCTATAAATAGAGTCCATTGTACTCAGTTGTGAAGTGAATGAAAACCTGATTACCGCTTTCTACTCTTTCTCATATTTCTCATTTACAACACGTTATCAGCACGCTCTAATGTAACCCGGTTGTCTTTCCTCACTATCATCCTGTCTTTCCTCACTATCATCCGCCACAGGTAAATGTTCTATATCAATTAGAGTTGTCATTCTGTTCAATCGGCTTCACTGTTGATTCTTCTCGTTCATTCCAACTTTTCGAAAACAAATCCGCCACAGATTGACCTGCCGTTCAACATAATATCGCCGTCCCACACCTTGGAATACCCTAATCTTCTGTTTTTCCATTTTTTCCCGCTAATCTCCATCCTTTCGGTCTCACACCACCTCCGTGAATCATTAAAAAAAAAAATCATATGCGATCTGACAAGAAACTCATATCTTTGTTTATTTGTTTTTGTTTTTTTCCTTTCTCTTAAATATTTTCTAATTAACGTGATGCTCTGGAATCCGGCTGATTTATATAATTGTTTCTGATGGCAACCTGATGCCTTCATCTACATTTTATAATTGTTTATATACTAGATCATTATTATTTGAGACATAATACCAATAACTATTATTATGTGAGTCATCACGCCAGATGTAAATATCACGTGAGGCATCGTGCTAGTTATTAATTCCACGTGAGGCATCGTGCCAGTTATTAATTCCACGTGAGGCATTGTGCCAGTTATTAATTCCACGTGAGGCATCGTGCCAGTTATTAATTTCACACGAGGCATCATGCCAGTTATTCAAATATCACGTGAGGCATCACGCCAGAATTTGTTTATTATTAATTATTTCATTCATTTCGTAGTGTTTAATTTATTCAGTTTCTTTAATATTTATTTATTTCATTGTTTATTTATTTCACTGTTTATTTTATTATGTATCGTGTGAGGCATTGTGCCAGAAATTAAAATCACATGAGGCATTGTGCCAGATATAGATATCACGTGAGGCATCGTGCCAGATTTATTTATCACGTGAGGCATCGTGCCAGATTTATTTATCACGTGAGGCATCGTGCCAGATTTATTTATCACGTGAGGCATCGTGCCTGATCTTATTGTTATTTAATATTTCCATTTATTATACATTATTTATTTATTTTGTTTTGATATATGGTTCAAATTTTATTTGTTTATTATTATTTATAATGCTTATATCACTACATACGGCATTGCGCCTGTTAAATGTTAATTTATAAATCATTAAGGCATTATGCCGGAAAGCTTTTGATGCTATATAAAAGCGATGTTCTCAAAACGATACATGTATAATCGTTTCTATATCTGTTTATCTTATGACAAAAGTGTTTAGGAATGGTCAACATTACCAAAATGTAAAGGGCATTGTGCCTGAAAGTTTAATTTTGATATGCTATAAAAGGTATCACACCTGAACACTTTAATTTTGATATAATATGATATTGGCATTGCGCCAGAAATTATTATAATATATGAAAAAGAAATGATATTGAGTAGATCACTCATCGAAAAGATGGTATAACACCTGGTTAATTCATATGCAGCCGTATTTATATATTTATTTTTGTACGAGGTGAGCATTGTATTATGCTTCATGAAGAATCATGATGGTAGAGCACCAGCGAAAATTTATGTAGTAGTTGTTCAAAAAAAAAATCTAATTAAGCGACATCGTATAATAATTGTATGTTCATATGTCAAGTATTGACCTCTATGATGGTTACATCGCTATATAGGGCATTGTGCCTGTTAAGTTTGATTTTAGTATTATTTATAGAAAAAAAGGCACCGTGCCGGAAAGTTTTCAGTTCTGATATTAAAATGATGTCATAAAAACGATACCTATAGGATCGTTCCTAATATTTGTTTATTTTATTTATATGACAGATTGTAAGAATAATTACTATTGAAGAATTTCATTGATGGATTGTGAAGACGTATGTCTTATTGATAGTGCTGCAACACACACAATTCTTAAGAGTAAGAAATACTTTTCTTATTTACGAAATTATGCGCCAAAGGTTACTACCATATCAGGTAGTACGAGTATTGTTGAAGGGTCTGGAAAAGCAACCATTACTCTACCTAAGGGAACAAAAATATGCATTGAAAATGCATTATTTTCCAGCACGTCTCAAAGAAACCTGTTGAGTTTCATTGATATACGCCGGAATGGGTATCACATTGAGACGGGGAATGATGGAAATGTTGAATATATTGGCATCACAAAAGTGATAGCTGGAAAGAGACAAATGTTGGAAAAGCTAGTTGCTATTTCCTCTGGGTTGTACCCTGCATATATTAATACAACAGAAATACATGTTGTTGAAAAACTGAAATATTTTGATGATTTCAAAACTTGGCATGACCGGTTAGGCCATCCCGGTTCCATCATGATGCGAAGAATTATGGAAAATTCATGTGGTCATATGTTGAAAAACAAAAAGTTTCTTCAACTAAATAGTTTTCCGTGTATTGCTTGTTCTCAAGGAAAACTAATTATAAGGCCATCACCAGTTAAACTCGAGATAAAGCCGATTGCTTTTCTCGAAAGGATTCAGGGTGATATATGTGGACCTATCCATCCACCATGTGGACCATTTAGATATTTTCTGGTTTTGATAGATGTATCAACCAGATGGTCCCATGTTAGCTTATTATCGACCCGTAATATGGCATTTGCAAGATTATTGGCTCAGTTAATTCGATTGCGAGCCAATTTTCCTGATAATCAAATCAAATCCATACGCATGGATAATGCTGGTGAATTTACCTCCAAGGCCTTCAATGACTATTGCATGTCCATTGGAATAACCATTGAACATCCAGTAGCTCATGTACATACCCAAAATGGTTTGGCAGAATCTTTGATCAAACGTCTGCAGTTAATTGCAAGACCGTTACTAATGAGATCAAAACTCCCAGTATCTGTGTGGGGACATGCTATATTACATGCAGCTACCTTGATTCGCATCAGGCCAACAAGCTTTAATAAGTTGTCACCATTACAAATGGTTACGGGTCAAGAACCCAATATCTCTCACTTGAGGATTTTCGGTTGTGCGGTATATGTTCCTATACCTCCACCGCAAAGAACCAAAATGGGGCCTCAAAGAAGAATGGGAATATATGTTGGGCTTGAATCTGCCTCAATTATTAGATATCTCGAGCCAACAACTGGGGACTTGTTTACAGCTCGATTTGCTGACTGTCATTTTGATGAGTCACATTTCCCATCATTAGGGGGAGAAAATAAGCAATTGGTAAAGGAGATTACATGGAACGAACCATCATTACTACATTACGATCCTCGCACTAAGCAATGTGAACAAGATGTTCAACATATTATTAATCTCCAAAAGCTGGCAAACCAATTGCCTGATGCATTTACTGACCTAAATCAGGTGACACAGTCGTATGTGCCAGCTAAAAATGCTCCCGCTAAAATTGATGTCCATGGAGGACAGGTTGCAAATGAGTCTAAACACGTATAAACGTGGTAGACCAGTCGGTTCCAAAGATAAAAACCCTCGAAAACGAAAGGGAGCATGCATTAAAGATGGTCTAAGTGAAAAGGGTGAGACTCTTGAAGAGTCTGTAGACATGACAGTTGCAGAAATGCAGAAAAATCAGGTACCTGAAACAAATATTGATAATGAAGAGATCTCGATCAACTATGTCATGACTGGAATTCGATGGAACCGACATGAAATTGACGTCGATGAAACTTTTGCATATAATGTAGCGCTACAAGTTATGAATAATGAAGAGGATCATGAACCAAAGTCTGTTGAAGAATGCAGACAAAGAAATGATTGGCCAAAATGGAAAGATGCTATTGAAGCAGAATTAAACTCACTTCAAAAACGTGAGGTTTTTGGACCAGTGGTCCATACACCCAGTAAGATAAAACCAGTTGGTTATAAATGGGTGTTTGTGCGAAAAGAAACGAGCAAAATGAAATTGTGAGATACAAAGCTCGTCTAGTTGCACAAGGTTTTAGTCAAAGACCTGGTATTGACTATGAAGAAACTTATTCCCCAGTTATGGATGCCACAAGTTTTAGATACTTGATTAGTTTGGCAGTCCAAGAAAATCTTGAGTTTCGTTTAATGGATGTGGTTACAGCCTATCTATATGGATCGCTTGATAGCGACATTTATATGAGGCTACCAGAGGGATTTAAATTGCCCGAAGCATTTAAATCAAGCTCTAGAGAAAAGTTCTCTATTAAATTGAATAAATCCCTCTATGGACTAAAGCAGTCGGGCCGTATGTGGTATAATCGCCTTAGCGACTTCTTGCTTAAGAAAGGCTATAAGAATGACTCGATTTGTCCCTGTATATTCATAAGGAAAAGTGGATCTGGGATTGTCATAATTGCAGTCTATGTTGATGACCTCAACATAATTGGAACATCTGCAGAACTTCAACAAGCTGTTGAATGTTTAAAGTCAGAATTTGAAATGAAAGATCTTGGTAAGACAAAGTTCTGCTTAGGACTGCAACTCGAGCATTCACCAAGTGGGGTATTCCTACACCAGACTCAATATATTACAAAGGTGTTGAAAAGATTTTATATGGATCATGCTCATCCGTTGAGCTCCCCAATGGTTGTTAGGTCCCTAGATGTAAACAAGGACCCATTTAGACCCCGTGAAAGTGATGAAGACTTACTTGGTCCTGAAGTCCCATATCTAAGTGCTATTGGAGCATTGACATACTTGGCGAGTTATACTCGACCTGATATAGCATTCTCTATAAATCTATTAGCAAGATATAGCTCTGCTCCTACAAAAAGACATTGGAATGGTGTTAAGCATGTACTCCGTTATCTTCGAGGTACAATGGATATGGGGTTATTCTTTCCAAAGACACCTAAGTCTGGTCTAGTAGGTTATGCCGATGCTGGCTACCTATCTGATCCTCACAATGCAAGGTCACAAACAGGTTATGTATTTACTCATGGAGGTACGGCCATATCATGGAAGTCTATAAAGCAAACGAGTGTCGCCACCTCCTCTAATCATGCAGAAATTCTAGCGATACACGAAGCCAGTCGAGAATGTGTTTGGTTGAGGTCCATGATCCAACATGTACAAGAGAAGTGTGGCCTATCTTTTGATCAGAAAATTCCCACGACATTATATGAAGACAATGCTGCCTGTATAGCCCAGATGAGAGACGGGTACATCAAAGGAGATAGAACGAAGCACATATCTCCCAAGTTTTTCTACACCCATGAGCTTCAGAAGAATGGAGAAATTGATATACAACAAATCCGTTCAAGCGAGAATTTGGCAGATATATTCACCAAGTCACTTCCAACTTCAACTTTCGAAAAGTTAATCCGCAAGATTGGGCTATGTAGATTCAGAGACTTGAAGTGACGTTTATTTCAGGGGGAGAACTTATGATTGCACTCTTTTTTCCTTAGTCTTGGTTTTTATCCCACTGGGTTTTTCCAAGCAAGGTTTTTAACGAGGCAATCAACATCGGACATTCAAGGGGGAGTGTTATATATATATATATATATATTTAGTGAATGTCCTTATTACCCCTTTGGGTTATCCCTTTCTCTCTATAAATAGAGACCATTGTACTCAGTTTCGAACGAAATGAAAACCTGATTATCACTTTCTACTCTTTCCCCATTCTCTCATTTACAACATACTTTACTTTATTGCTTTATTACTTTTATACTTTTGTCTTTTAGCTCATAGAGAGAAGTTAGTAAAATAAGAGAAGGAGGTGGGTTAAAAAGGTGTACACATAAGAATAAGGGGGGGATCAGATTTTTAATTTACAAAAGTAGAGATTATTTTACTCTTATTACAATTTACACCCCATAAGTTCCCGGTTTTACACTATTCACTAATCCGGGTCCATTTTCCGGAATTTTCTTGTTTCTTTAATTTTAATGGTTCTTAAGCTCCCATTAATGTTTAATTATAGTTATATAATCAACTATAATTTTTTTTGGGGTCGTTTAACTGTTTAAAGCCACGTTTTAAGGTTTTCTCAAAAAACACGCGTTAAAACTCTGTTAGCGTTTTAACTTATTATTTGGATCTGTTTTCTTCGAGAATTTTTCCCACATGTTCTTAGTGTGTAATTAGGGTATAAAAATATATTTATAACCCTAGTTAAGGTTATATACATCCTAAAATAATTAAATACGCGTTTTCACGTTTTGTGACTTTTACGCATTTTCTTTTTCTTTTTGGTTTTTATTTCTTCACCAATGATCTTAAGGACTTAATTAGCCTTACAAAATCATAATTACATAATTAATTAACACATTAAGGTTTGGGGTATTTCATAAAGGGTCATTTGATGAAGCTCTATTGAAACTTATCATAGGGTTTACTAAGTCCACCGTGTACGCCAACCTATATTCTTATGTTTGAGATTAACTGGAAGTAATGAATTTCATAAGTGTGAGCAATGGTTTTGAACCATTTGTGAGTTATGATCAACCCGAAAAGTTATAGGTTCATCTTTTAACTAATATCATTAAGACTAAGTTGATACAAATTAAGCTTATTGTCCTAATTAACTAATGTAAACCTATTTTAAATCACCACTTAAATTTAACCTATTAAACTAACAAAGGTATATTAAATAATTTAAACATTTGAGTTCAAGTTTAATATTAATTTGGGACTAAATTTCAGATTGAAAGTTGAAACAACTGAAATACAAAAAAAGGGAAATTTCACCAAATACCATTGAGTTTTTGCTTAATTCACGATATACCACTGTGTTTTTAAAATTACACAGGATAACATTGGGTTTTTACTTATTTCACCAGATAACACTATGTCCCATATTTTGTTAACTTCTTTGTTATTTGTCCTAGAAAATCACAAAAATACTCGTGTGATTAATTAATTGCGTCACAATGAATTGTCATATTGATAAATTCCGTAAGATACCACCTTAGTTTAACTGATAATAGGGCAGTTTAGTTTTTTTTCTAGGGATATTAATGGAGAAGTTAATGAAATATGTGATAGAGTGTTATCTGGTGAAATAAGTAAAAACTCGGTGTTATCCTATGTAATTTTAGAAACACAGTGGTATATCATGAATTAAGCAAAAAGTTAGTGGTATTTGGTGAAATTTCCCAAAAAAATTGTTTGATAATTAAATTTCACAAGAGACTCCCAAGGTTTGAATGAATTTTATGAAATACCTTTTGTGTTTCATTTTTATTATTAGATACTACTGAGGTTTCATTTTGTTTACAAGATTCCTGATGTTTCATTTTCATTACGAGATACCTCTAAGGTTTCAATTTCATTATGAGATACCCCTTCATTCGAATTATGATAGTATATTATATTGTTAATATCCCCATTTTACCCTAATATCATATGCCCGCAATAACCACAAGGGTTTATGGTTAAATTTTTTAAAAAACTAAAATATAAAATACACAAAATAATGAATTAATTAAATTTTGACAAATGAATATAATTAAATAAAAAAATTAAATAATTTTTTTTAAAATAAATAGAAATGGCTAAACAATAAATAATTAATTTATTTGAAAAACATAAATTGTTACATAATTATAAACTATCGTAGTGAAGACTTGAAATCATAAAATAGTTATAAAAAATACATTAAAATCACAATAAAAATGATTATATTTTAAGTTTCTTTATACTTTATTTTTATAATTTAAATAATGAGTTTTTCTGTGTACCATATGAAATCTTTCCTTTCAATATTTTTCATATTATTAATATACTTTTCTATGATTTAAGTCATTTTTACGTAACACTTTAACAATTTATGTTTTTATTAAAAAATAATTTATTGCTCTATCATTTAGTCATTACCATTTATTTAACTAGTTTTTGTATATTTGATAATATTCATTTTTCAAAAGCGAATTCAAATTTTATTTGATCTTTGATTATTTTTGTGTATTTTTTCTATATTTTAAATTTTTTAAAATTTGACCATATATCCCTAAGGTTATTATGAGGCATATGATGTGAGTGTAATATGGGGATAATATAGGGATATTAACAATATAATATATCAGAATTTGAATGGTGGGGTATCTAGTAATGAAATTGAAACGTTAGGGGTATCGAGTAATGAAAATGAAACCTTAAGGGCATCTCGTAAAAAAAATGAAAACTCAAACGCATCTTGTAAAGAAAATAAAACATCATGAATACTTCATAAAATTCACACAAATCTATACCCCATAAAATTTAAATAGATAATTTCCGCTGGATTAGGACCCGACGAATAGGGGGTGGCAATGGGCCGGGTTCGGGTCGGGTGAAGCTTAACCCACACCCGTCACCCGCTCCACCCAAACCCGACCCGAACCCGCCGGTGAGATTTTTGTTGTTGTATGTTTTTGTAATTTTTAGAAAATATTAGAGGTTGATTGTAAATTTCTATAAAAATTTTGTGAGTTTGACTATAATTTTTAGTAAACTTCAATAGGTATTATCGTAATTTTTGAAAAATATTTAGATAAAACTGTAAACGGGTGATGGGTCGGCATCACCCGACCCGACCCAACACCCATTTAACCTGTTTTTCATCTGTTTATTTCAGATTTTCACCCATTTATATGGGGTGTGTGGAAGATGGATCAAGTACCCACTGAGTATTGACATGCCTACCGACGACGAAGGTCAAGCAAGTGGTTCCACTTCCACAATGGATGACGGTCGAAGTGAGCGACACTCGCCTCCGTTTTTTTAATTATCATACAATTTTTTAGATTATTTTTTGTATTTTGGCTTGTTTTAACTTGAATCTAGTCTAGTATAATGCATAATTTAAAAACTGGCATAGGCTGCGTTCGGTATGGTATATTTGTGGTAGTTTTATGGTTGTTTTGGTCTGGTTGTTTTGGGTGGCTGTTTTGTGGTAGTTTGCTGGTTGTTTTGTGCTGGTTGTTTTGTGGCTGTTTGAAAACTAGTGTTCAGCAGACGGTGGTTTCATCTGGGTGTTTTGAATAAGTTAGTTTTGGGCAGTGCATTTACCGTTTTCGTTGTTACAATTAAAAATTTTATATTACATTTTAAAACATTTTTTTGTTAATAAAGTTAAAATATATGTAGATATTCAATTATAGTCTTAAATAATTAATATTCTTTATTAATATTTTAGTGACAATTAATTTATAATATGTATACATATTAATTTATAAATAAATTTTTTACATATATTTGAAAAAATAAAGAAATAAATCATTGTATTTAGAGCAAATATATTAGATTTTATATATAAAAATATAATTTTATGGATTATATATTAGTATTTAATATAACATTTCAAATGTATTAATACTTAAAATTATTTTAATGTTTAATGGAATAAATAATATCATTGAAATGAAATAGCAATTCTTTCTAATAATAAAATAATTGACTGTAAGTGAATATATATATAGATATCACTTATTATTTTATTATTATATATTATTTAATTGTTGATAAATTATTTATTTTAAATATATATTTGTAGTTAAAACAATATATTCAATTCAAATAAATATTATTAATGAAATCCAAAAACATAAATTTAAATTTAATACTGGATATGCCAAGAAATGAAAAATAACGTATATTAGCATATAAAATTATTCTTTAATTATTAAGCACAGTATAAAACATATAATAACTTTGATATACTGACAAATTATGTACAAACAGTTTTGTAATTAATTATTACTTACAAGTAGAGCCGATCATAATCAGGATAGCCCAACCGCCCAGCCCGGCCTGGCCCGTATTTTCGACCAATGGGTATGGGTAGAAAAATTAACTGGACGGGTTTGGACAAAAAAAGCAGCCCGAATTTTTTTTTGGGCCGGGTTATAGCTAAATATTTTGCCCAGTTGTTGGCCCGGCCCGACCCGAATGTCATAGTACATCCCACAATTAGTATATGTTATTGTAAATATGTAAACAAAAGTAATAAAATGCTTACAATAGTACATTAGTAATTATTCAACTAAATGGACCGCATACTCTGCCTTATAAAATTTGTTTTGTGTCGTGCACAATCTTTAAAATATATATTATGTATCTATACTTTAAATCTATGTTACTAATTAGAGAAATTTGAGTTAAAAGCGGGCTGAATGGGCTAGGCTATGACATGAGCATTTTTTTAGGTGGGCGGGTTCGGTTCAGGTGATTGGCCCGATTGGACGGATTTGGACTAAACACTTGGCCCGATTGGGCTGAAAATTTATGTCTAGCCGGGTCCGAACCCGGCCCGTCCGCCCAGTTGATCAGCTCAACTTACAAGTTGAATACTTGTAATTGATATTTCTGAAATATACTACAAATATGTTGTACTCTAATAATTTTGATATAATTGAAAGTTTACATCGTAATTTTTATTAGTTTGCTCTTTTCCTCGTAGAATATTTTATTAGAATTGATAGATAGTAATAGTTTGGGAAAATTACATTGCCCACCCATGAGGTATTGGGGAATTACAATGCCCACCCATGAGCTTTAGAAAATTACAATGCCCACCCATGAGATATTAAGAAATTACAATGCCCACCCACGAGTTTTAGAAAATTACAGTGCCCACCCATGTACTTATCAAAATGAGGTGAAATTGAATATGTAAAATAATGATTACCTTAAGAAACAACTTAGACAATGGTAAAAAAAATTAAAAAACCCTAAATTAATCTTATATGACCAATTAGAAGTCCAATAAATAAAACATGCCTAAAAATAACAAAATAAAGAAATAAAATCAAATAAAATTAGGTGAACATATATGTAATTCCTCATAATTTTTGCATGTTTTTTCTTCATTTCATCACTTCAACGTTGCACGGTGTAAATTAGGTTTTTTATTTCTTTACATAGTTGAATTGATTAATCAATGTAAAATTTACTTAGATCCTTGAATTTCACCTCATTTTGATAAGTACATGGGTGGGCACTGTAATTTTCTAAAACTCGTGGGTGGGCATTGTAATTTCTTAATATCTCATGGGTGGGCATTGTAATTTTCTAAAGCTCATGGGTGGGCATTGTAATTCCCTAATACCTCATGGGTGGGCAATGTAATTTTTCCTAATTGTTTTAAGAGACTATGTATTCGTATCTGAATAAACAATTTAGAGAAAAACACGACGAGGGTAAACGAGGGGGCGAGAGGAGGGGCAGGAAGGGAGAAGGGAACCAAGGGAGAAAAAAAAACTTAAATAAAAAAGGGAAAAGAAAAACAAAGGGAGAAGAAGGAAGCGAGATATATTTTAATTTTAATTTAATTTTGTGTCAAATTTAATATATAATATCATTTTAAAAATATATTTGTGCTGATATATTTGTGGCTGTTTTGAAAATTGTTCGGAGGTGGTGGTTTGGCATTTTTTGTCAAAAATGTCAAACTCAAAAATACCACATTTATACCACAGAAATGCCATGTCCGAACGCAGCCATAATATTTACAATATTAGCAACGAGAGATTTTGATGTAAATTAATATTATCGGTATAAAAATTAACATATAGGTCAGTTCGTTCATCACATTAATGTGCACCTTTATATGAACTCAGAAAAAAAAATCTGTGAGTGTGAGGTGGGTCCAATCAAGATAGATACCAATTCAAGCTTAACATGTGGTTATATTTTTCTTGAATGTAGTGTCATTTTCTTTAATTTTAGTAAAAAAACGGCCCCTTAGAAAATGACAAATCACCATAATTATTGGTAATCACCTCGAGGTTAAGGTATCTTTGACTACGAGCCCTCCGAACTATAACTCTGTTATCAGGAAGTTAACTATGTGTTAACCTATCAGTTTAATCCTATTAATAAGGTCATGCTGGACAAAAAACACTAGTACTTAATTTGCATTGTTATTTTCCTAAAAATGTCAACCCTTCCTTGAAAATGAATCTAAAGTGGGATGAAAGAGAGTTAGATGATGTTGATTTGGCAGTTTTATTGTCTAGCCTAGCATTATTAATGTGATTAAGCTGATGGTCAACACATAATTAACTTTTTTTTATCATAAAGTTATAGTTCGGGGGCTCATAGTCAAAAATACCTTAACCTTAAAGTGGTTACCAATAATTATGACAAACCAAGAAGATTAACTATAATACGCAAGATTTTACTAACAAAAGTAATCATGCCTATATAAATACAGTGTTAGGTCGAAATCGACGAATTTTATTATTGTTGAATACATCCGCCGGTGAGCTCTGCGCAAATTTGGGGGCCTTCTTTGTGTCGCCCAAACCCTTACGTGGTAATTCTTTTCGTTCTCTTGATGTTTCGCAGATCTCCGTCAGTCGATTTCTAATCGGTTTGAATAATCTGAGTTTAATACCTGCTTGACGACAGCGACCGGCGATTCTTTGAGTCGTTATTGGATGGAGGGTTTATACAAGTACTCTTACTCTCATGCCTATGCGGCTTCTGGCCTGTTCAATTTAGCTTGGGCACAAGTTCAGAATAAGCCTCTAAACGAGGATTTAGTGGAATTTAAACCGGAGAATGATTCAGCAGGACCGCAGGGGGGTGGGGGAGATGAAGACGGCACTAAGAACTTGGTTGTTGCTGCGTCGGATGATGAAAGAGAAGAAGGTGAAGTGGAGGAAGATGATACTTATTTGGAATCTGAGTCGATGGAACCAGATGAGAATGGTAGCCTGGGTGGTGGGTTTGGTGAGAATGGAATGGACGACGAGGAGGAAAATAGAATTCTTTCAATTCGCAAAATGCTGGATTTTGTGAATCCCAAGGAAGCGGCAAAATCTTTTGATGTTGCCTGTGCTCAATTGAGAAGCTATGTCGAAAGCCTACAGGATTTGGGCTGGTTTCCAACAAAGGATGCTCTTATTCAACAGTTTTTTGGAGCTTTCGAGTGTTTAAAAACGGCATTCTCCTCCATGAGCCCGTTGCAAAAAGAACAAAATAAGGGTGCAATGTTGAGGTTGATTGCATATGCAAGGGGCCTACGCCCTGCTCTCTTTTCACCAGAACAGATGAAAGAAATAGAGACCGCATTGCTGTTGATTAGTAGCTCTTTAGACATTTCTCAGAGAGAGAAGACCAGTACTGATGGACAAGAGGAGTTGCCAGTTACACATAAGCCTATGTTAACAGATCTTTATGCATCAGATGCACTTAGAGCGTTCTCCTCCTATCAACAAAAGTTTAATCGTTCCTCTTTCTCATCATTGGACAAATTGCCCAGTCCAACTCCTTCTGAAGAAGGCAACTGCGAGGAAATTGATGATGCAAATGAAGAGGTTTCAAGTTTTCGGCATCAGACCACCCTGAATAGTATAAAACCATCAATTTCGTCGCCTCAACTAGTGGTTTCCCCATCTTCCAATGAGAGCAGTGGAGTGAACACCGGAAGAATTGCTGGAATTTTAGGCCCTGTACCTCAACGCAGCTCTAAAGGTACTGCCAAAAGCAGAGATCCTAGACTTAGGCGTATAAATTCCGATAAAATATCTGTGGAAGGACCTGCAAGCAAGAAGAACAAGAAAGAGAGAGAACATAATTGCTTGAAGCATGAAGGTCTTCCTTCAGTTGCTGCTCAGCCATGGAGTGATGCACATCTCTTTGAGGGATATAATGATAATCAGAAAGCCAATTTACGGAAAGAGAGGGCTCGGAAAATTGATGAGCACAAGAAACTGCTTTCTGCCCATAAACTTAGCCTAGTGTTGGATTTGGACCATACTTTGCTTAACTCTGCAAAGTTGTCCGAAGTGGACCCAGTTCATGATGAATTTCTGAGGAAGAGAGAGGAGCAAGACCGTGACAAGCAACACAGACACTTGTTTCGTTTCCCGCACATGGGAATGTGGACAAAACTAAGACCCGGAATCTGGAACTTCCTGGAGAAAGCCAACAAGCTGTTTGAGCTTCACTTGTATACAATGGGAAATAAACGATATGCGACTGAGATGGCGAAAGTGCTTGATCCTAAAGGCACTTTGTTTGGTGGAAGAGTAATCTCGGGGTGGGGTGACGAGAGTGATGATCTGCTTGACGTGTACGATAGAGTAGTAACTAATAAGACAAAGGATTTAGAAGGTGTTCTTGGTATGGAATCTGCGATATTGATCATAGATGATTCGGTCAGGGTTTGGCCATATAACAAACGGAATTTGATTGTTGTGGAAAGGTATATGTATTTCCCATCCAGCAGACGCCAATTTGGCCTTCCAGGTCCATCACTTCTTGAGATTGATCATGATGAGAGGCCAGATGAGGGTACTCTGGCATCTATGTTAGCAGTAATTGAGAGAGTACACCAGAATTTCTTTGCACACTGGAACGGCTGGAAGATGTGGATGTGAGACGCATCCTGGCTTCAGAGCAAAAGAAGATACTAGCTGGATGTCGGATTCTTTTTAGTGGGTTTTTTCATGTTGGAGATGCTAATCCTCACCTGCATCCACTCTGGAAGACTGCGGAACAGTTTGGTGCTGTGTGCACCAACCAGATAGATGAGCAGGTTTCTCATGTTGTAACCAATCTGCCGGGGACTGAAAAGGTGAGTTGGGCGCTTTCTACAGGCAGATTTGCCGTGCGTCCTGGCTGGGTTGAAGCTTCAGCCTTGCTATACCGCAGGGCAAATGAGCTAGATTTTGCAGTGATTAAACCTTGATATAATTGCATTCATCTGATCTTTTCAAGAAAAAGATTCTTCGGCTAGTCTTGGCATAAGGTATTACTATTAAACAAAATTATTTCTCCAAGAATATTATTTTGGCTAAACTTGAAATTAATTTTGAGTTATTCTTTTCTTATTACTCCTTCCGTCCGTCTTGTTTACTATTTGGATATGTCGTTTGACTTCAATATTTAACATATAAGATAAAATAATTTTAATATTTTAAGTTTTACATATGATTCCTTGCATGATAAACGATATGTTACAAAATTTAGTTTTATAAAATTATTTTATCTTATATGCTTAATATTGAAGGGAAAAAACGTGACATAAAGCAAACAGGACGGTCAATTCAGGATGGTGAGAGTAAAATTTTGTCATAAACTATAATTTCCAATTTACTCTCTGATGGAAATTGATTCTTGAAAATAATTACTTACCTATATTACAACATTCACAATAACAAGTTAAGTCCTTTTTGTAATATGTCGAATCACTAAAATAAAATAATTTCATTGACATCAGATTCAATTTATTTTTATTTAACAAATAACACAATTGTATGTATCAACTACTTGAGTGAGTCCTGTGTGGGTCTCATGTGGGTCTTACGTTTTATTCAATAATATATTGTAGACAAAATAGTTAGACTAAAACAAAAAAGAGCTTCATCGCGTAATGTGTTGTAGGTAGAGAAAAAATTAATACAACTCTGCCGGTTTAGAGGTGGCCACCACAACAAGCCAGCCTGAGCCCTGGTCAAAGAC
Source organism: Limonium bicolor (assembly GCA_023374045.1). Classification (NCBI taxonomy): domain Eukaryota; kingdom Viridiplantae; phylum Streptophyta; class Magnoliopsida; order Caryophyllales; family Plumbaginaceae; genus Limonium; species Limonium bicolor. Next base: position 149,599,462 of record CM041778.1, read on the forward strand.
CAGTTTAGCACCGTTGATTAGGGATAGGGACTGAATTAGAAAAAATATCGGGTTGGTTTTATTTTCAAGAGACCGGTATCGGTTATGGACTGCGTAAAGTAGGGTTTGATTGGGCCTAACTAGGAATTTGCCTGATTCCATTTTTTTGAAATATAGTTCTTATTGGTCCATTTTTTAATGTGTAAATTCAAAAAATGAATAAAATCTTATTTTTTACAATACTTAAGATTATTTAGAAAATATTATCGTTTATGTTATAATTTATAATATTACTTATTAGCTATAACCGGTTGATCTTATGACCAGGACCTACTTGACCCGTGCCAGCTATACTCTGGCTGCATTATTTAGTTTTTTTTGCTGGCGAATAGCAATGGGTAGCAGCATTATTATTATTGTGGTTGTTCTTTGTATACAGTTGGACTTTTTTCAGATAATAATGTCCAACACAAGTTCCATTGGAACCTCGGCAGTTTTGAGTAAGCCTGCCAAATGGGTTATCTATTTGGGTATTTTGGTTATAACCCATTCAGGTCAATAAATTTTTGGATCACCTCAGGATGTCGTTTGGGTTCAGGTCAAATCGGGTTCGGCTTATAATATTTACAAATAAAGTCGGGTTTTGGTTATTTGGGGTTAATCGGTAACATTTATACTAGTACTTAAGAATCATCTTAATATAATGTTTATTATTTACAATATTAAATTAATATATACTACGATATACTTTAAAGTGTAAACTCTCACAATTAAATCTAACTTGCTGGATGAGAAAACTTTTGTATCATCCATTTTTTAGTATATTCAATTAATTTGCCGCCAATAAGAGAACACATCATCTCATTTGACTTCTTTCAATTTTTTATACATGATCACCAAGTCTTTTGTGACTTCTATCTTTATGAGTTCCGCGTGCATGTCTCTGTCTTCTTCTTTTCTCTAAACATCCATTTCAAAATATTTTCCAGCCACCACCCACCACATGACACCATCTCCATTTTCATATTTAATTCTTTTTTACTTACATTATGTTTGGTTTTGGTATATTGTCATATCGGATCATTTCAGGTTCGGGTCATAAAATTTTAGGTCATTTCAGGTTTGGATCATTTTGAGTTTAACACAATTGGGTTTCTAATATTTAAATATATCTGGGTTTTTGTCAGGATTCAAATTTGGGTCATTTTGAGTTTAACCCAAACGAATTTTTAATATTTAAATATTTTCAAGTTACTGTCAGGTTTCGATTTGTTTCGGTTTTGGGTCAAACATGCGGGTTTTTAGGTTGGGTTAAATTTTAACGCTCTAGTTTTGAGTTTTGACAAACATTAACAGTAGAGATGAATTAGTCTTAGCTCTGGCCGCCTTATTTAGTTTTTTACTGACGAATCACGAATGGCAATGGGTAACGTCATTATTATTGAAGTTTCTCTTTGTATATAGTTCTTGATTAGAACCCGAAACTAATCCGTGAAAAGTTGGGTTTGGGTTGAGATTTTTTATCCAAAAAGATTTTCGGATGGGTTCGAGTTAGGTCATTAAAAACCACTTTGCGCTCGGGTTGAACCCACCAATCGGTAACCCAAAAATGAAAAACATTAAATATAGAAAGTACGTTATATTTAATGACTTAACGTAGTGTTTAGTAATTAATTTAAGACTAAACTAAACATTTAATCAATAAATAATAATTAATTAATATTGAAGTATAATATTTATTTATTCAATAAAATTTTTTAAAAAATAAAAATTTTAAAAATGAGTTGGGTTCGGGTCAATTCGCTCCAAGTTTGGGTTTAAGAAATATAACCCGTTCCGAGTTCGGGTTTGTTTAGGTAGACCTAAAGTATTTTCGGGTCAGGTTTGGGTAGATCTAAAATATTTTCGGGTCAGTTTTGGGTTAAGCTCAACCCGACCCTAAACCTGATTTTGACACTTTTATATAGTACAGTCGACCTTTCTTTTTTCGAATAATAATGTCCAACATAAGTATGCATTGGAACCTTGGTAGTTTTGAGTTTTGACATTTATTAGGAGTAGATCAATCTTAGCCCAACCAAAAAGCCTGATAAGTTTGGTTGAAAAAAAAACTGACCAGGTTTGGACAAAATATCAGGTCCAAATAATTATAAATTTATATATACATATTGTAAATAATAATAATAATATAATATTTTTTGAAATTATATATATAATTTTCATTAAAATTTAATAATTATTTTTAAAACATTTAATGGATCAAACAACAGTAAAATTTAAAAATTTGGGTCTAGCCAATATGAACCGTAAAATAAAAAAATCAGGTACTGATTCCATATTTAGGCCTGACCAGCCCAAAAAAGTTCTCATTCCGGCTCAGCTGAACCTGGCTTGCCCGCCTGAATATTGAGATATGATTTCCAATTGGATTGAAGTTTGATGATGATTTAGTGGTGAGTTTTCTTCCAAAAGAAATTGATGTACAATCCCTTCCTAATTTCATATGGGAATCACTGGCGTAGGCTTTCTATAGGTGATAATTTATGTGTTTTGACTAATTCTTTTATTTGGTGTTTGCTTTTGTTCATTTTAGTTCCAATTTTGAATTTCTAATTAATTGATAATAATTAAGGAGACGTCCAAGCCCACACGCTCAAGCACAGAGAAATAGGCCCACGTTTTATTATTGTATCAGCCCATTTGTCAATGTGTACAGGGTCCATTTACATACAGACCTTTCTAAATATAGAATTTAGTACCATTTACAAAACTCTATTCTATATTCAGTATAGTCGTCATTCCTTGATATGGTATCAGAGCATCCACAATAGAGTGGAATCCACCCAATGTGTCAGTAAGGAAAAAGAAAAAACCTCTACAATAGAGTGGATTCAATTCAAATTCTCTCTCAAAGGTTCTTAGTTAAGGATTGTACTTTTCTAATTCTCATTGGTTGTTCACACTTTCCCATAACTTGCACAACTTTCTACTGCTTGCTTTTTAGAAGAAATGAGTTAAGAGTTTTAGTTATTGTAGTGATAGGTGGGATGATAAAGTTTCTTACCAAATATAATATATTATTTTGATGACATGGCGTATAGGGAAATGTTAAGAACTCATGTGCTGTTGTGGATGCTCTCAGAGCACACAAGGTGTTTCCTTGCCTAGTTTTATCCCAATGAGTTCTCCTTCCTCCTCATCCTTCTTTTCGTCTTCTTCTTCATCTGCTACCAACAACAGCAACAACATGTCAGGCATGGGCACAACCATGGGCAACACCAGCATTTCTATGTCATCTCTTATTCCACCTACTTCTAATTTTGTCAAGCTGACCACCTATAACTACCCCATTTGGAGGATTCACGTTGAACCTTACCTCAGGGAATCTAAACCCAAACCTCCAGCCATAATTAATGGTGTCTCAAACCCAGAACTAGCTCAATGGGAGCAATACGACCAGATGGTCATGTCAATCCTCAATAATTCCATCGCCGAGTCAGTTCTTGGTCAGGTTGTGAAGAGCTCAACATCAGCTACCACTTGGAATACCCTGCAACCACGGGCGGAGACAAAGGGGGATCAATTTTAGGTTTTTTGTTATATAGTTTATCTGTGTTATTTGATATTTGTTCGCCGCCATAATATTTTGTAAAATATCACCATGATATCACTAAAGTCTATTTATTATCGACTTTATTTATACTAATATGTAATATTTGTTCTAGAGTTATATTTACAAAAACTGTTTTAGTCTATAGTAGATAAGAATAATCAAAATATTTTTATTTCAGTAACATAGTCTAAAGTAAAACTGATTATTATGTCAGTCTAAGTTATTATATACCCTTACTATCCATAATATAACTTTTAGTTTTTTATTACAAATTTTCAAATTAAAATAATTTTAGAATTAGTCAAAAGAGTTTTTAGAAAAAACTACTAGTTTAGAACTATTGTTGAAATACCCCTAAATTAATTTAAATTAATTTAGGGGATTTCTTTTATTAAACCATAAGTAATACTAATAATTATCAAATTATTATACGGAATTATGAAAATTAAATTAGGGGATTTCTTCTATTTAAGCATAAAGAATACTATTAAATATTAGATTACTATATATTATTATATAGTATAATGAATTTAATAATAAGATTTATAAGTCAATAAATCTTGGAAAATTTCTAAACACTTCAAGTATATTATAAAGATTTTAGAAATAATTGGAACATTAATTTGAATCATAAAAGTCAAAATAAAATCATGGAAACCATAAAGCTTCTTAAGCCTTGCTAGGGTTGACTTTTTGAGAATGGTCAAACCAGCCCATGTAACCTATACCAATAAAAAGGTTATGGAAAACCAAGAAGATTGATAAAAAGAACGTCAAAAACGGATCATCCTAGCCAAAGTTATGATAAAATAAAGTTTAGAGCCAAAATTTTGAAGGCTACTGACGTGGCAAGGGCCGGCTGACTCAGCCACGCACGCCTCGGGAAACGTGCCACGTCAGATCGCCAGAAATCCCCAGATTTCGGCTAACTCTTCTCAGCCACCCTCAGTTATTGCCTCATTTTCAGACTCCATTATCTCAGCCGTCCTTGGGTATTTTTGCATGTCGTTTCTTTCATTCTCTTCTCCTTCAAACCCCCTTTCTAACCATTACTCATACATGACCTAACTCCTTCTACATCCGCCGCAAACTTGATCTGAAGTTGCCTCTTCGAAAACTTGCAACCCAGATTTCCAGAAAACCGAATCGGTAAGGTAACTTTCTCCGAGTCATATCTCCTTCATCTCTCCATGAAAATTAGAGTTCTATAGATCATTTTGTAGATCTCTAATCCCTCTACAACTTTCCTTTCTATGCCCAAGGCTGATTCTCAATCGGGTGGAAGTTAAAGGCATCTAAAGTTTGCTAGTCGATCACGATGGATTTCCTGCCCGAATTTTTTCCAGAAATCGATAGGTAAACCCAGATATTGTGAGATCTGTAACTCTCTCTCTCTAATCTATCAAATTAAATGATTCTTCCACTAGTATTTAGAGTTACATTCCTACTTTAAAATGTGGTAGGTTTCGTGGACTAAATCCTTCTCAGTTAGCGCAAGTTGGTCCGTGAAGTAGCCAACTCGAACTGCACATAAAATCATAGAATTTCCAGAAAAACGCAAGGTATAAACCCGAGACTTTCGACTTAATATTCTTCTTGTGTGTTGCGTATTAGATTAAGATGTTGCTATCAAATTGTAGAGCTATATGTCCTTTTTTAAATGAGCCCAACAACTTGTCCTAACTCGATCTGTACCGAATTTTATAGATCCTCAAAGTTAGCTACTCGAACAGCCTGAATTTTGAACCTTTCCACAAATCCGATTTCAATTAACCTCACCGGCGCTTATTTGGTAAGTTTCCGATCAATTCCTCCGTTGTTGTTATTCGGTTTTTCATTCTAGATCTAACACATCTACCAATTTGACATATAACGCATCGTACAGAGAGAATTTCAATTCGGAAATGTCAAACCCTAACCCGAGATGGACCCAGAATCAAAATCCATGATCCGTGCATCATAATTAACGAAATTGATATAATTGTAACCGGCTTTTGATTTCGAATCCAACGAAAGAAGAATCATCGAATTTGGTTCTGTAGATTGGGAGAAATCGATGAATTCCCACGCGACAATCGGTTTGAGTTTTATGATGAACTCGAGTGATTTGGGCCGTCTGATCGTGGTTTATAGGAACGGACGGCCGAGATTAAAACGTGGCAGGTTTTAGTTGTATTAAGTAATTTAAATTCCAGAATTAAACCCTAACTTGTTGAATTTATTTAATGGCCTTCCCTAATGTATTTTGACACGAAATTTTAACCATAGATTCCTTATAAAATCTAGTTTATGTTGATGTAAATTAATATGGGTTTCAAGTTATTAAACGTAATTTATAATTTTTGTAAGTTTTGAGTATTTTGGATATATTTAGATAATTACTCAAGATATTTTTATGAAATAAAATTTTTATAATATGTCTAAAATATCATAGTTACTATATATTAAATTTGGGAATTTTTAGACAAGAGGAAATACGTCTAAAAATTATGATTCTGAAATTTTCCTAAGACATATTATAATATATGGTTTTTAATGTAACCAAAAATTAAAGTAGAGTTGATTGAAGAACTTTATATGTTGGTAAAAGTATAATAAGACTAAACTAACATTTAATACAGAATGTTCATGAATATTTTTGGGTGTAAACTTTTAAGTGAAGTAAAAACATTATATATATACATATATATAAAAGATATAAAATAGTAACTTAGGTTAAAACAAAGAGTTAAATTATTCTACACTTATATTAATTAAATACTATAGAAGCTAATATACTGAAATGAAACAAAAGAAATACTTTATAAAACATATATTGAATGTAGATATATGCAGAAGTTAATTGAAATAGTTTAAATACAATAAGCTACATAAAGGATGAGTTAAATAAATTATAATACATGTACATGCATATATATTAAAATAAATAAAGGAAATACATACCTCATGGAAAATGTAATAAGAGGGGAAATATTCGAGTAAACCTAGTTCATACGCAACAATCAAAACATTAAATGTTAATGTGACATATAGGTGGACTATTAGGAGAAATATAGATCCTAATCCTTAATCATGTATTAAAGTAAAATTAATTCATTATAACTTAAGAGGTTAATTAAGTTATGATTGAAATAAAATTAAATGTACCCTCAAGACATACGAAGTCAATGGCGTAAATGGTCAAGTCAAACCTAGAATTAAATCGAGTTTGCACGTTCGAAACCTCACAAACTCTTTTTAGAAAATTTAATCAACTAACGAAAAGGTAAACGCGGACTTGGGCCATCCTACTGGGCCTAAGTCCATGAACTCCAAAAGCCCACTTAAACAATTCAACGAGAGTCTAGGCCACTCTCGGGATAAACCCTAAATCATTCCAGATTAAATGAAATGGGCCTAACGAAAGACTTAATTAACAAAAACTAGCCCAAATCTTTGTGAGAGAATAATTGTAAACCAGAAACTATAAACCAGTAAGAATAAAAAAATGTTTAGCGTTATAAGTTCCTTAACTAATCGCGATACTTGGAACACCTTAATTATAGGTTATTAGTGGAAGTTCTCACTTTCAAGTTGGTTACTGCTTCTACGTATACCAGGTACAATTTCTCGTACTCAGATGCTTTTGCTAACAGACTTAAGAGACGTTTTTGAAAAACGCTAGTTGAGCTTAAATGACTTTCAATGGGAAACTGGTTGTGTGACTAACTCAGCTTGATGTGACTAACTGAGCCTTGAATGTACAACTCACTTGATCATTGGTTCCTCTTATCTGGTCGTTTAATTAGACATTAACTGCCTAGGGTTTACGCTTCTGCACTCTGTAGGACTGAGTGTTTTGGTATTGCTCTGGTGCAGTTAATGATCTAGTGGGAATATGGAAAATGTCAATCTTGGTAAATTCTTCCTTTGACTTTGGATATCGTTTCATCCATGACCTGAGTCTTTTGTTGTGACGCGCGCGCGTCTTCATCGGTAACAGTGAGGGGCTGTATATCCCCTGTCCTAAAAGGACGTGTTAAACAGTGAGGGGATGTATATCCCCTGTCCTAAAAGGACGTGACTGACGATGGGGGCCATCTCTCCCAATTAGTTTTATTCCATTCTTGAGTTGCTGGTTCTTGGATCTCTTTTTCATTCCTAGTCCTAGTGACTACTTGGGTCTTCCTACTCCTAACTGGAACTGAATCTAACACAAGCAATGGATGTTCACTAACTTATGGTGTGATTTATTTTAATTGACTAAGGGGCTGTTCACTATGTGCTAACAAGGAAAGGGAAACGGTTTCATTCCGTTTGATATTGTTTGTATAGACTTTTTAATAATTTTGTTTCCCCAAATTTCATTTTTGTAAACCCCCAAAATCCCTCTTCCCTATTCCCCTCATATCCCCGTGGAAAACTTTTCCCTTTCCTCCCGCTTTCTCTCTTTCTTTTAGGTAAATAATTATTTTTTCCCAAAAAAACGTGAATCATGATTTGAAAAATTATTTTTCCTCTCTTTCCTCTAAACAAATAATTAATTCCCCTCTCTTTCCTCAAAATAATTATTTTTGCTCTACACAAATCATAGTCACGGGTAAGAAATTTCCGGAAAAAAATGTTTCTCTGACGAATGAAACTCACGAATGATATTAGATTCGTTAATATACAAATATAATATTTCATTAAGTTTTTTTTTGCAAAAACATATTTTGCAAATCTAATAATAATAATAATAATTTATTTTACTATTTAAACTAATATTAGATTCCCAACTTATCATATTATTTTTAACATTTAAAATGAATATTACCTGATTTGAAAATGGTAAAAAAAAGAACATAGAGTTATGACATAAGATTTTAAAAACAATTTAAAATATACAAATAATTAATAATATGGGGTATTATAAAAAAATCTGGAATAACTTATATTATGAAAATGATTAAATACGCTAGAATGATTACATTTTAGAATGAAGAGAATATTACTATTGAATGAAATAAGAATAATTTTCAGAAAAATGGGATGATTCCTATGTCCAAAACCAAACAATAACAAAGAAAATCATGGGGAGTTCTATTCCGTTTCTGGGTCGGAACCAAACAGACTTCTTGATTGGGGGGAATTCCTTTCCTTTCCTTTCCATTCCCTTTCCCGATTCCATTCCGTTTCCTTGTCTCGAAGTGAACGCCCCCTAACTTTAACTTTCTGTTATTTATCTCTTTTCTCAACTTGTTATCTTGACTTGGTGATTTTAAAGTGCCTTGTCCCTCTGTGTTGTTTTAAGTGTTTGTGTTCAAGTTATTATTTATTAAAGAGTTATGTTTATGAGTTTGTTTTGGAGAATCTTACCAGTTCCATTCCAGGGAACTGACTCACCCCTCTCGGGGTGGGCTGCTTGGTTTCATCTTGTAGGTACGAGTTGATATACAGGTGGCCACGAAGAGAATGAGTGATTGGGATGGGATTAGGTTTTGTGGAGAGTTAATGTATTTTATTACTATTATGTTTACGTTAAGTTTTCTCGAGGTTCAGACCGTAGCTTTAGTAATTTTATAAGATGTAATTGGTGAGGTTTGGTGCCGGGTGTTTGGAACCCGATGATCTGTAAACGCCATAGTATTTTATTTTCCGCTGCATTTTTGTTTAATAGGGGCGTTACAATTGTTCTATATTATTGACATTGACTTATAATTTTGTACACCCATTTTTTAAAACAAAAATAAAAAAAGTAAAACAAACTTCTTCATTTATTAGTTATACATTCCAAGCATAAGTAAATTTTTATGTTTGAAATATGCATCAACACGAAGATTAGAACACCATCCGCTGGTGATCCACCTTAAGCTATATGAATACTTTTTAAGTACAATCCACCATCCTTGATCCAATGTGTGGATCCACCACGTGACCTAAATGAAGCAAAACCATATAACTAATTTTTCGCCTTCTTAATCTATACTTATTTTTGACTAATTCATGAAAAGTGTATGAAAAATCATAAAGTTACGAAATATTATTATTTTTCTCAAAATTCATGAAATGCCACCATATTTTCCTTGACCAGAAGGAAAAAATGACAAAATACCTTTACTAGTGCAAAGTACTTTCAAATTTAACATCATGCCACTAAATGTTAAAAAACTTTTAAAAAAACAAAAAGTTCAAAATGGTATAAAAATATAAATGACTATAAAAATAGAAAAAATATATATTAAACTATCATAAAGTAATGAAAATAATTAAATATTTCTTTTTTTAATTATAAGTGTCATAAAATAGACTATAGAGTTTTGAAGTATAATTTATATTCTATTATATAGTACTTTATGTTTTTAGTGTCATTTCAACAATGACAATTACTAATTGTAGAAATAATAAATTTGTAAGAAAACAAAAATAATATGTCATAAAGTTTTATGCAAATAGAATATAAATTTTTAAAGACATAGTAGTACTTAAAAGTAATTTATTTTAAAGAAATAATATAAATTGGTAGAAAAGAGATAATTAAAAAAAATAATATAAAAAAATTTGTAAGTGTTAAAATATTGTCAAGTATAAACTTGATAGTTTAATTTACTTTTTTTCCATTACTTTCTCTAAAAACTAATAAACTAAAATCTTAACATATTCAATAAGTTGTAAATAAAAAAAAGTCTAAATAGGTTAAATAAAATTTTGTTTAGACAATATGTTTAGCATTTTGATACTTAATAAAAATATTTTAGTTTTTCTGAATATTATTTAATATTTATTAATATTTTTGATTATTTTTATAAAATATTAAACACTTTTCTCAAGTTATTTTATCTTTAAAAATATATGTTATATTGTATGGTACTTAATAAACTTTTTTAGTTTCAAAAATGATTTAAACAAATCAATATTTTATGATATTTTAAATAAAATTTTACCTTTATCATTTTCTATATTTTAATAATTTTATATAATTATTTAAATTTTTAGATTTTTTAATTTTTTTTAATTTTCCTAAATTTAATAGCATCTAAATTGTGAACTTTCAAGTACTTTTATCTTTTTGTCTTCTAATTAACGGTCATAGTGACATTATATAACTTTCTTTTTTGTAGTGAAATTTCATGAATTGACTAAAATTATAATGACTTTTACAAAATTTCCCCAAAAAATATATTTATAGTATATTATAATATTCTCATACCTCTATTTAACTCTAGATGTGGCAGGGGCAGAGCACACCAACTTTTATTAAGTTGTATTTTTTTCTTCCCAATTTTTCAACTACAACCATGTGTAGCTATAGATAGCTACATACATGTACATTTGGTAAAGCTACATACATGTACATTTGTTCTTATAAAACATGTACTCTTACTCTATACAAACTGTACCATAAAAATTGTAGCCAAAGATAGCTACAGAGGGTTGTAGCTAAGACTCATTGTTTTTTTGGAAGTGGGAACCCATAACTGCTACTCTTAGGAGAGAAAGTGGTGATAGGAGGATTCGAACCCGGGACCTTTTCGTCCCCTACTCTTCATCTTCATCGACTCGGATGTCTAGGTTTGGATCTCATTGCTTTTTTTACGTAAACAAGTGCTAGCTTAGATTAATACTTCATCATTACATGGCTAGAGATTCGACTAAGAGTGCCCAAAGAGCTAGATAAGATCATAGAGAATCAAAAGCTAATCACCACCAACAATCTAAAGAGCATCAACTCAACACAAGAATCTTTAAAGTGAGATTTATTGCTAGAGAAGTGCATGGGAACCAACCGGCTTGAGCAAATATAACTTATAAGACAACCAACAATTTTCGAAGGGGACAAAGGAGATTTACCAAATCTTTGAATGAAACTCCCCAAAAACACCCTAAGAACCACCAGCTTAAGCCAATCAAAGAAATTAGACCACAAGGATAACAAGAGCATTGTGCAAAACTAAACAACATAGACAAAGCCAAACTACTAGATTCACTAGAGAGCCCAAACCGAACGACATGTAACTGAAGCGCCAATCCGTCACATTTTCATTCCGATGAAAACCCGTCGTGATGAAAATACAAGGAAAACGAACGAACAACAACAAACGAGATCTTCTTATTTTTAAAGACAAAAGAGTAAACAAGGATGGAGGCAACACTAGTGACGGTGAGGTGGAGCGAGACGACGATGGCAAAGGTGAGCTGGCAACGTGGTGACGGGTGGTGGCGGTAGGTGAAAGAATCGCTGGTGAAGAGGCGGTGCCAAACCCATTTTCACAAAAACACCAAAAGTTGTGCTCAACTTGAAGCTCTTGACGAGATCTACACAATGATAGCAAGAACCAGCTTATTTATGGAGGATTCAAAGAGAAAGAAAGAAAAGGGGGAGGAGATCCCCCTTGATTGCTTCTCTCTCCTATCCCTTACATTGTGTCAAACGCTTTGGGGTAGTTGACTCTCAAACAATTGTTGTGCTGCTGGTAATTAAGTAATATCTATTGTAACACTGGAGGGTAGCTTAGGACATCCACAGCGGTGTGGATTACACCCTCATTTGTCAGTAAGAAAATGAAAATACTTTTGCAGTGGTGTGAAATTCATCATGTTTATCTCTCATCGTTGCTTAATTAAGCAATGCCCCACAAACCAATACTAATTGGTTACAACACTGTAACACTAATAAAAAAATATAAAAAGTACTGATGGGAGTTAGAATATTTAGGTAGAAATGAGAGCTTCTTATATAATAAAAATAGTATATTTTGTTGACCTGACACCTAAAATTGTGTTAAGAAATTTACCACCATTGGATGCTCGAAGAAAATGTAGCAGTTGGAGAATGAAAGAGGTTGTATGTATTTCATTATGTCGTCTCCCCTAGTTTTATTTTAATTTAATTATGGAGTTACTGTAGTTATATCTCTAATTTGTAAGTTTTTTATTTTGGAGTTACTGTAGTTATTTCTCCAATTTAGGAGTTTTTTTGTTTTGAGTTACTGCCCTTGGGTTTTCTTCCCATTTTGAGGATGACTATAAATAGAGATACATGACATTTATTTATTTTTGTCTTCACAAAAAGGTTCAACCACCACTCCCTACCAGCCGCTCCCTCGTATTTTGATCAACTCTGATTAAAAAAAAGAAGTATTTTGATCAACTCGAGAGTCACCACCATGACCATGAAGGTCGCTTTTATATTTTTCCATTACTTGGTTTGCTTCTCGTTATAATCACATCTAACAACAGTAAGGATTACAAGCTTCTTACACATTCTTGATTCTAATATAGTCGTTTTCTCAATTATACTGATTATTAATTTCTTTTGAAACTAATTGGTTATCACTTATAGGTGGTTGTGTATCGGCACGCAAATGTTATCATCTTCCCGTACGCTGTAGTCTCTTGGACTGCATATACTTTTGCGCCACTTTTCATGTCAAATGTGAAGAAACCAGAACCGATATTCTTTGCTGCTGCTACTAACATGCTCGAGCTTCATATACATATTTGATGGAAGAGCTCCATTTAAATATAAGTACCTTTATGACAGTGACAAATCTTGTGGATGGTCTGTTAATTTTTCGAAATTTTATTATGGAAGCATTATTGGAGTGAACCTTGGGATTGTAATTTTCCCAATATTTTATTTGAACTGTTACAAACTATAACAAAAAGGAAGCTTAATTTAGGTCGAGCGCATTATTATGGTTGTACTTGTATTATTCCCAATATTTTCCCAATAGTTTTTTGTCTATATGGAGTTATCATTCTTGCGCAAAAACCGAAAAATGGCCTAAGCTAGGCTCAATTCGATGCCGGTTGAAGCCTTCTGGTTCACCAGCGTAAGTGAACCAGCCCAACACTAAAAAGGCCCTCTATTTTATTGCTGATGCTGGACTGACTAACTGCCCATGCGCCACATACCTATAAAGCACATATTCTGGAATCTACTGCCATGTTATTGCTTCTTATATTTATAAAGGACGACCTTTGACATTTCATTTTATTATATTTTTGGTTAATTAATAAAATACCACCAAAATAAAGTCACCCTTATCATTTTCATAAAGTATTTTGAAAATTTATATTATGTTCCTAAATATTAAATAATTCACTTAAATTCATAAAAATATTCAAAATATTATAAAAATATAGATTACTATAAAGAATATTTAAAATATTAAAATATTATAGAAACATATTAAAATATCATAAATCATTGAAAAAATAATATTTCTTAGATTTTTTTTAAATTATTTAATACCATAAGAAAGAATGAAGAGTTTTAAACATATAAAATACTAGTTTTTCTACAAATTTAGACCAGTAGCATAATTTATATTAATTAATTTATTATTTTACTATACATTTTTATATTATTTTTATAGCAATTTAAATAATTTTTTTAAAAAATATTTTTAGTTTTTAATTAATATTTGAAAAATTATTATTTTAAATTTATATTATATTTTTCTCATCACTTTTATGACATGATATAATTAATTTTAAATAAATAATTTAAATTGATACAAAAAGATAATTTGAAAATATATGGTACAATTTATGGTAATTAAGTGATACAATATGATGTGTTTAGATCATACAAAAATTAGTGTAAATTATGTTAAAAATTAAGACTAGTACCAATTTTCTACCAATTAATCACTATAATTTGTACTCCCTATTTAATAATATTTGTCATTTTAGAAACTTGCACACTTATTAAGGAAAGTAGAATAATGACGCATGTACCCCTACTTTTTACTTTTTCATCTATGTAATAATTAATTTTGTATTGAATAGTAAGGTTAAAATTGAAAAAAATGTGTGTCAAAAAGTTAGAATGACACATATTTTTGAACAAGAATCAAATTCTAAAACGACAGATATTAATTAACGGAGGGAGTATCAATTAACAACCATAATTTGTACTATTTATTTTTAAATTATCTTATTTTTTTATAAATTTAAATTATTTATTCAAAATAAATTATATTATGATATAAAGTCATCTGCAAAATAGAATATAAATTTAAATAAATTTCAATTATTAATTAAAAAAATTCAAATATTAATTAATTTTTAAAATAATTTATTTGAAAAAAGATAATTTTAATTGGTATAAAAAATAATTTAAAATGTATGGTAAAAATTATGATAATTAATTGGTATAAATTATGGTAATATTTATAATTTATATTGTATTGGTCTATATTTGTAGAAAAATTAGTATAAATTATATGTTTAAAATTTTATATTTTTTATTGTACTAAATAATTTTGAAAAAAAATCTTAAAAAATATTTATTTCTTCTATGTTTTATGATATTTTAATATATTTTTTATTTATGTTTATAATTTTTTAAATATTTTTTAATTATCTATATTTTAGTTTTAAATTTTTTAGTACGGTATATTTTGAATTTTAAAAATATTTTATTAACTAATAGAGTTATTTTTATCTTTTTTATATGTTATCATGATTATAAAAGTATTATTAACCAAAAGAATACATTGAATTTTCTAACTTTGATACTCGTCCACGGTTTCAAGAAGTTTTTTGTTTCTTTTAATTATTGAGACTATTAGACAACACAATTATAAGCAACAACCACGACAAATACAATCTTCTTGCTTCCCCTGTTAAAGTAAGACTAAATTCAACCGACTAAATATTCACAAGCTTTTCATACCATAAAATTAACTCTAATTTAAACCAGTTTCAACTAAAAATAACAATATATTCACATAACAGCGACAACAGGAAACAAGAAAAATTAGGAAAGGGCCAGCACAGCAGACATGTGAAGCTCACAAAAAGAGAGAAAATGCAGTTAGTTATTACTATACCCTATCTATCAATAAGAGCACTGCATTCGGTGAATGTGAACACGATCTCTCAAGATCCCACGATACAGAGCTTCACGATTCGACGAAGGCATCCTTTTGTTAACCACCGACATTGAGACTTCACCTCTACATGGCTTCTTCTTCTGATCAATCTCCCTAGTCGTCAGTTTGCTGCTAACCACCCGGTGACGATGATGATCACGTTTGTTACGTGACTGACGTATCCTCTGCGTTGAATTGCTCACCGCCGCCGCCGGCATTGGTAGCTGTTTCACATCGTCGGCAAATCGTACCCTCTTATTCGTCGTCTTCTTCTGCAGCTTGTCACCTGCGGGAAACGGCAATAGACGAACAAGTGTTTAGAAGGATAGGAAAAGCAGAGCAGCACCCAATAATAAGGCTAGAAGCAGGGGACATGATCATATGAGTGCAAACTAGATGATTAAAACTGACAAGTTATCAAAATTTGGCTTAATTACCAGATGAGAGACAGGAACGTAGAGTTCGTTTTGGATCGCGATGTTTTTCGTCCGAGAGTAGTTGATGAAAGACCTTATTATGACGGCGAAGTGAGAGAAGAATTACTGCACCGGAGGCGGCCATCGCGGCTGCCATAATTAGACTATGAGAACAACTAAGCACAGAAGACATGACAGACAAGCGAGATCAATCGGAATTCTAAGGAACGAGTGTTGGAGGAGTAAGGTTCAGATTTAGTCGGCGATAAAGCGAGAAAACAGAAGCGATATGAATGACCTGGGTGAAGTATATGCTTATTCGAGAAAGTACTGAAGCTTTGTACGATAGGAAGAATGGTGGAACAGGAAGAGAGAGAGAGAGAGAGAGAGGAGCGAGGAGTGCGAGTATGTGTGGATTGAAGGTTTTGTGGTTGTGTGGTCAAGTCCATCTGTGATGACTGACTTGAATTGAATGCGCAGGCATGACAGCGAACTCTGGAAAACTCTGCATCAGATGCGTGTTGTGGGTGTTATGCTACGCTGTCCTTATATGAACGACAAGTTCCCAAGCGGGCCTACTATCAACAGTAGTAGTCGTCGTCGGCGTCTCGTCTTCGTGTGAAAAGACGGAGATAGAAAATTGCAACTTGGATTCCGATCCCTCTCTCATACACAGATTCGGTGGAGACTGGATAGAGAGGGGTAGGACCGACATCATTATAAATATTTAGTTAAGTGTCTCTTTTTTTGGTTTCTCAACGGTTCACGACATTGGGCCAAATCCGGTTCGGGAATTGGCACTGGGTAGTCTAATAACAAGGTAAGTCCCCTCCCAATAGACGTTGTGGGGATCAAACCGTGGTTCTCCCTACCAAGTATAGCCCCAAACACCACTGCACCAACACGTCATTGGTATTTAGTTTAGTGTCTCTTGTCATATTTGATACTCTCTCCGTTCAAAAATATCTGTCACTTTAAAAGCTTGCACACTTATTAAGAAAAGTAGAATAATGGCGCATTTATCCCTGTTTTTTACTTTTCCATTTAGATAATAATTACTTTTGTATTGAATAGTATGGTTAAAAGTGGAAAAAATGTATCAAAAAGCTAGAATGACACATATCTTTGAATAAGAATCACATCCTAAAACGACATATATTAATTAACGGAGGGAGTACTATATTTTCGTCATAAGTTGGTGGATTTTGCGAGGGTTCTTAATGGGTTCTATGTTCTTCTTCAATAATATAATATCATATTTAATCAGCTGTAAAACAGTTAACCAAAACAACTACAAAACAATCATGCCGAACAAAGTCTTAAGTACCATTCTGTAAAGGCTTTTATTTTGAAAATTTACCTAGCTTTTTGGCAAAAGTGTTCGGCAACAACCTTTACATAAAACCGTCTTTATCTGCCAATATATCTAAAACACTCTCCATTGTGAACAGTGGGATGATTTGCCTTTTATATTTTAACAGAACTCTCATCTCCTCATTTCACCCATAACCTCCCTCATACTTTCCTGCTTTCTCCACTATCCTTCTGCCATAAAAAATGTCATCAGGTTCTCGCAATGTAAGTGCTACTTATCTATTATGTGCTTTTCTCTTTGAATAAGGTACATTTGTTATACTGACCACCATATTTTTTGTGACAAAGTGCAACCTCTAGAAACAGGGTGGGGGAACTGAACACCAGATACATCAACTGCAAGTACGTGAGATGTAAGTTGTTCAATTCCTACACAGTGGATAATTTTGGTGGTCTGTTCTTCAGATGCAATGGGTGTGACTTCTTTGTGTGGTGGGACACAATAAACAGACCATCAACATCTACTGGCCAGCATTACATTCCTGTGAATCATTCTCAGTCGGTTATGAGATCAAGATTGACTACACTGGAAAGGGTAACCAATGAGGCCGAAGCATCTATTACTCAACTGCTAGATGGTCAGACAGTAATTCGGGGAACCCTATCAGGGCTTATTATCTTGATGTATGTTGTTGTCTAGTTTCAAATTTATTTCTACTACACTATGAGGAGTAGAGTGGGTGGGGTGTTGAACTTTTATTCTTCTGGATTGGTTAATTGTGTAAGTTGGTGATTCTAATGCGGCTGAGGGAGATTAGTTTTTGATCCTTTTGTTAACTTTGACATTATTTAGTTTAACCTTTGATGAATCTGTAACCTACTAATATAATTATTAATATGTATGCATTACTTAAAATTTCCCTGTTTAATTGTTACTTTCTGTACTAGTTAAATGTGTTATTTGACATTAATTTAAAAACATCTGCACACATACCCGTATAGCATTAAATTTATCAGTGTTCCAACCAAATCTGTTAAATCAAGTAATTACTCTGGAGGGGGGTGGATGGAAAGGGTGTAAAGTCATCAATCCTATGCTAGTGGAAACCGATTGGTTTACCAATGTTGTTGATTTGGGGGGGGGGGGGATACTTTTAAAACGCACCCACCCAAGTATGACTTTTGCCTTCCTTTTGTTTTCCAAACCCATCATGTTTTTCATATTCTTTCGCATTGTCAACTTATCACTCCAAATGGATCCCTCCCGCACACCACCCCGGATTAGGAAAGTCATTGATGTAGAAACCAACCCAGCAACAGTAAAACACTACATAGTGACACTCCATTGGTGATCATTGATGATGGTCCAACTCCACCACGATCACCCAAAAAAGTCGAATCCATAAATGGTTCAAATGGCAGTTTTTTGCTCTGACGATCTAACCTTCGAAGACACCCTGTTCCCTTGTCATCAATGTGGGTACTATCGGTCTAGATACACACCCTGTCATTAGGAAATGGAGTTTGATGACTGGTGGTTGTTTGACACTGGTTCAAGCAATAAGGGTAAGTCTTCCATGGGTAAGGAACCAGCGGTTGGTGAGACAAACAATGCAAGAACCTCCAAGCAAAGGGATGGTGCAACGGTTGGTGTAGAGGAGAAGAAAAGCACTTTAGATGTTGATTCCACAAAGAGTACAACTTGGGTCGCTTCAACATTCTGTAGTCTGCATGGGACAAGAGCCGGAGTGTTTGTGTGAAGGGTTGTGACAGGTTGTTTGGGTTTGTTCTAGGTTTTTGTGTAGCAGTTTGTGTTATTATGTTTGTTAGTTTATGGTTGAATTGGGAGGGATTAGTAGGTTAATAGGCTGTGTTATGTGGAGGCTGGTGGATGTGGTAGTCCGGTGGCGTTGATTAGGGGGCTTGGGGTGGGTTTAAGGGTAAAGGGTGGCGAGTTAAGGTGGTTAGTAGGTCAGGGTTTGCAAACTATAGTTCGCACATTTTGTTGCTTCAATGCTTGGGTGAGCTGGCATTGTAATGAAACCTATGTATGAATATAAAATAGGTTATGCAGTACTTATCAAAAGTGCATCTGTTTACTGTTTTTGCAAATGACTACACTAATTTATTGAGTTGAATCTTTCATTATAAATTACTTGTTCTGTAATTGACCATTTCATCCACTTCAAGCTTTAAAAAAACACAACTTGTTCTGCAACATGATCATAACATCAAATCTGTATAACTTACATATTACAACATTGACAAGGGTGATATTCAAATTGACCATATGGTTCTAAGGTCTTACAAAAATAAAATAAAAAATGGTGTTTTCTATGTTCTACCACTTCTTGTAGCCAGTAGCAATTCAGCAGTCAGCCTCTGTTTCAGTTGGATCATATCTTGGGAACCATTGTCTGATGGTGTATTCAATCTAACATTACAAGTAACATCGACATCAACAACTTCATCTTCAAATGGAATGAAAGTTGGTGTTGCCTCTATAAGAGTAAAGTAAGGGTCCCCATGTTGACTTTGTCTGATAAAGTTATGTGATGTAAAGCACGCATTCACAATCTTGATTTGTTTGTGTAATGAGTAACTTGGTACCTTCCGTAATATCTGCCAACGTGCTTTTAGTACTTCAAAGCACCGTTCTATAGTTGATCTCAATGACGAATGAACCTTGTTAAACATTTCTTTGGCTCCTCTTGCGTTTTCAGCTCTGAATTTAGATTGGTGATAGTGGACCTTCGTGTGTGGAGTCATCAGACATTCTCTGTTAGGATAACCCTTGTCACCAAGGTAGTATTTCCCTATCACAAACGTGACCATTGTTGGTTTTTGTTATCTGACATTGTTCAAGAAAAATGAGAAGTCACTGTCTCACCTTGTGGTGGTTTTGGGTATGACAAGGACTGATCAGCAATAGAGCTTAATCGGGTGCAAACCCCTCCCATCTAGCGCGCACAAATACGAAAAACATGTCAATGTCACACACTGCTAGAACATTTGTTGAGGTAATACCCTTTTTGTTAATAAATTTGATCCCTTCACTCTCCGGTACTGTTAACTCAATGTGACATCCGTCTAGTGTGCCAATGCAGTCCTGCAATCATAAGGAACGGTTAAGGAAAAACACATTCTGGGTCTGTTTGTTGAATGCACATGATGTTGCACAAGTTTCAATTAAGGAAACAAACCTTAAATGTTGGGTAGTATTTGTTGTTGTTGCGGATATGATCAGATACAGTCTGAAATTGTGAGTCACAAGGTTTGACTATGTCCTTGCCCATCCGACCTACAACATCAAGAATGTCTCCAAAGTGTTCTGAAATGGT
The DNA here is from genome assembly GCA_023374045.1 of Limonium bicolor. Lineage (NCBI taxonomy): Eukaryota > Viridiplantae > Streptophyta > Magnoliopsida > Caryophyllales > Plumbaginaceae > Limonium > Limonium bicolor. The sequence continues at coordinate 149,619,968 of CM041778.1, forward strand.
TGACCCTGAGTGCTGAAACATTTCCATGGAATCTTGATTTGCACAACGATGGCTTAGAGTCCTTAAAAAAAGGTAACTTTTTCCACAACTGATAGTCTCGACTGTTCTGTTGTGTAGTACTTAAACTCCACCACATGACAGAGGGAAAGAAAAGTGTCCTTGCTCATTCTTAAAGCGGTGAAACAATGCACTGGGTGGCCATCTAGTAGCTCAGTCACCCAGTCTGACCCTCTAAGTGCAGATGTATGCATCGGTGTTCGAAGGGGAATATGAACATGACTAGTTAGCAGAGTAAGTATCCTTTGAATTTGACTGTGTATGTCTGCTAGAGTTGTCAAACGGGTTATCCATTCGGGTTTTGGGTCATATCTTTTTGGGTCATTAAACTTTTGGGTCATTTTGGGTTTGGGTCATTTCGGGTTCGGGTTGTAATAGTGTCAGATAAAATCAGTTTTCGGTTATTTCGGGTCATGGTTAATATTTTTTGAAAAAATTATTAAATAAATATATACCTAATTTCTATAAGAATATACTACATATAGATTAGAGAAAAGTTAATACAATGTCTATTCTGAATTTCATTTGGATATACTACGTTTGAATTTTTTGTCATATTTATTTGGGTCATTCAAGTTTGGGTTAATTTATGGTCACTATTATTTCATGTTATTCGAGTTTGGATAACTTTTAAGTACTATTATTTTGGGTCATTTCAGGTTCAGATCGGTTTCGAGTTATAAATTTTTGGGTCATTTTGGGTTGGGGTCATTTTGGTTTTTACCCAATCGGGTTTCAGGTTTATTATATTTAAATGCTTTCGGGTTTCAGTCGGGTTTTGAGTTCGGATAAAACGGACGGGTTTTCGGGTTGGGTCAAATTTTGACAGGTCTAATGTTTACTATATCTTTTGCAAGTATGTTACATATATAATTCGCTAAGTTGTTGAGGATATTGTAATATCTAATACAGAGTGTTCTCAGTATCCACATCATAGCTTGAATCCATTTACTGTAAACATATAAGTGTAAGTAAATGTATTGCCCTTTTTATTATTAACTTAACATTACAAAGTGGCAAAAAATTTAAGTGTTTTAGAAAAAACAACAATTAAACAGGTAAACAATCAAAATTGTTAAAGGTAAACTATCATACTACTCATTTCACATCTTCTACCATTTTCATTTTAACTAATTCTACAATTTCATCATCTTCTAGACATTGTATAATTTCATGAATCTTGCATGACAGGCTCCATATTTGAATTCCGTTGTACTCAGTCCTCTGATCCTTTTCAATCTCCCAATAGCTGCATTTTTTGTTAGCTTCCCCTCCCTGAGTATTAGCCTCTGGAAATTTGGCTTTTGAGATCCAAATAAAATGTCTTCAACATGGTTTGCAACTAACAGATTGTAGGTAATCATTAGTTCTCTGAACATGATGAAAAACTGATCAAGTAATCCCATTATGTGGCATAGTTCACATGTATGGCGTTTTCTCTTCTTGGGATTCATTGTTGAACTTGTTCCATGAAATGCTCCCACTGGTATTTGACAAGCAATATAATGAATTTGGCCTTGAATTCTGCGACCGCTTGCAAAATAAAAACTTAATGTAATCCGTTCTACTATCTTTCAACTTCTTATGCACCAGATGGATGAGGTGTCCTTTTGAATCCATTATCAAAATCATCTGATAAAGACAATAGTAGTTGTCATTATTATATAACTGTGGCTACTGTATCAAAATCATTTCAAGCAAAATTATGTTTACAACCACAAGAACACCTGAATCATTGTCTTAAACTACAAATCACAAACAACTTCGGTGAACACCACAACACTTGTATGACCCTCTAAGTGCATTGTCAAAATAATTACTACAGTCCAAAACACATATGTGAGCCTTATCCCTCCATACAGACACATTCATCCCTTCAAAATCCTACTCAAAAGAAGGACAAACACGGTCCTAACAACATAAAAAAACAGCCTATGCGTAACAACTATTCTCTTTGCAACAACAAACTCCTAACCTACCACCCACACAGCCACACAGCCACCCACGTATCCCTCATTGATCCCTCCCGTACTTGTCATAGTACACTTGATGCACCCACTCATGGATCTCTTCATCATCCTTCAGTGTCATAAAATAAGCCCTCTGTTTCCTATCAGATAAGACAAAAGTGGCATGCATAATCATCTTCTTTAAGAACCCACCCACACTCCTGATCCTTGTCACTGCTTCTTGCATGGATATGATTGGGTCCGGAAGTGAATGTTGTTGATGTAGATCGTAGACCATGGAGGTAGCATTGCACAGCTTATCATTCAGGCCACCTTTCAGTTCATTGATTTCCTCCAACATCACAAAAGTCTTACCCTTGCTACCTTTCGATTTCTTCTTACCCACAGTTGTATCACGAATAGGTTGCAACTTAGTCATCCTCTCACCGTGGGGTACTCCCATACTGGTCACCTCCATTAACTCTTCCCATTCTTGAGGCTTAGAGTTAGCAGGGTTACTGATAGGAGGGGGGATCACAAATGGCGCAGAGAGGGATAAGCTGTCAAGATTGTTAATAGCTTGATTGTGGTAGGTTTGACTATCAGCACAAGCCTGATCTATGTTAGGCACGTAACCAGCTGAGGTACCAGCAACCAAACCCGCATATTGACTGTAGTGAAATGAGTTAGCTAGAGAACTTGCAACTGCTCGATTCACATCAGCTGCAAAGTCAAACATAGGGGTTGTGTCATCCCCCATAGCACGCTGACATGGGGCATTGACCCTCTGTCCATTGGAACCCATAACCCCATTACTATCAGGTAGCTGGTTCCCTACAGATATGTCCATGGAGCGGCCAGCAGTTGCATCAGAATAGGTGATTTAAACATATGGAATAAAATTGTTATTTCTATCATCATCACCGGTGGTAGGTCAGCAGGGGAATAGTAACTCTGGTCAGATATGGATCCGCCTGGTGTCTGCCTCATATCACCAGTGGCATACCCCTGGCCCCATACCAACTCCATATCATCCACAAGATATGCAAGCCACTTAGAGTTGACCATCTTTACAATTGAACTACAGACCTTATTATGAACAACAACAACATAATTGTTGTTTTTTTAAAACGGAATACATGTATTACAAATAACGGTTCACCTTAGCCCTCTCCGCTATCCATTCTGGTGGGTAAGTCACTATCTGGGTATCGTGGTTCCAGCCTAGGCCACTCTTTTTGCAAGTTAGTTCCTCCATTTTCTCCAACCCATCTTAAGGGTATCACCTTTGTTTTTGCACTAGTCCTTGTCCACTAGTGGCAACCCTTCTATTTTCTTGTTAAATTTTTCTGTTATGGGCACCCACTTGTGTGTCACCCCAGCAACACTCCTAGCCCTCCCTATCTGCAATCTAGCCTCTTCTACCAACAATGATATTAGCAGTTCAACATCACCACTGGTCCAGTCATATTTTGGTTTCCTAACATTTCCTTCAGTGTTAGACTTTCCTTTCCCTTTATCACCTTTACCATCTTTTACCATCTTGCTAATCTAATTATCAGTTAACTAGTCAAACTCTACATATAACATACTATTTGAATATTAAAACAACAAATTACCAACTCAATTTTAAATACTCAAATATTTGATATTTATGAGCAGGTGAAGGTGGTGAGAACCTACCTTTGATGGAAGCCCTGGTTTCTGTAAGTGAATCATGGGATGTCTCTAGTGTACAATGTCTCAAAGGAGCAGAAAATGTAATTTAATAAATTGAATTAGGTTCAACACAGGGAGATGTGTCTACAAATAATGAATAGAGACAAGATGAAATAACTTACACCAAAGCTGCTATTCCAATTGTTTTGGATATGAGATTATAGACAAAGGGTATATAACTTCAAAATTGAGATGAAAGCAGTTGTTGAAGATGTTAGTTGTAGTTATTGCAATTGAAGATAGTGGTTACCAATCAACTCAATGCAAATGTAGAAGCAGAAGACAATGGCGGTAATAGGCAGTAATGGAGGATTTGAAAGTCGAATGCAGAACAAGGTAGAACGAAGACAGAGAGGAGAGCATTCTGCTGACTTGTCAAGGGTATTCATTGTAAATTGTGGAAAAAGATAGAGAGTAAACTTGTATTTTTTAGTTGGTAGAAAATTCAAAAACAGCTTTAAAATCAAAACACAAATAAATTAACAGTTATCTTAAATGTCATTTTCTACCTTTATCTATGTTAAATAGAACTGTTTTTGAAAAAATAAAACTTCTTTAAATAGAAAAACAAGATAAAGGTCCCCGCGGAACCGGATCTTAATGTTTTCAGTTAGGCAAATTCTTGGCTAAAGGTGAATGTAGCCATCTTGGCTACATACAGACCCGCACTGGTGTTTTGCTTTTTTCTTTTTCTTTATCACAAAAACTTTAAATTATCATAACTTTTAATATATAAGTCTAAAATGAAATAAAATTATATCATTAGTCACCTAAATTTAAGCTCTTCAAAACAAGACCAGTCATGAATATATTTTGACAACTTTTCAAAAAAAATATTTTTACATGTATAGTGCACAAAACATAAAAGAAAACTTGTACAGATGGTCATACAAACCTGTACAAATGTTCATTAAAACATGTACATCCACACGTAAAAACATGTACATCCTCGCATTAAAAACATACAGATGGTCACATAAATCTGTACGAATCATTAAATATGTACATCCTTAGATTAAAATTTGTACATATAAGGGAGAAAACTTATATATATGACCATACAAACATGTATAGATGTTCATTAAAGAACATGTACATTCTCACATTTGAACATATACATCGTCACATTAAAACATGTACATTCTCACATTAAAATATGTACATACATCCTCACACTAAAATATCATGGTGAACATGTAAAAATATTTTTTAAAAAAAGTTGTCAAAACATATCTATGACTGATCTTGTTTTGAAGAGCTTGAATTTAGGTGAACAATGATATAACTTTTTCTCATTTTGGACTTATATATTAAAAGGTACAACCATTTAAAATTATTGTTGTTATGATAAAGATAAAGAAATAAAATAAAAATTAAAAAGGAAATCATCGCACCCACCACGCTTGATCTGTCTTTTTGTTTTCTGTTTTTTAGACTATATTTCATTAATACAAAATTACCCTACTATAGCCACTGATAGTCACTTAAAGATACTCCCTCCGTCCTGAATTGATCGTCTTGTTTGTTTTATGACACGTTTTTCCACTTCAATATTAAACTATAAGATAAAATAATTTTATAAAACTAAATTTTGTAACATATAGTTTATCATGTAAGGAATCATATGCAAAACTTAAATTTTCAAAATTAATTTATCTTATATGTTAAAAATTAAAGTCAAACAACATGTCCAAATAGTAAACAGGACGGTCAATTCAGGACGGAGGGAGTATTTTTATTTTAATTTGACTAAAACATCCTCAAATGTAACCATCTGACTACATGTAGCACTGACATCTTCTTCAGTTAAGCTTCATTTACAGCATTCTTTGTTTATCTTAAGTAACTTCATTTGTAGAAATTTTCTATCCTAAAAGTTAATCTCTTTGAACTAGTTAAATCAAATTGGGTTAGCAGTATTAATTCTTTTCTAGAAATGACATCTTTCTTCTCTTTATACTTATCATGATGACAGATGAAAGAACAGTGAATCATAGGGAAAGGGTTATTGTGGGGATAAAGATTAAAAAGAGGCAAACTCTACAGGTAGATAAAACTTAAAAACGGATTGTTTACGACGAGTGGTGGAGAATATCCATAAGAAATAGTAAGATGCAAAACAGGCAAGAAGAAATATCACATCTATAACTCAGATGGATGGATCCCACTCCCTGATAGCGACTTCCATGTTTATCCAACATAAATTTTTATTTTTGAAGCCATCGTCACGGGTTACGCATGAGCAAGCAAGTTGTATAACAAATTGGGGGCGGATAAAACAAGCGGTGGTTCATGATTCTGTTTTTCATTGCCCCACCCGGCCGCCACTTATCATGTGCACTTCCAGCGGTACTGATTTTTAGCAGACAACTGTAAACTGTTTTGTGTATAGATCAGAGTAGTTAACGACCCACCCACCAACCCCACCATATCAAAACAACCAAATCCCCTGCTCCCATCAATATGAAGCAGGAGAAAACAAGAATCCAAAATAAATTCAAAAGAAAAAGTTGCAGAAACCAAAACATACACCCCACGGCAAACCACAATTGAACCTCTTTTTATTCGCTTCACGACCTAACCCAAAAAAAAAAAGCTATAAAGGTGAGAGGGTAAAATAAAAACTACCCAACATCGCTATTGAGCACTTCATTCAACTTCGTTAGTGTTTAGTAACTTCTTATGTGGTGAGAATGGGAGGCAGATAGTCCGATTTGGTTCCAAGCACTTTAGCTTTGGTGTCAGGGAAGCATTCAAACCCAGGCAACTCAGTTACAACTCCGTCACTCGAGACCCCAATCGGGTACCTCAGCAAGTGACCCGGCAAGTCCCTCTCAAGAGTCTCACTGGAGAAAAGATCCCAGTATTTGTCCGCCATCCTGTTCACTTTTTCCGCGCACTGCTGGCTCTCTGGGCGTTTGAACGATTCGTCTAGCATCCCCATGTGCTCGTACCATAACGCCATTCTGAACCCGTGAATCTCTCCCCTTGCTGGCTGCCTGTTTGTCGCCAAGTGGTGTGGCTGGTATGCCCCCATCGCTATCTCTGAGTCACGAGCACCATCCATTGACCTCTGGTTTATGTTGGCTGACCCCACTATGATATACTCATCATCAACTGCACACACGCCACCGAATTTCCATATTTTTTTGTTACATTTCATTTCATTTCAACACAACTATTAAGTATTAAAGTAGAAAACGATAATAAGAATACAGTACTATTTTAATTTTGTGTCAAAAACAATAGGTAACTAACGACTAACGTACCGATCATCATCTTGGAGTGGACGTAGATCATGAACCTCCGAGCCTCCTGGGCTTTCTGGTAATCAGAATCCGGTTCTGGCTGCTCAGACGGTTGATACTCACCATCCTTCTTCACTTCCCTATTCGCCAAACAGAAGAAAGTCAAATAATTCCGGGGATCCTCTTCAATCCCCTTCTCATTCATCGCTCGCGTCACATCCTTATACATCATGTCCATGGTCCTCCTCTGCCAGTCCAAAATAGCCTGAACTGATCCACTCTCTGGTATCCCTTCCGGCCACATCGGAACCACCACATACACACTGAACCTCTCCCCAGCCTCAATCTTACTCACTATCTTTAGTGACAGCTCCTTCGGGATTAAATGCAGCGCACCGATTTCTTCCAGCTTGATATCCCCTGTATCCTCCCACCCGAAACAGCTCCCTAAAAAGTACTGGTTCTCAATGTAGATGAAATTCTTCGCTCTGCGGATAGCGTGTATGTACGCGTCCTGGATACTCCTATCAATAATGTTATCCTTTCCACTCACCAGACCGGATTTCGCCGCATCTTCCGGTGAGTCCGGGAACCCGAACGCCGCACCCCCATCAATGGATCTGAACAGCTGCACATGCCATGTGTCGGGATCGTCTTCAAAGGTGATCGGTGATGGTGGGATTAGATCCTCAAGCTCTCTCAGCTTCACCAACAAATCCGACCCGCCCTGCTTCCTCCACCTCTGTTCGAAATTGAACAGCACATCCCAAGCTATGGGTCCCTCCACACGCGAATGAATGTCATGCCACGGCTCTCTAGGCCCACCTTTCGTGATCGCACCGTCAGGGTAATTCGGCTGGTGGAAATCATCGTGGTGTGCAGTATCCAACGTCCTGAACAGAGAATGGAACTGAGTATCATACCGCCCGTCACAGAGATCAATCCCACCCACAAAACTCATAATCCTTCTCTTATCAGACCCTCCATCACCCGGCAACGGACTATCCACCGCTACTATTTTCTGATGATGTGTAAACATCGTTGAAATCTGCAGATCCTGAACAAAACTACCGCCATCATCCGGATTACGTGGACACAGCACACAATTCACTTGAGTTCCTTGGAAATAATTCAACGTCTCCTCATCGTGAGTCGCCATCAACCCATCTTTCTTCAACGCACCAACCGAAGTCCTATCATCCCATACCAACATCAATACCCTCACACCCTCACCCGCTTTCTTCTTCAGCAATTCACCTAGAGTCATATCCCCACCTGTCTTTGACCTTCTCGAATCCCTTATCAGCGTAATCTCAGTATACACCGACCAACCCGTAATGTAGATCAGATGCTTCGCGTTTGTAATCGCATCAAACACATCCTCCCAACACCTATGCGGCTGGTACACTTTCCCCCCAGCCAACGGAATTTTCGGAATAAACCCGTCCGGTACATGCGCATCCTGGTACAGCGACACCTTACACCCAGTCCTCTGTGGAAAGAAAGTGTATGGCACACCAGGGTACTTCCTACTCTTGATCCCGCGTGACCAGTTCCGTTCTTGTGTGACATCGAAATACTCCAGTTTCACATGGATTCTAGCACCGCTTTCCAGTGGGTTTTTCTCACGGTCACAGACCGGGAACCAGTTGTCGATCTCGTCTCCGCCAACGAGGTCTGAGACAGGAACGTAAGCTCGTCCGATGAGTGTCGCACCGATCGGATTGTCGTCCTTGACTGTGAAAATTATGTCGGATGCCAAATGTGCGCAGTAGATGTGGAAGGATTCAAACCACCGTGGGTTGGCAGGCTCGTTGTCTATCATTCTTGTTCGCCCTACTCTCGCTTTGTCGATGTCCACTGTTGCGTACATCTTTGGTGTTCCCTCCCCGATTCCTACCTTCTCCTCGATGTTTGCCATGAGCTGTTGAATGTACATTGACGATCGGTTAGTTGAATTTAGAAGTCTCAAGTCCAATGAGCAGAGGAAATACAGTACTCAGCACTAGTTATTAATCATTCGGATTCCAATCACCAGTCACTAGACACGCTACTTGTCTTACAGCTGGCTTCATTAGAAAATATCCTTCATAAATCATACCTGTGTCCCAACTCTTAATCTGTATACATATCTTCTTCTACTCATATATACATACTATTAATCTCAGTATCTCACCAATGCAAATACAAGTTTGAAGTAGGTAGAAAAAATGAATGGAATCATAGAGAATTACGAGACTGTAAATGAACCAACTAAAGAAAACACGGCAAACCAGGATAAACAATCACAATCATTTTATCATAAGTTCATTCAAAGAAAAGGTATACATCATCTGAAAATATATTCTCTACCAGATGCTATGAGCCAGCTCCTCAAGTCACAATCTAGACCTTTAATCTCTTGCGTGCTTAGTATAGTATCTCACACTAGTATCAATGGCATTTTCAACTGAGTGATCAGCGGGGACTAAAGAAGACAGAAAATAATAATCGAATCATAAAGAACTCTGAGTTCAGCAAACCAGCTGAAGTAAAAACACGGAAAACAATGATTTGCAGACACACTCTCGTTTGATCATCCGTTTATCAAGGAAACTGTAGAAATCGTGAAGTTTAGAGAATAAACATCAGATGAAGAACAAAGCATATCAGATTATCTAATCATCAATACCAAATCAAACAAACATCATAAAGTAAAAACTAATCGAACTCCACCAACAAAGCAAGACTAGCGTAATATCATTTGCTGATGATTCATATGTCATCGAAACTTAGGCCAACAAAACAGGTTGTTTAACTAAGTAAGGCCGCTAAACAATTGCTTGTATCGGAGCCAGCCATCAAAGTACAATCAAGTCAACCCTGTCTTTCTCCTGATCGACATAAATCAACGTAAAAAGTCTTTGACAGAAATGTCAACCACGATGCAGATCAGATCACGCACCAGGTGTAATCAATGGAACGAAATCAATATGAAAAATCAAATCAGAAGAATATTTAATTAAGACTGTCCAATAAGGAATTGCGACCGATTGACACGATAAATTTAGAAAGAGCACGCCAGATGATCTGCAGCCCGATGAGATCAGAAAAGTATTCAGATTAATTACCTTGCGAAACATACCAGGCTCGCTTTCTTCGCGCAGCTTGTTAGCTTCAAATATGGTGACGTGCAGTGTTCCATGGAGCGAAGTCATTTTGCAGCAAGTGAAATCTGAAAAGATGAGAAAAAAAAAATCACAGAGATTAAGATCGATCAGAACCGTAATACGACTACATTTGACACCGTGATATCCACGAAATTTGAGCCATTTTGAAAATCGAGTGTAGCAGCAAGTCAAATTTAGAAACAGGACAAAAGTTCATTGGCTTTAAGATCGATCAGAACCATAATATAACATCTGACTATAAAGTAATGGATTATAAGAAGAAGAAAAAAAACGGAGACCTAATTTTTGACACCTGAATAGATTCAAAATAACAACAGATTCAAGATCAGGAATAAACGAAACTGAGAAAGGGTGATGAATCTTAGATCGCGAAGAAAAGGAGAGTGAGTGAGGTTTCGGAGAATGAAATCACCTTATTCCCTTTTCTGAGTCAGATGAAGACCAACAAAGGAATGAGACGGGTGCGAGAAATGAAGACTTTTTATGGAGGGGCCGTGAAAAGCGAGAGGTACGGTCTGATCGGGTCTTGAAAACACACGAAAACGTGTTGAAGAGAGAGAGGGAGATGGGAGACAGATCCGTGATTGGAGCTCAGTCCGCCGGAAAGCGAGGTGGGGTGGGGTGGTGGGGATGTCACCGAGGTAAGATCTGAATCTGATCGGTTTTTGGATAGAGAATTATGTTTACAAGTTTGATGTATGCACGTGGGGCTGAACAAGTTGAATGGGCGGCCGTGAATACAGAATTAAAGAATTAATGATATTTTACTTTTAACAAATCAATGTATATACTCCCTCCGTCATGAATTATGGCACGTTTTTCCACTTCAATATTAAGCATATAAGATAAAATAATTTTATAAAACTAAATTTTGTAACATATAGTTTATGATGTAAGGAATCATATGCAAAATTTAAATTTTCAAAATTAATTTATCTTATATATTAAAAATTGAAGTCAAACGACATGTCCAAATAGTAAACAAGACGGTCAATTCAGGACGAAGGGAGTAATTTTTTGTAGGATAATAACTTCAAACATTCTGCTTTCGTTCTGGTTGTTTTGTGGTATATATGTGAAATGTCATGAGTTGGTGTTTTTGATAAAATATCAAACTAGCGTCAAATAATAGTTTTCAAAACAGTTACAAATATACCAACACAAATCAATCACAAAATAACAGATAATTTATGTTGTAAAGAGAATGAATACCGTAAATTTATAAAATTACCGTAATGAAGAGAATGAATATCGTGCATATTATTGTTTAAAAATTAGGGTTGTGAAATTGTAGCGATTGATATTAATAAACTAACACCACATGTAATGGTAGTATTTCATTTTATTAAAAATAAGGTAGACAAATCACAATATTTAATTATATGTACATATAGTAATATATAGACCATATTTTTTTAACAACTAAATTGTTTATTTTTTGTATGATGTAAACATTAATAAAGTTCACTAATTAATTATTATATTTTTCTAACAACTAAATTGTTTATTTTTTGTAGTTGGAATTGTTGTTATCCATTGATAGAATTGTGGTTGATAATAGTAAAATTATTTGTATAGTCCTTAATAAAAATGTTAACAAAAATTTATTGTAATACAATTTTTTTATCTTCCTAGTTAATAAATTATGTATATATTAATTTGTATATTTGTTAGTAGTTTCTTTATTTACAACTTAACAATAAATTGTTTTAAAATGTAATATAATTTTTTTATCATATCACATAAATCGGTAACGCACTGCATGTAACTAACTTAAATAATTTATTCAAAAACACCGGATGAAACAACTACAGTGTCAAACAACATTTTTTAAAACAGCCACATATATATTAGCACAAAATAACCAGCAAAACGAAATATCAAAATTTAAGGTTTGTATTTAAAATTTACACTAAAAACTAGAATATTCATTTTTTAAAAAAGTTAGATAATTAGGTTAATTGAATTAGATAAATTCAAAACCAAAATCAAAACTAAATTATAATTTAGATAATTTGATTAATTGAAATTGTAAATTCAATTAAAAAATTTGATTAAAAATATGAAAAAAAATCAATTAATTTAATTTTTAGATAAATCTAAAATATTCAAACTAAAAGAAGCACCTATAACTACAAGAATAAAAGAGATAAAAGTGGGCACCACGTATAGGCCTGGCAAAAAAGTAACGAAAACGAATATACGACCCGAAACACGACACGATATTAGCATGTATAGGTATTTAATTTTATACATGAAACTAATTTCGTGTCGTGTATCGTATATACATGATTTATTAACGTGTCGTGTACCGTATCTAATTGCATACATATCGTGTATACACGAAATACCTGTAAATAATTCATGTAGACGTATAATTCGTGTACACATGTAATTCGTGTATAGACGAATAAATTTCGTGTTACTTATTTATTTCATTAATTCGTGTAAATATAATGTTTTGGTATTTCTTTTTATATGTGTTAATTATTTATTTCATTAATTCGTGTACACATGTGATTCGTGTACACATGTAATTCGTGTATACATGAATAAATTTCGGATATTTCATTTCGTTTACAGGTATTTTGAATTTCGTATTCGTATATAGAATTCTATACACGAAAATATTTTCATATCGTGTATCGTGTATCTTCATGTGAATTTCGTGTCGTGTATCGTTTCTATCATTTACACGATACGAAAATACGATTTGAGAGGCCTAACCACGTACAAACTTTTACCTTTAGATTAAGCAACGTGAACTAAATAAATGGATCCCATACAAGAAAGGAATTGAAGAAGGTCCAGCAGGCTCATTGGTCCATAATAATGACACACAGGCCCAATAGTAAAGGATGGTAATACCGTCAACGAATTGCGATTTGCGACGGTAACAAAATTGTATTCACCATTATCTTTTTATTATCTCCAACTCTTCACCAACTTTTATATTCATTCTGCCCTGAGAAAAAAAAAACTTTTACATTCATTCTGGTTCTTTTTTCTTAATAAAATTGCTAGTTATGTATGCATGCATGTGAAAAAAGAAGAATACCTATATTATATATTTTCAAACGCTGCCGTAAAGAGTTACTTATAAGTAAGAATTGGAGGGTTCCGACCTAAATTTTAGGGGCGAGATACCACCAACTTTACAAAAAATGTTGTTGATATTATCATATTTTTAAATATTATATTATAGAATTTGTAGTATCGACAGAGAAGAAAAGAAAGAACTCAATGAATCTTCATCTTTGTATTTAGGAGAGAAGCTCAGAGGGCGAATGTACAGTGTGTCGAATGAATGAATAAGATATTTACAACAGACAGAGGTCTTATTTATATCTGGTTGCTAGTTAAGAAAAGACGACAGCTAATATAAGTTGGGACCACTAAACAACATATAACAGAAGAAGCCTGTAGAATATCCTAGAACTTATTACCCCCCTCAAGTCGTAGGGGAGGAAGCTCCTCAAGACTTGGAAGTAAGATTGGACACCAGATTGTCCCGAAGTCCCATAGCAGAAAATTGTGCTTGATAGTCTTTTCCATTTAGCCCTTTAGTAAGCATATCAGCAAGCTGTTGATGCGTAGGAATATGAGAGACAGAGATTAATCCATTTCGAATTTGATCTCGAACATAGTGACAGTCGATCTCCACGTGTTTCGTGCGTTCATGAAGGATGGGGTTCTTTGCAATGAAAACTGCAGATTTATTGTCACATTTCAAGGGAATGGGAGTGATATCAGTGATCCCAAACTCGTGCAGCAGTCGACTCAACCAGGCCAGCTCTGTGGTGATGTTGCGCATTGCGCGATATTCAGCCTCTGCTGAAGATAAGGAGACCGAAATCTGCTTCTTCGATTTCCATGAGACAGGGCAACCACCAAAGAGGATGAAGAACCCACTGACTGATCTTCGTGATAATGGGCATGCCGCCCAATCTGAATCGCAAAATCCGACCAAGTTGTAGATGGGTTTGCTATTCAGAAACAGACCATTGCCTAATGTTCCTTTAACATACCGAAGAGCATGAAGAGCAGCATCTAAATGCTCACTGCGAGGTTGTTGAAGGAATTGACTTAAGTGCTGAACGGTAAAACTGAGATCAGGCCGAGTGTTTGTGAGGTAATTCAGTTTTCCGATCAACCTTCTGTAAACTTCAGGGTCTGGTAAAAGAGTCCCGCTATCTGGTAATAGCTTGACCCCAATCTCTATAGGACTAGCAACATGTTTGGAGTTTTCAACGCCAAATTCACAAAGAAGCTCAAGAGAGTATTTCTTCTGAGTAATGAGAAGACCAGAACTGTTGCGATGGAATTCCAAACCCAGAAAGTAATGCAGTTGACCCAAATTTTTGATCTTAAATTCTGTATCGAGACTGATCTTCAGAGATTCTATCTCATCAGAATTGTTTCCACAGATTAACAAATCGTCGACATATACTCCAATGAACACAACAGAATCAGACTGCTTCTTCATGAATAATGAGTAATCATTGTAGGAATTCTGATATCCTTGTAATTTCATAAAAGAAGCTAACCGGGAATACCACTGGCGAGATGCCTGTTTTAGCCCATATAGTGACCTCTTTAATTTGCAAACCACAGTGGGATCTGGATGGAACACGCCCTGAGGTAATTTCATGTAAATTTCCTCATCGAGGCTACCGTGTAAAAAAGCGTTATTCACATCAAGCTGCTCAATTCTCCAATTCTTCTTTACTGCAACAGAAAGTAAAGAACGAATTGTTGTCATACGAACTACAGGAGAAAAGGTCTCTGTGTAGTCGATGCCTTCTTTCTGTGTGAAACGTTTTACCACTAAGCGAGCTTTGTAACGTTCAAGTGTTCCATCGGACTTCAACTTGACTCGATACACCCATTTGCATCCCACCGCCTTTTTACCCTTTGGTAATGGGGTTAATTCCCAGGTCTGGTTGGCTTCTAGAGCATGAAGTTCTGCTGTCATAGCTTGTTGCCAATGGGGCTTGGAACAAGCTTCTGAATAAGTAACAGGTTCTGTGAAATCAACCTGAGAATTCTGAGTGAATTGAACTCCAAGGCCAAAGATACAATCACTGTTTCGAAGAGGTTGAATGTCTGTTAAAGAATTAACATTCATTACAACCCGATCACTGGTGTTGGAAGACAATCTGTCTGATAATATATCTGAGAAACAATCATCAGAAAAGGCATTGATGTTTCCTGAAAAACCAACAAAGTAATCCTGAAGATAAGCAGGGGTATTGTGCTGACGAGCAGATCTTCTGGGGGGAGTAGTGGTGGAGTTGTGTTCTGTAACTGTATCTGATTGATCAGTCGAGTCAGATGAATCTGTAACAAGAGCATCGTTATTCCCAAGATGTTCTTGATCGTCTGTAGCATGGGAATCTGTGGAGGAGTCTACGTTAGTATGTAAATTCATGTAGTACAGATCTTGATCATCATTGAAACCTGATTGATCTGAGGTAGTTTTGGTCTGTATTGTCTGCTGTGATTGACTATCACTACTCAGGTTCTGAGCATAAGGAAATATAGTCTCATAAAACTTAACATCACGATTGACTATGATTTTCTTATCTCTTAACCGCAATAGTTTATGACCTTTGCTTTGGAAACTAGGTCCTAAGTACACACATTTCTCAGCCCTGTGATCAAACTTCTTCTTCCCCTGATGTGTGACTGTCGCATAGGCCAGACAACCAAACGTTTTCAGATGGTCATAACTTGGTTTCTGCTTAAACAGAACTTCATAAGGAGTTAATCCATCTAATCTGGAACTTGGCAGTCGATTAATCACAGCAGTAGCAAAAAGAACACTTTCTCCCCAATAATGCATAGGTAAACATGACTGAAAAAACACAGCACGTGCAGTTTCAAGAACATACCTATGTTTCCTTTCCACCACACCATTCTGCTGTGGTGTGTGTGGACAGGAGGTTTGATGTATGATTCCTCTTTCCTTAAAAAACGCAGTAGTTTCCTTAGATAACCCCAACTCATAGGCATTATCAGACCTGACCACCTTTATTCTCTTATCAAATTGATTCTCAACCATCAGAATAAACTCCTTAATCTGCTCAATAGCTTCAGATTTTTTATTCAACAATTTTACCCAAAGTGATCTGCTCTTATCTTCCACAATGCTAAGAAAGTATGAGGAGTTGTCATGATTCTTAACAGAGCAAGGCCCCCATATATCCAAATGAATCAAATCAAAGCAATGTATTGATTCTGTATTAGAACTTGGAAAGGGTAGCCTACAACCACGGGCTTTATGACAAGCATCACATGCTAAAATAGCAGGTATATCACATTGTTTTATCAATCCTAACTTTACAAGCTTTTCTACAGGAACATGTCCAAGCTTGTTGTGCCAATAGACAACTTTATTCTGTACTAAAACATTACAAACAGAAATCTGTTCTCCCTTCTTCTTTCGAGAAATTTGACAAGAGCTGAAACCTCCAGTATGTACAGCCCTTCTGTGACAGTTCCGATTTGCTCCTCTATCTCAGAAACTTGGTCCTGCATTATACAGTAACCTTCAACAAAGACTAATCTGCATTTCATCTGAGCTGTGAATTTACTCACAGAGATAAGATTGTGCTTGAAAGTGGGAACCAATAAGGTATTCTTCAGAAAAATATTTTCTGTTAATCTAGCGTTTCCCACTGTAGTAACATGTTGAACACTTCCATCAGGTAAACTAACTGTCATGAACTTATCTGATTTTTCTGAATTATTAAACAAACTCCTATCACCAGTGAGATGTTCAGTAGCTCCGCTGTCTAGAATCCATCTTTTCGCAAGATATCTCATACTGTTTTTATCATTCATTGCTCCCAAACAATAAATCACAGAGGAGATAGAATTCTTACCAGCAAAGTTGCAGTAAGCAGACTGATTCTCTCCTCCAACTTCCTTACCCTTGGTGCTAACCTGTTGCAGATAGCCAATTAAAGTAGAGATCTGCTCTTGCGAAAAACCTGGAATTGGTTCTGTGTGTTTAGTCTCATCTGTGGTAACATTGTTTGAGAAGCTTTTCTTATTTTTTCCAAACTTCCAACCTTTTGGAAATCCGTTCTTCTTGTAGCAAGTCTCTATACTATGCCCCATCTTACCACAGAAAGAACATGGAATCTTGACTGTCTTACTATCATTTTGCCACTCCAGTTTTTGTTGCGGCTTGTAATTAACTCCAGCTGAGTTAGCAAAGGCAGGTTCATCGTCGTTGCCTTTCTTGCTCTTGCTACTCTCTCGCTGCCTTTCTTCTGAGAGAATTAACGCATAGCCGCTTTCTAGAGATGGCAGGGGATCCATCATAAGCATGTTACCTCTCACATTCACAAACTCTTCATTAAGCCCCATGAGGAAATCCAAGAGTTTATCCTCCTCAAGCATTTTTTTCATTTTCTCGGTTTCACCGCATTTACAACATTTGCAGGGAATAACAGACAACGGAGCCGATCTCATCCCAAATCCTTTTCCACTTCGAAAAGTAAACACTAACGCAGTCCTTACCTTGCTTTAAGGCTGCTATATTCCTGCTTCAGATTGAATCGGCGTGTTCCGTCGACTCTATCATATCTCTCCAGAAGGCTTTTCCACATTTCGTTCGCAGTCTGAAGATAAACCAAGCTTTCCTATCTGCTTGTCAACTGCATTTAGAAGCCAGG
The DNA here is from genome assembly GCA_023374045.1 of Limonium bicolor. Classification (NCBI taxonomy): domain Eukaryota; kingdom Viridiplantae; phylum Streptophyta; class Magnoliopsida; order Caryophyllales; family Plumbaginaceae; genus Limonium; species Limonium bicolor. Next base: position 149,637,796 of record CM041778.1, read on the forward strand.
ATTTGACCAGACTGTCGCACCTGCTCCAAGCGACCGCTTTCTTCTCGTTCTCCGTATCTTTCGTCAAAGTTCCATCGAGAATCCCGACTTTGTTCTTAGTCATCATCGAGATGAGAACAGTCCTCTTCCACATCTGAAATCCTTCGCCGTTGAATTTCTCCGCTATGACCATTCCGGGATGGTCTGACGTAGCAACGAACAACGGATCCGACATGTCTATGATTCCTTCTCGAGATCTGTTGGAGTTGATCGTCTCCAAGAACTGCTCGAGAGAGTTCGTAGGATCACTCGCCATTGCCGAAGAGAAAAACGAGAGCAGAAGATAGGAAACGATGGAGAATCAAAGCCTGTGCTCTGATACCATATAGAATTTGTAGTATCGACAGAAAAGAAAAGAAAGAACTCAATGAATCTTCATCTTTGTATTTAGGAGAGAAGCTCAGAGAGCGAATGTACAGTGTGTCGAATGAATGAATAAGATATTTACAACAGACAGAGGTCTTATTTATATCTGGTTGCTAGTTAAGAAAAGACGACAACTAATATAAGTTGGGACCACTAAACAACATATAACAGAAGAAGCCTGTAGAATATCCTAGAACTTATTATATATTCCCTATTATTTTTAATATAAGTTATTTGAAAGATGAATCTGGATTGAAAAATAATTTAGATTTATCTCTAAAACAATTTATATTAAAAATAGGAGGAGATATTATTTTGTATTTTAAAAAAAATTATAAGAGTATTTTATTAATTTTTAAAATTTACTAGCAATCCTAGCCCCCGGCGTTCTTTTGGTTATTTAATTTAATAAGTTAGGTGATAGAGTAATTAATAAAGATCTAAACAATATCTTTGGATAGTTTCCCTTGATGTTAATGATGTAAGATATATATTCCAGATCCCTTGAATCTGAGAGATGCTTTTCCAATTTCCAAATGCTCACTTCTCCCAACTGCTTAGATAACCTACCTGATTTATTAATGCAGTAAAGTGAGAAAGGAATAAGTGCTATAATAGTTCACATACATTTGCATGAAAAATACTTGCATAATATATAAAAGCTGCCACACGAAATTTCAAGGTAGGTTTATCATATTGATGGATATTTATATGAATGTGCGTCCGTAAGAGAAAATTGTAGACGAGGTTAATTAATCACTAATTAGTACTATAAATATGAGCTAATTAGGCATAACATTAGTCCCTCAATTCGCTCCCAATTCTTGTAAGCATTCGTATTCAAGTAGTGGATCGAAGTTGTGTTCTTCTCACGTTATTGTTAAATGGATGCAACAATGATCTACTGCATCCTATTCTTGTTGAGTTGTTCAACCAATATTACTGTTTTCGGTATAAGTGAATTTCATTACTGCTTGCTAGCTACTACTTATCTTCCTTTATATTACTCAAATGGCTAGAATTCGTACATGAACTTGATTTAATTTGGTCATTTGTGGACTGCATGCATGTTTACTTTATATTTCTCAAGCGATCTATATAGTACCATTTCCAGCAGTGTTTGAATATGGAAAAAAAACTTGATGAAAACGAATTACACAGTGGTGTGAGATGTTGTCATGTGGAATTGGCAGCTGCAGCGGGAGAAAGTCTTACTAGGAGAGTAGTGTGTTAGGTCTTTCCAGCTGGTGAGTGTGTGCCACGATGATGACTGTGAAGATTACTGCCGATCCGCATATGGTTATTCATATGTGACTGAAAGTTGTGTCAATGACCTTTGTATCTGCCAGATTGCTTGCTGAATTAACTAATAATTTGATGGATTGCTGGACAAATCATGCATCCATCCACCACAGAGTGTGATTATGATATTTACTCGTTTATATGTCGTATAGAGAGAGTGAAGTACTGTCTCATCAAACTTTAATGTATATATCATATAAATTAATAATTTGGGGTTTGTTTGTGGTTAGCTATATTAGAACGTGAGATGACATTGAAATTGATTGTATTTGTTGGATTGTGATGTTTGAATAAAGTAGAAGAGAAATTGGAAAACTAATATTTGAAATAGATGTAAAACGTTGTTTGAAACTCTTGAGGACTACGATAGCATGTCATATGTAAAGCAACAACAAATTAAGCAAAAAAAAAGTAGAAGCCACGCACTCTTAACGACGCAAGTGACCTGAAGTAAATGTCCTCTAAAAACGAATAAGCTTAAGAAGTGCCCTTTCTAAATGAATTTGAAATAGGTGAAGGAGTTTTTGAGTATGACCTATTTAATTATGTGGAGCATAAACCACACTAAACGTATATATGCATCCCGTGCTTGGTTTTTATCATCGACGGGGGATATGATTAAGGGAATGGAGAACATGGAGCTTACTTCACCTTGTAATATGGCTTCATGCCATATGTCAATGTATTATTGGCTCAATTAAAAGTAAGAGAAGAAAATAAGAAAAAATCAAAAAGAAAAAGAAACAACACGTACACAAGGAGGAGAGAGAAAAAATAATTTTTTTTCAAAATGTTATAACTTACAAAATAAAAGTGCAAAAATAAAAAAAATTATACCGTTGTTCATCATTTTTCGTGCTCTTCAAAACAAGATGTATCATGGATATGTTTTGGTCAACTTAAAATTTTATGTTTTTAGAATGAGTATATATTACGTATTTTTAAAGTGAATCTTACTCATTAGTAAAATGAATCTTCTTTAATAATAAAATGAACTATATTCATTAGCAAAATGAATCTTACCACAAACACCCTAAAAACCACCCTAGGATAGCTAAAAACGTCGAAGACATTTTTAGGGTTTGTAGTACAGGGTTACCCTAAACCACAAACCCTAAAAAACTGTCGAGTTAGTGACGACAATATAAAATGTAGAAATAATGCCAAAAAGATTACCCTACCGCCCAAACACCCAAAAAATCACCATAGGATAGCTAAAACGTCGAAGGCATTTTTAGGATTTGTAGTACAGGGTTTAGGGTCTAACGACCCTAAACCCTAAACCACAAACCCTAAAAAACTGTCGAGTCAGTGACGACAATATAAAGCGTAGAACTAATGCCAAAAAGATTACCCTACCCCCTAAACACCCAAAAAACCACCCTAGGATAGCTAAAAACGTCGAAGGCATTTTTAGGGTTTGTAGTACAGGGTTTAGGGTCTAACGACCCTAAACCCTAAACCACAAACCCTAAAAAACTGCCGAGTCAGTGACGACAATATAAAGCGTAGAACTAATTCCAAAAAGACTACCCTACCCCACCCCCACCCCAAAACACCCAAAATCCACCCTAGGATAGCTAAAAACGTCGAAGGCATTTTTAGGGTTTGTAGTACAGGGTTTAGGGTCATTAGACCCTAAACCCTAAACCACAAACCCTAAAAAACTGTCGAGTCAGTGACGACAATATAAAGCGTAGAACTAATGCCAAAAAGATTACCCTACCCCCAAACACCCTAAAAACCACCCTAGGAATGCTAAAAACATCGAAGACATTTTTATGGTTTATAGTGTAGGGATTAGACCTCTAATTCAATTTTTAACAATCTTTGATTCACTTTTCTTAAACTTAAGATTCACAATGAACATATGTATATATAAATAAATATAAAATTTTAAATTTATCAAAACATGTTCTTGTATGGTCTTATTTTAAAGAGCTCAAATTATGATGAATAATGATATAAAATTTTTGTTATTTTGACTTATAACTAATAAACTACAACATTTTAAAAATTCATAAAAAGACAAAAGTAAAAAAGACAAAAATGATGCCACCTTACAAGGTGGCACCATCGCTACCTTCGAATTCGCCATGATTAATATATTGATATCTAGAAGAAAAAAAAACTCTGACTTTGAGGTACTGAACATAATTAATTACTGATTCTTACACTTCCCAAAACGTAACTATAATTGCATGTGCTTATTTCTCCCTTTTTTTCAGTCCATCATTGTATTTTATTGTCCTAACACGCACGCACGATCTTTTTTAATTTAATTAGTGGCCGCTGCTGTTTATGAAGGAATTGATCAGCGAAACGAACACGGTATTGTTACTCCTTCCAGCAGTGGAGTACTAATAGAAGTGGAAACGAGCCTGGGCACTAATAGAATGTTGACATGCATTAGATCTTATGATCTAGACGACCTCTGCCTCAGGAGTAACTGTGAACAAATATGCAAACTTGTTTATCCAATCGAATACATAGCACATTCATGTGCTGGTGATATTTGTGTATGCCTTATTAAATGTTAATTATTACTAGTGGCGGAGTTAATAAAGGATTTGATATCAAATAAGTGAAAGAAGTGGAGTGATATTTTAAAAACTAAAGGTTCCTACATAGATCGATGTCAGAAATTTATGACAACCACTTATCAACTCTTCATTTCTGTTGCATTGATTTCAGTTTCCATAGGCAGTTTTCTGTCTATAGAGAATTCTATTATTTTACTCCCTCCTATTCAAAATATCTGTCGTTTTAGAGATGAATCTGGACAAATTTGAGTCTAAATTCAATTCTAAATGATAGATATTTTAAATAGGAGGGAGTATCTACCATTAATCTTCCTCACTGGCTTGAACGCAACTTAACCATCAAGATACACATTTAATTTAAGTTTTCAAATCCTTAACTTCATACAAGTTTGTAACCACAAAACATTTAACATATATAATCCATTTCATTATCTATATAGTATATTGTAATTATTATTAATATTATTATCTCCTCTCACTAACTTACTTGTACTCCTATATCTCATTCAAGTCCTAAGATTCTAGCTATGTATCATAAGCCACACTGCACAAGTTGTAGCTGCATGGTTGGTTACATCTCATCCCATCAGGATTAGCTCTTGATCAGCAGGGAGAGTACCGGGGTAGTCCACTATATTAAACTATTAAGTTCATAAACAAATATGAAACTTGCTTGTGCCTATCCAGTTACGTACGGTTTATAGATGACCTATACTGTCTTCCTTGACATGCTTTAGGCTTGAATTTTTTTTTAAGATTCCTATGAGATACCACATATACCCTATTAGAAAGCACAGCCGGCATTATCATTATTTTTATCAACTTTCGGTATGCCATATATTTTAGTTTTGGCTGTTTTATATATACAATGTTAAAAAATATCTGCCATTTTAAAAGTTTACACACTTATTAAGGAATATAGAATAATAACGTATGTACCCCTGCTTTTTACTTTTCTATCTAAATAATAATTACTTTTGTGTTGAATAGTAAGGTTAAAAGTGGGGAAAATGTATCAAAAAAACTAGAATGACACATATTTTTGAATAAAAATCACCTCCTAAAATAACAGATATTAATTAACGAAGGGAGTATATGTTATTGGAGTACAACACAGATATAAGACCAACTGACACTATTTATCAAAAAAAATAAGACCAACTGAAACTGCATATGGTAACTCAAGGGATGGTCATATCATAGGTAATGCTTTGCATATTTTAGTAAGAGTTGAGCGCTCCACGGAAGATAAAGGGTAAAATTTTAGTCCATATGTTTACCCACGCCATTGATCATACATGTACTAATTACTAGCTAACAGAATATGAATGGAGCCAATCTGTACTCAGTTGAAAAAGTTTTACTATGGGCCCGTTCTTTCACTGGAGTTAAAAATCTGGGTCAATTAATGTCACATTAATCTGTACTATTCTAACCCACATTAACCTACATTATTTGGGTCGGTCGTTCTTTTGTGAACTGCTGCTTTTCGAACCATGAAAAGTCTAATAGACCGAATTACCCCAAGAACACAGACGGTCCTTCTTTATCATTTTGGCAGACACAAAACCCACCATTTCAGTTTGCTCTCCTAGCTCCAAGCTGAATATTTGAGACTTTGTTCCCTTCTTCGTAAGTATCTTCATTTCTATGATACTACTATTTTGTTGCTCTGGTCGTGATTCTTTCGCCGTGACATGAACGTTGTTTACTGTTTTTTCAACTCCATTACAGGCCAGCAACCGCAGCACTAAAAGACCGGAATCTGCTATGGAGTGTGTCAAAGTGCCTTCACTGCTGTGGAGAAGGTGTTGAATGCAGACATTACTGCTGTGGAGAGTGTCAAAGTGTCTTCACTCTACGGCTTGCAGCTGGGCAAAGAGAAAGGTATGGAAAGCAGACAAATGAGGGCAAAATTGTAATAGAGTTGCTCAACAGGAGGACATCAATTTCCAAACACAGGGTTCACGACCTTTATGAAAAAGTTACTCAATTAACGATTCGTGAACAAAAATCGCCGATATGTCTCCATCAGCATCTAACATTAAGTCAATTAAAGTGGAAAATTGGAGATTAATGGAAGGAAAGAACGGGACCTATATGTCAACTTTTTTTTTATTAAAACCTGATTTTTTTAGAGGGCTGGGTTTTAGTGTCAAAATTGACTCCCCACGCGTACCTTGTGTTACCTTCGTCCTTACACTTTTCTCTTATTACGCACTCTCTCCTAGAGTTACATTTGCGAGCGCAAGAAAATGACAAAGCAAGTTTCAGGGTGGTCTAGTCCATGACAATAAGGCCCACTAAGCCCAAATGGGAAGAGACGTCCAATGAGCTCGTGGAGAGACCGTGTAACAGTATACAGACTCCTTAATTGAAATAAATAAAGTATTAACACTACTTTTCCCATTCTTCTAAGCTGACTGAACGGAGAATTTCATGAAAGGCATATTGATTACGCTTGTGACATTACATTTAGAACAACAATAACTTCAAACTTACCCCACAACCACAAGTAATCATCCTTACGTTTATACAAATACACACACACACCTTGTAAATATACAAGAGCTCATGAAATTTGTTATCCAGTAACTTCGTCACCTATTTCTAAGACCTCTCTTGATTTTTTCAGTTACTAAGATCGAGATTTAGAGGGTCTAGAGTAGGGACGTTAATGTATCGGGTTCAGGTCAGGTGAAACATCACTCATATATGTCTTCTAGATAAATTATTTATCATTTGTTTATCAAACATCCGTTTATTCTTCATCCGACATCCATCCATCCGTCATTCGCAGGTGACTCGAGTGGATGGATGATACTTTTTCTATATCATAAATAATACTCCCCATGTTTTTAATAGACTATTTTACACTTATTTTTCTATGAGGAATAAAAGAGTGTGGGTGTGCAAAGAAAATTAAGAGGTAAATGTGAAAGTAAGAGGTAGAAAAGACCAAAAACATCTTATATTTTGAATAAAAAAAAATTCTTTATTTCTAAAGGTAAAATTTTCCTTTCAGTTCAACATAATAAAAATATTCTATGGATGGTAAATTATAAGTATACACTATTTTTTAGTATTTTTTAAAAGTTCTTTAAGGTTTGTTTGGTTAATTGAGATAAACAATGTGTAACTTTAAATGTATAGTGGATCGGGTGATAAACTGATGACGAGTCGGATGAAATTTTTTTACGCCAACCTGACTTGAATCCGTCACCCGGTCATCCGACCCATCATCTGTCATTTCAAATTTTCATTCCTTTATTTAAACCTATCCCTAGTCTAGAGGTAAAATTAAAAAATGATATATATTAGAAATGATCACTATGTAGCAAAATAATAAAATACAAGAAAAATTGAAATTATAATTCCAATTCAAACTACAATCGTAAATCAATAGATGAAGTAAATGCTAAAGAAAAAAAATACTAGAAATCATACTTACAAATTGAGTTAAAAAGTAGGCAATATGTTTCGGAGTTCAGATTTCAACTAACAGGGTAAAAAAGTCAATTCCTTAAATTGTGAATAAGTTGTTACTTTAAACTATAGATTCTGACACGTACAACGCTTAAAAGGAAAAAAACGAGTATTAATTATTCCCTGAATTAATGGTAAATAATTAATGATGTAGTTATTTTTGATGATTTTCAAAACAAATTTACCACGACTTATTTACTTTCAATTAATTAGTAGTTGAAGGAGGAATAACATAAAAAATTGAGCTGATTATTTTATTAACTACGTACACGGCCATACAAAAATTAATTTTTTATTTTAAAAATATTATTATTTGTTAATTAAAACATTAATATTGAAAATTTTAATCTATTAATATTCATTTTGTATAAATATATCAATAACTAATTTTTTTGAAAACTTGTAATTTGGGACTTAAAGTTTAGGTATCTTGAGACATTGCCCTAGTTTACCATGGGTAACGCACCGCCGTGAGACCTCTCTCTTTGGTCCTAAAATTAGTAGACTTGGTAAATTGGATTGACGAGTCGGGTTACAGTTAATCCTAACCCAACCCACTTAAAAAATTATGAATCCAAACCCAACCAATCAATTAAACGGATTAGGATTTTCAATCCTAACCCAATCCATCAACCTGCGGGTTAATTGGCCCAATTAAGTAAAAAGCACTTTCGTAAATATATATATAACAACAAGTTTTTATTAATAAAACATTCATCCTGAAAAGAGAAGAAATTAGCATGCTGGATAAATAGACAACAAATGTGACTTGTTCTTGTACAACAACAAAGTTTCAATATGATACTCAATGGGTATCTATCCAAAGCTAACAATATCTTTCGTCCAATAATAACCATTGGACTCCAAATGTGGCAAGTCCAATAACAACCACTGGCTCCAAATGTAGCAAGGGCTAATACATATTATTTACACAATCAACCTTAAATGGCAAAACAAATCTTCAAGCAAGTTAAATAATTATATATATATATATATATATATATAATTAAACGGATTCCACTACAAGAAAATAGCATCATCAGTGACGGAATTTTTGGAACAAAATTTGTACGTTGGTAATAACTACTTTTACTAACCGAATTTCCGTCTTTCTCCAACGGAAATTTCACCCGCTAGTTTCCCACGTCTATCGCCTTTTTCTAACGGAGTTTTCCGTTGGGGAAAAATATTCCGTCACTAATGACAAGTTGTTCCGTCGGTATTATATCAAAAATCCATGCCGCGGGAGAGTGGTATCATACCATAAAATTTCCCTCCAAAATAGTATTTTTACTGACCAATATTTTGGTGAGAAAAAACTAAAAAATAATTCATCGGTTCAGTCACTAAAATAAGTGACATGTTTTACTTCCAATTTTTGTAGGCTATCTTCGACTTCTCCATTCAGCCGGTATGTCGTGACTTCTCCTTCCACGGGTGAAATTTCTTCTCCTGACTCCCAGTTCTCCACAGATTTATTTTTCTTCTATTTTCCCTGATTCTTCCCAAATCTGAGTCGTAACTTTCCTTCTATTTGTTCTCCTGACTCGCAGCTCTCCTCAAAAGTTCTGCTCCAGCAAACCCTAGAATCGAAGTGGAGTTCGCTGAAGTTGATTGCTACAACAATTCCTCAAGCTCCCTGCTATTCTTCAACGCAGGTATGTTCTCTAGTACATCTGTTTGCTATTCTACAATTATTCAAAGTCTCTCTCTGTGTCTCTGTGTGTGTTAACTTGTCTTCAAAGTGTGTGGCTCGTCAACCGAGTTAAAATAAGATGGGTATGACAAACAGCTATACTGAAATTCCATGAAATTGCGTAATATAGTGACAGAAATTTATTGAATAATATTGTCGATTGAAAGCGTCGGTACTTAATTGTTTTTCTTTTAAATTAATTGTGATTCTCCATTGGAAATCATTGAGCTCCACGTAAAATGCCGTCCCTGTCCTATTACCCTTTCTGGCCTTATCTCCTACTTTCTTTCTTGTCTCAATTATTTCCCTCTTGATTAATGGTAAGAAACGTAGGCTAACTATCTCCTTTTTTCTATTCTTTTTTCCGGTGTTCCTTCGTGTGATCTAGTGACATCAATTTTTGCCGCTTGATATGTTGATGTCAATTTAACAAAACCATGCAAACTTGTGGGAGATTTTGCATCTGTTTTATTAAGCGCATGGAGCATTTAAGGGTGCATTTTTTATTTCACAATCACCCCATCTAAAAAGATAAAAAGTGTTAATGTATTGCAAAACAATCGTCCTATGCATTTGACATTTACATCTCCTAAAACATTTGAATAACTTTTAGGATGTTCACGCTTGAAGTTGAAAGTATGGAATAAAGTTGTTGTAGGCCAACTTCCTGATCATCTTTTGTGAGTAAATAATGTTCTCATTATATTATAGCCAAATCCAAGTATTGACCTCGGTGGTGTATGATTTTTTTTTGCAGAAGCCACACCTAAGGCTATTCTAGATCCCAAAACATAATTACCATTTCTCCTCACTAGTAATATTCGAAAAGGAACTTGCCTTTTTAACTAGTCAGAATACTTGAGTTTTTTTTAATTAAATAGCTCGATCCTCTTTCCTCTTAAAGGTTGAAAGAAATTGCTATGTTCTTTGTTTATGATAAACAGGATGATAAGCATTTGACTCTGTAAGAGTTGATTTTTGTTTCTACACGTGGCCACTAGGCATCGTGTTGTATATTTACTTGTACATTATGGAAGTTGGCATATGCTGTGATATATATTACATGAAGTACTGGAATGAATTGATATGTTATTTTAAATTTGTGGAAACTTGTATGGGTTATGCCTCCACTAAACTGTTAATTAGTTCATGGAATTTACTTGAAATGAATAAAAAAAATTGTATGCAGCACCTGCTGTGTGGATGAGTCTAAAAATTTGGATTTTAATCAAGTGTACTTTTATCCCGTCTTTTCTAAAAATTTAGAAAAGTTATTATTGATCTTGACTTACCCTTGGCTTATACAGTAATGGTAATCTAAGGTTGTTTTTTATTTATTGATTCTTGTACTTTTGACCAATACTTTGGTAAAGGATATACTATATGCCTTACTAGTAAAATAACCTTGTAACTTGAGAAGAATTGTAAAGTAAAACAAGTTTACTAACGAAATTTGTTGCCTATGTATTTTAGCTTTAACTTCAAGCTAAGTCATGTGATATACCAGCGTTTTAATTTGTAAAAGATCCATCAAGAAATCTGGTCCAAGTCTTGTGAAGCTGCAGGTAGTCTTATCTCATCTCTCTTTTTTTTGCTTAACTTAATGAAGCATATTACATGCTAATATCTTGCTGATGATGTTGTGGCTAGTTAGCTTTAAAAACTTAGTACTCTTATTGTTTATGTGTTCACTAAATAGGGGTAACATGGACTCAAATAGATTTTGGGCTCATGAGCGGTTGGATAATGACGGATATGTCACATCAGAATATATGAGGGGGGTTGAAGATTACATAACTTTTGCAGTTTCATCACAATGGTTTGTTAGCGGGGATAGAGTTAGATGTCCTTGTTTGAAATGCGAGAGACAGTTGTTTCTTGACCATGATGTGGTGCGACAACACTTATATTATAATGGCTTTTGTAGCAACCCAACACGTGAGGCTAATGAGAGAATCTATGGAGAATCATCACAAAACATACATGATGTTGTTGATCATGAAAGTCATCTTTACGAAACTACAAATCAATATGCCCAAATGGTCAGAGATGCTTTTTATCCAAGCATAGACATGGATAATGAGACAATGCCTATGGAGCCGGAACCAAGTTCAGTTCCACCCAAATTTTCTTCATTATTAAATGATGCTAACAAACCATTATGGAATGGTTGCAAGAAACACACTATATTATCTTCCGTGAGCCAATTGTTAAATTGCAAAGCTGAGTTCAATATGAGTGAGTCTTGCTTCGATCGCCTTGTAAGCATCGTAAAGAGTATGCTTCCTGAGAATAATGAGCTACCAGAGAATTACTATCAGATGAAGAAGAAAATGCAAGCGTTTGGATTAGGCTATGTCAAAATTCATGCATGTGTCAAAAATTGTATGTTATTTCATGAAGAGGACAAAGATCTTGAGCATTGCAAATATTGTGGTCATGCGCGATACAAACCGAGAAGATCAAGTGCTGGGAAGAAAATTAAAGTCCCTTTTAAAGTTCTACGCTACTTTCCTCTAATACCTAGGCTCCAAAGGCTTTTCATGTCAAAGAAAATTGCAGAAGATATGCTTTGGCATTCACGACATCAGTCTCCTCCTGATATACTATTGCATCCATCTGATGGAGAAGCATGGAAGCAGTTCAATTCTAATCATGAATCTTTCGCTGCTGAAATGAGGAATGTTAGATTAGGGCTATGCACAGATGGTTTTAGTCCTTTTAAGCAAGGTGCAAGACCATACTCTTGTTGGCCAGTAATGATTGTTGTATACAATCTGCCTCCATGGATGTGCATGAGGCAACCATATTTACTTCTCAACATGGTCATTCCTGGTCCAGATAGTCCATCTCAGAATATTGACATCTTTTTGAGACCTTTGATTGATGAACTGAAAATTCTTTGGGGAGTTGGTGTCAGGACTTACGATGCTTACAAAAATGAGCACTTTTCACTAAGGGCGGCACTAATGTTTGATGCTGGTCTTGGATTGTTTGTCATTTGTACAACTTGGGAAGTTGCTATCAAACAACTTGATCTTAATGGCCTACAAGGTAGGGAGTTTGTTGTGGAAGTTTTGACATTTAGTTTGGCTGACCATCCAAATCTTATAAAAAAAAATATAATCAGTGATTATTTTAGTACAGATTTGGCTACAATAATAATGTGTTGCTTGTGTTGTTTGGGCTATAATAATAATGTGTTGATTGCGTTGTTTGGGCTACATAATGATTTGTTGAATATGCTGATTGTGCTGCTATCATGATATGCTGATTGTGAAGCAATTGTCAGAGAGAAAGATCCACAATGTTTGATGCTGGTCTTGGATTGTTTGTCATTTGTACAACTTGGGAAGTTGCTATCAAACAACTTGATCGTAATGGCCTACAAGGTAGGGAGTTTGTTGTGGAAGTTTTGACATTTAGTTTGGCTGACCATCCAAATCTTATAAAAAAAAATATAATCAGTGATGATTTTAGTACAAATTTGGCTACAATAATAATGTGTTGCTTGTGTTGTTTGGGCTATAATAATGTGTTGATTGCGTTGTTTGGGCTACATAATGATTTGTTGAATATGCTGATTGTGCTGCTATCATGATATGCTGATTGTGCTACTATCATGAGGTGCTGAGTGTGCTGATTGCACCATAGCAGTTGGTTGCTTGTATACTATTTTAGTAGGCTACTACTTGGCTGCTTGTGTATTGTTTTAAGGGCTACCCTTTGGCTCCTTGTGATATGGTTAAAGTGGGTTACCCTTTGGCTGCTTGTGTATTGTTGTGAGGGCTACCCTTTGGCTGCTTGTGTATATGGTTTTAGTGGGATACCATTTGGCTACTTGTGTAGTGGGTTACCATTTGTGACAGCAACCATTCAATTCATATATGTTCTCTTATTTGTTTGATCGTATGTTATTTGTTTGATTGTATGTTATTTGTTTGATTGTATGTTATTTGTTTGTCTTGACAACAACAATTGAAGGGATCATGGTACTACTGTTTTCGACGTAAACGCTGCTGCTTTGCTGTGAAAGAGGGCTCTTTTGGTTGGTGCTGGATGAGGGAAGAAAGTAAGGAGACTGCTGATTTTGGAGACATTAAATAGAACTTTGTAGAGGGACTAGGTCTTGTTAAACAGTTAGTTTTTTTGTTTATTGGACACTTTTAGGCAGATACAACAAACTAGTATAACATCTATTTTGAACTCTATCATCCCACTCTTTCACCATTTGACAGCTATTTTGAGCATAGTTTTTTATGCTGGAAAACTTTGATGGATAATGATATTGAAACAGATGTTTGTATGGATTTATATTATTAATGCATTAAGAATATTGCATTTTGAATCTTTATTTTTTGTTCTTTTTATTGGGAATATCTATTATTGGTTAAATGAGCTTCTTAAGCTCACTTCATATTTGTTTGGAATTTAAATTTTGTAGAATAATTAGATAAAGTTCGTTATCAGCAACGGAATTACTGTAGGAGATATTATCATTAGTGACGGATTAGAATACCATGGGTTATTGTATTAGCTATGGAAAATTCCGTCAGGGATATTTTTATTAGTGACCGAAAAGTCCGTCAGGGATAAATATACTATCAGCGACGGAATTATTTTTTCTGACGGGAATTTATTAGCGACCGGTTTAGTTCTGACGGAAATTTCTGACCGAATATTCCGTTGCTAATACTTATCACAAACAGAATATAGTGTTTCTCTGACGGAAATTTCCGTCTCTGAAACTGCTATTTTCTTGTAGTGTTCGCGGGTTCACGGATTGAAAAGACACAACCCTAACCCAATCCATTTATATCAAGTTAATCCTAACCCAATCCATTTATTTAATGGGTTGGAAAACTCAACCTAATCCATCATAAACGGGTTGGTTTTGGGTCGGATTAGCGGGGTGAACCCATTTTTCCAGGTCTAGAAATTAGTCTACCTTTCCCAATATCAAACATAAATACATGACAAAGCATATTTTAAAGAAATTCGAGCATTTTATTATCCCGATTGAAACATATATGATCATTTATAAAGATTAGGCTGTATTGGTATACAAGAGTATAATAGCTCTCTCTCACACACAAAAATGACTACTTTTAGCGGTACACATAAACTACAATCTTGTTAGGATTTCGGGTCTATTTCTTCAGATCATTGTGAGATCGAGGTTACCGAAGAAAACCATAAGTTAATTTAATGATAAAATTAGTGACACAAGGATATACGTGGTTTGGTGCATATATGACCTATGTTCACGGAGAAGATATAACAACTTTCATAAATCATATAAGTTTACATGATTACCCAACTAACCCATCAACCCGTGTTTCCCTTGGTGTTTTACTTGAGTCTCTTTGAGTTCCCATTGAACCAACATTGACTCTCTTGGATATGATTGTCACAAGTTGGGATGATCCTAAACTACGAGCTACTAGATGATCTATTTATAAAAATAGATCTTAACCCTTCACCTATCCTAACACTACACCGGTAACAACTACGTACAGGGTACAAGTTACAACGGTTGCCACCTCATTAACATAATCCATTAACACCTAAAAACAACTAACAATATCTAAAAAGACAGAAGTTTTAACATCTTCTTTCAAGGATTTGTTAGAAAAATCAAATGCTTCGGATGCCATTTTTTTTACACGGTATAAATACTCAAATTTATGCATCTTCAACTTGACAAGAGCAACTTAACGAATTTAATATCAATTATAACAAATCTCGTACAATACTCTTTTCTTCACTTACACAGGTGCACATCATAATATTATTTATTCAATTAATGCGCGCTCAATTGCATGCATGCATAATAAGTATGGATCATTATTATGATGTTGCAAGAAAGTAAGCAAGAGATTAAATACTTAGTATATAAATAGGGCATCAAGTCTGAGTAGGCATTTGTACCAATTGTCTTTTAACTCAAATCACATCATATTCATCAGTAAACGAGTGCTTTCTGCACAGTTTTTTTTAGTATCAATGGCTGGAGTGAAGATTCAGACTTCCATTTGCATCATGATTTTATTAATCTCAAACCCGGCTTTTGGTATTTCATCCATCCACATCTAGATCTTATTATTATAATTGTTTTTGAGTTATTACTTGATAGTCATGTTTCATTTGTGTGCCACATGCATTTGTTGTAGGGTTTGATGGAAATAATGTTGAAAACAAAATATATACCGATGATCTTGCTTCCAGCGCTACGGATACAGCAGCACCGGAAAGGAGTCCGATTACTAAACCTACTAGAAGAGTGGCTTGTTATAAGCGGTACAATCTTCCTGGTTTGTGCAACAAATGTTTGTAATTGTATGGGCTATTGTTAAATTTAGCCTACTAGCTAGTAATCCAAAAGAAAAGGAGCGGAAAATCGATCAGAAGGCTCAATAATTCCCACTTGAATAAGAACCTAGAGATGGAACCGTGTTTGGAATGGTTTCACCGCTCCACTTTTTATTGACTTGGAGTTTGAAATAATAGAAATAATAAAAGAAAAAGAAGAGTCTTCTCGCCTTGCTTTTGTTTATAGCACTCTTACCTTGCTTTTCAATTTGCATTTTTTTATATATGTGTGCGATTCAGCGTGTTTAATTATAACGGATTATGGTGAAACTATATACTTAAAAAGTTTTACATAAATTGAAAAGGAAAGGGTGGATTTTCCAAGATCAATTGTAAAAAATCTAATTTAATGCACAAAATTCAAAAATAAAAAGATAACTATATAGGTATATTTTGAATACAAAAAGAATAAGCATGACCGAGAAATAGTCATGAGTGACGCAAAAACTAGGTTACTATGTATAAATATGGTATGATATATGCACCGTCGGAAGCAAAATTCGAAGTGCTAGTCTATGAACTCAAAATTATACATCACATCATTTTTACAAGCGGGGTGTTTCTGCATAATTTTTATTAATGGGTACAGTGAGATTAACGCACCCTTTCCATTTTGATTTTGTTCATCTTTCCCATTGCTTTTGGTATGTCATCCTCAATATTTTTGACTATGTCACAATTCAGATTCAACAGCCATGATTCTTCTTTTATATGAGTATATATATATAGTATCAAGTTTATGAAAGTATCCATTATTCTCTTCTTTTATATGAGTATATATAATATAAAT
The DNA here is from genome assembly GCA_023374045.1 of Limonium bicolor. NCBI lineage: Eukaryota > Viridiplantae > Streptophyta > Magnoliopsida > Caryophyllales > Plumbaginaceae > Limonium > Limonium bicolor. The sequence continues at coordinate 149,654,390 of CM041778.1, forward strand.
ATAGAATAAAGCTCATAGAGCTAATTATACATTTGTTGAGATAATAATCTGTTATTGTACTTATGTTAACTGCTAAAGTCCGTAATTATACAATTCTCGCAAGGGTCATAACTAGTCATTAGTAAAGAACATAGGATGTTAAATCGTATGATGACAATAATTAATTAGTTTCCTATAGTTTGAACCTGTTTAAAAAACGAGCTAGCATTGGGCTGTATCTGGATTCTATAGAAACGATTTTATTTTGTTTCTTTCCTTATTCTTTTCAATTATATATATCTCACATACGTAAATTTAACTGACAACTACTATTATCTGCTAGAGCTGATCAACATTGACCCGGTCTGGCGGTCTAATCCGCCTGACCCGAAAATAAAATCCGAAAAGTCGTCTAATTTTTTTTGACACTATCACACTTTAAAATATTATGTTATTTTATATTTTTCAAAAATTTATAAGGTCATTTAACTAATTTTCAAAAGTTTCGGGGGATTGAAGCCCCATCCGCCTCTGGCGGGGCACTTTTTATCGAATAACAATCTGTCAAATAAAATATTAAAAATTTAATTTTAAAACAATATTTAATATTTATATTACAATTTGAAAATGCACTATTTTGAATGTCAAAACATCATATTTCGGTTACACTATTTAATTATCTAACATTTGTTATTTATTTTTGTTATATATACACATATATACTTGTATTTTTCCATTATAAGCTCGGTCCGCCACTACACGTATACTCTGTTTGTTGCAGGGTTGACCACAACGCCAAATAACTCTGTGCACATGAAAGGACTCCATCCTAACAACACAAAGAATTCCAACATATCATTCTAGCGCTTGCCAAAACTATCTCATCTCAAGCCACCTCAGAGGTTGTAGCTGAATTATTACATCTGATCTCATTAGAATTAGCTCTGGCAGCAGGAGAGATTGGGGTTGTTCACCAGATTGATTTATGAAGGTCATAAACAAATGTGAAAGTTGCTTGAGTTGTAAACTGAATGAAACTGAGACAACGGGGAATTTCATGAAACTCATATTGATTACGCTTGTAAATCTGACATTACATTTAGATCACTAATTTCAAACTTACCCTTACTAGTAATAATCCTCGAGTTAATGCAAAAATGCGCACCCTAGTAAATAAGAGCCTGTGAAGTTACTCTCTGTTTTTTTTTTTTTTTAGTTACCAAGACCTCTCTGTTTGATCGTGAGACTAGTCTACCTTTCCCAATATCAAAATTTAATACATAAGAGAGCATATTCTTAAAGAAAATGGAGCATTTTATTATCCCGATCGATCGAAACAAAAATGATCATCAATAGAGGTTAGGCTGTATTGGTATACATGATTAATGTAAATAGTTTTCACACACCAAAAAGAAAATACTCCTATCCGGTAAATAAAATCTACAATCTCGTGCAAAATTCTTTTTTTTTTTCACTTACCCTAGTTCATATCATAATTATGTATTCACTTAATGCATGCTCAATTGCATGGAAGCATAAGTCTAGATCGTTATTATAGCATACACAGATAAGCATGACGTTGCAAGAAATCTATGAATAATCTAATGTAAGGCGAAGTTAATTAAACACTTGGTATATAAATGAGGCACTATAAAGGCTGAGGTCCAGGATCATTCTACCAATCATCTCTTAACTCAAACCACATCAAATTCAACCATAAACTGGTGCTTTCTACGTGAATTTTAGTATTAATGGCTGAAGTGAAGATTCTGACTTCCTTTTGCTTCTTGATCTTATTCATCTCAAACGTCGCTTTTGGTATTTCATCCATCTACTTATAATTCTCATTATAATAATTTTAAGTTTTATTTGATTGTCATGTTTAATTTGAGTATCCACATTTGTTGTAGGGTTTGATGGAAATAATATTCAAAACAATATATATATCAATGATCTTGCTTCCAGCTCTATGGATACAGCAACACCAGAAGGGAGTCCGAGTGTAAGTCCTAGAAGAATGACATGTTCTAAACGGTACAATCTTGCTATTTGTAATGACGATACGTGTCACCCACTCTGTGTAAAAGTGTTGGGGAATAAATATTCAGGAAATTATTGTTTGACAAATGTATGTATCTGTGCGGGCTATTGTTAAATTTAGCCTGCTAGTCAAAATTATCCCATTCCAAAAGAAAAAGGAAAGAAAAATTAGAAGGCTAAAAAATTCTCATTTGAATAAGTACCTCAACTGAGTTTGGAATGGTTTCACCGCTCCGCTTTTCTATTGTCTTGTATTGGCAGTCTTAACTAATATAAATAAGAAAAGAAAAAGAAGAGCCACTCCCTTTACCTTTTAATTTTTTTATGTTATGTAATTTAGTAAAGTTGACAGTGTTTTATACCCATATGTTTGACTCTCCGCAACTGAATATAAGAATCAATTTAGGGGCGGATGCAAGGTGATCACGATGTGGTCATTCACCCCACATTTTTCAAAGAATGCAGAGATTCTTATATGTATAATAATTAGATTTTATATGTATATAATATAGTGACTTATGATCGTGCGTTCGAAATCTAACCAGGCTGGTGTCTTTTTCTGTGATGAAATATTGTTCCATCAATCAATGTGAGAGCAAATACCCTAAACTATAAGGTGCTAGAAGAAAATTTCTGTAATGGGGGGCTACTGAGTTCTGGGCCTGATATGAGACTTTGGGCCGAAATTGAGCCATAGACTTATCACTTGTTGATTTTATTAGGGGGCTGCCCACTACATTCGCACATGAGACATCATCTCGGAAACCCTAGCTGTATATATACCTACTAATATCCTTCATCGCACCCATGAATTCCTTGAATATTTGCCTCACAACCCCTTTCCCTTCTCTATCATGCACATTCTGATTTCCAAATTCTCTCTGGAGTTGTTGCCGGAGCTGTGGCTATTGTGTTCTTAAGCTAGGGTCTCTAACTATATGTACCTCTCTATATTCAAGCTGAAAAATTGAACTTTTTCTCGTTTGGTTGCTTGAATTAGTGGTAACTATAGTCAGGGGTCCCTAGTTTAGAAACATATTACTTGTCACTCACTGTCTTTGTTTGCTGCTCGGTGTTTCCGACTTGCCGTCGTTTGTCTCTTATGTCAAGAACGTTGCTCGATCTAAATGTGGGTAAGTCTTCGCGGGTTATTATTATCTTTTCCTTTCTAAAAGAAGAGTAGGGTTCATATTTTGTTACTAATCGGCACATGTTGTTTTTTGTTGTAACCCTTGGAAATCTTTCTTTATGGTGTTTACTCACGTTCGCTCACTTCAGGTATATGAGATCAGTGTGATCTACGACTTATGCTCTTTAAATCTGATTTCAATGTATATATGATCTGTTTGTTCATCTACTCTGTTAATTTGACACTGCTGTGGCAGATCTTTGGCAATTTTTGCCGGACGGACTCAATTGTTGTATGCTGAAGTTTCCGTTTTTTAATAAATATTCGAATATGTTTTGGTTTTTGCTCTTTGATGTGCTGTTTATCTTTTAATTACAATTTGTGGCTCATTACGGGCAGAAACATTCGGAGGTGGCTGTTTTATGTATTGTCAGACCCCTTCATTATTTAGTATCTAATTTGTAGGGATCTTTAATTACTATTACACGATTTTGTATATATTCCGTGGTCTTGTACTTGTGTAATTCCTAACTCATGCTCTTGTTCATATGATGACGGTTAGATCAACAAAACTTTTTGTTCTCTTTGTTCCTTTTATTATAATTCTTATCTGATTTAGTAATGTGGCTACTTTGAATAGTGTAACAAATTCCATGATAAGTATGTATTACTTTTTTTTGGGTAGGTAAATGTTGTGAGATTGTTTATACTTTTTAGATCTGGTTTAGTGTGTTTCTGATGCATGTGAGCGTTTTATGTTGTCTTACATCTATCTAACAGCACATGTTCAATGTTACGACTGTGCCTGCATCTTCTTTTAGCCTAGCGCAGCCAATAATTGTATTCCACTAGTGGTTGTCTAATTGCTTCAAACCCGAGTTGAATTATTCTGTAACAGATGAACACAGACAAATCTTTCTAATTCTTTGGATTGCAACTGCCGGTTGTTTGGGTTTGTAAACGGATCCGCATATGCCCCTCGGTTGCTTTTTTCAGAGGTGCAGTTGAAGTAAGCCCTACTGTGATTCCCTTGCTGGGTTCTCCTAACACCTAGAAAGTGTATATTTTTTTGTGAGAATGAACCCACTGTCGTCTCGTAGTATAATTATTAAGTTATGAAAAGAAAAAAATATTAAGATAGTCAAATTTCTGGTATATTCGATCTAAGTTTAACAAATTATTCCACTGACTACACTACAAACGAGAACATATCTATGTTCCGGGGGTTTGTTTTGTGATATTCTCATTCTTTTCTACTCACTTTTCTACTGAACTCTATGGACAGTTTTCAATTCGTGTAGTTGAAATTCACAATTTTTTTATAATATTATCTTTAATTGATTGTTTTCTATAAATATTTTCAACAATTTGTACCAAAAACATACTAAATGAAAAAAATAGTCAAAACAAAAAGAGGAAACAATTTTCATGGCCACCCACACAAAGTTAGAGCTGATCATTCGGGCCGGATTCGGATCGGGCTGACCATGATTTTTCTGCCTCTTGGGCTTAAAAAATGTGCCCAAGCCCGTTGTAAGTCCAAAACAGATATGTTGATCTCCACATTCTCTCAACTTATCGATTTGGTGATTGGTGGCACCAGCTTGTAAAACTATTTTGAATGTCCGTGCCCAGCTCATGACTAACACCCCACCAATTGCTCATGATATTCCAAAATTTAAGACTCTCACGGCAGGCAAGAAACAGGTGGTCAACCGTTTCAACTGCTCGACGACATAGTGGGCAGAGAGCTTCTTCCAGAGTGACTATATTCATCCCAAATAGCCTGTCCCTTGATACTAGTCTATCGTTCAATAAAATCCAATTGAATGTTTCAACTCTTGGCGGGGCTGATTTACTCCAGAGAAGATCATGTCAAGACAGCTGAGTTGTATGTGTTCTACTCATGACTTCCTCATACATACTTTGTATAGAGTACTTGTTGTCTTTTTTAGCCAGCCATCCCAACTGCTCCGCACCTTCTCCTCTTGTTAGATTGCAGTTATTGATCAGCTGCAGTAGCTAATTCACTTCCTCCACTTCATACTCAAATAATCTCTTGCGCCAGTTGAAGTTCCACTGCCACTCCAAGCCTGTCCAAAATCCAATCTCCGAGATTACTGCAGTTTTCGAATTACTCACCAAGAATAATTTTGGAAACCTGCTACGCAATGTGAAGCTGTCAGCCTATGGATCTAGCCAGAAACGAACCTTCTCTCCATTTCTAACTATCCATCTAAGGTTGTTAACTATTACCTCTCGGACTGCATTATTCCATATCCCAACTGAGACTACTGATTTCCACACTCCACTGCATGACGTTTCTCCAGAAACGAACCTTCTCTCCATTTCTGTCAGCCCATGGATCTTTGCCCATTTTCTTTTTGCATTGCATGATTTGGTTGGTTCCTTGTTTGTTGGTTTCCTTTACTTATGCTTAAGACTGTTTATGTTGCACCTTAGATTCTACTACTGTAACCCAACTCGTCCTGCTTGCCTTGGTATGAGGGATTGTCGCTGAGTGTGATGAACTCGGTTTGATTTAGTCGGTTTCTAGTGCATCTCACATGCGCTATTCGTTTGGGGATTGAGGACATGCTTTAAGTGTCTAAATGAGCCGCCCTTACCCAGGGGCGGACCGAGACGGGTTCCTGTGGGGTTCCGGACCCCATAGTTTTTTTTGATAATAAAAAATATATAAAGAGAAAATTACATTGCCCACCACCCATGAGGTATTGGGGAATTACAATGCCCACCCATGAGCTTTAGAAAATTACAATTCTCACCCATGAGATATTAAGAAATTACATGCCCACCCATGAGTTTTAGAAAATTATAATGCCCACCCATGTACTTATCTAAAAGAGGTGAAATCGAATATGTAAAATAATGATTACCTTAAGAAACAACTTAGACAATGGTAAAAAAATTAAAAAACCCCTAAATTAATCTTATATGACCACTTAGAAGTCAAATAAATGAAACATGCCTAAAAATAACAAAATAAATAAATAAAGTCAAATAAAATAAGGTGAACATAGATGTAATTCCTCGTAATTTTTGCACGTTTTTTCCTCATTTCATCACTTCAACGTTGCACGGTGTAAATTAGGTTTTTTCTATTGCTTTACATAGTTGAATTGATTAATCAATGTAAAATTTACTAGAATCTTTGATTTTCACCTCATTTTGATAAGTACATGGGTGGGTACTGTAATTTTCTAAAACTCATGGGTGGACATTGTAATTTCTAAAGCTCATGGGTGGGCAATGTAATTTTTCCTAAAATAAAATTGAGTAAAATACTGAAAGATAATAGTTTAGTGGTAGAAACATGTTTCTATATGTTAGGTTGTAATGCTGAATAAATTTATGACCACACATTTATATACCTATTTTGGACCCCATGAGATTTGGCTTCTCGGTCCGCCACTGCCCTTACCTAGCTTCTGTAAATCTGTGTATAACCCATGAATTTCGCTGAATCAATAAGTTTGTGGTCATGGCCCTGCAGCGCTATAAAATTTGTCAGTATCCAAAGCAAACTTCGACTATGCATGCTCCAGCAGCTGACTTACTGCTTCGAGTTAGTCACATATAGTGATGTTGGTTCAGGACTTCATTTCAACTCTTGTATGGAGAGATTTGGGTCGACCATACGCTCAGATGCTGTATTACTGTACTGTGTTTCAGTGAAGGTCTGGAGTAGACATCGATTATTTTTGGACCACTATATATTTACGATAGCATCGCTGGTAGAAAAAAGTTTCAGTTGTTTTGTGTGTGTTAAAGCATGCAAACTGTTCTAGCAATTGCACATTGGTGTATGAATCTTTGAGAAGGATATACATCATGCATGTAATTTGACTTTTATTGGTTTTTCAGTTTGTAAGCTTGAATGAATGATCGATGTCTACATTACTGGCAGCCATGCATGCATGCAACATGAATGTTCACCCCAGTGTAAATTGATGCATGAGCTTTAAAATTAAACAAAAAGAACTCACCAGTGCGTTACGTTTTGACAAGTGCTATAAATTGCTTGGACTTTAACAGTCAATTCTTCGTTATAGACTTTATCACAAATCTTACTTATGCAATAGCAGTGGACCGTAATTGATCGTTTGTTTGGAAATGGCGATGAAGATTCCCACAATCCTTTTGGTTTCTTTGCTCGTTTCAACATTAGCTTTTGGTACGTATTTTGAACATTTATTGACACATATTTTCACGACATCTCATATAAACTTAATAATATTTGCTTTGCAGGTTTAGTTGAAAACAGACATGCCCACAATCATACCAACACTGCTACTACTACTACTATACAAGTCAAAGAAAGCCACCACTCCAATCATCAAAGAATAGTGAAAGGAAGAAATCCATTTCGCGACATGCTCATGTGTTTTAAGTTTTTTAATCTAGACCCATGTGACCTTAAAAAATGCAAAGGTGATTGCAAGTTTTACTACAGTGGAGAGTATGTAGTGATTGATGCATACTGTTCGGCTCAAAATACAGCCTGTGCTTGTGTCGTTCTATGCAAGTAATATCTACATATTACTTAATAGTCGTGCAGGTGGGTTATTTTTCAATATTAATATGGGGGGTAATGTTAGCGAAAGTGTTGCTTAGTTGACTCTAAATAAATTTGATCCTGCCAGTAATCCATAGCTTGTTATATTACGTGTAATTTCCAAATTAATTAGAGGTTAATACCTTGCTTAATAAATAAGTCCCTATATGAACTTGAACAAGCTTTTGGACTATGATTCTGGTCTAAATTAGCTATTTTCCTTAAGGTGGTTGAAGTGCAGACTATCCTATGAGGTGTGTATACTCATTCCCTGTAACGCCCATATTCAAAGAAAATGCAGCGGAAAATAAAATACTACTAGCGTTTACAGATCATCGGGTTCCAAACACGGCCCGGTACCAAACCTCACCAATTACAACTTATGAATTACAAACATTACGGTCTGAACTCGAGAAAAATACAACGTAACATAACTTAAAGTAAATATACTAACTCTCCACAACTCCTAATTCCCATCCCAATCACTCATACCCTTCGTGGCCACCTGGACGAGGTATAGCAGACCTCCGCTGCCACCGACCCGTTCTCGGTTATCGGTGAAAAGTGTGTGCACCACTTAATAAAAAGACTCCATACTCAAGAAGGCTGACCAAAACTCGACTCATGGATGGAATAATACCCATAGTCAAATGAAGAGTTTACCAAGATTCGACATTTTCCCGTATTCCTAGCTAGATCATTAACTGCACAAGTGTAATACCAAAACACTCAGTGATACAAAGTGCAGAGGCGTAAACACTTTGTAGTTAATAGCCTAGTGAAACAGCTAAGGTAAGAAGGAACAGTAACCATGCAAGTTATACATTCAAGTCTCAGTTAGTCACATCAAGTTGAATTAGTCACACAAGTAGTTTTCCTTTTGAAAAGTCATTTTAAGCTTAGATAGCGTTTTTCAAAGACGTTTCCAAGTCTATTAGTAAAAGTATCAGAGTACGAGAAATCGTACCTGGTATGAGTAGAAGCAGTTAATTATTCTCTCATAAGGATTTGAGCTAGGTTCTATTAATTAAATCTTCCATTAGACCCATTTCAATTAATCTGGAACGGTTTAGGGTTTTATCCTGAGAGTGGCCCAAGTTCTCGTTGAATGGTTTAAGTGGGCTTTTTGGAGTTCATGGACTTAGGCCCAGTAGGTTAGCCCAAGTCCGCGTTACGTTTTCGCTAATTGATTAAATTTTCTAAAAAGGGTTTTGCGAGGTTTCGAACGTGCAACCTTGATTTAGTTCCGGGTTTGACTTGACCATCTACGCTATTGAATTTGTATGTCTTAAGTGTACACCTAATTTTATTTCAGTTACTTACTCTTGATCATAGGTTTAGCTTAATCAGACTCTTAAGTTACAGTTGACTGATTAACTTTAATACCAGATTAAGGCTCCAAGGTTTAGGATATATATTTCCCCTAATAGTCTACCTAGATGTCACATTATCATTTAATATTTTAATTGTTACGTATGAATTAGGTTTACTCTAATATTTTCCTCATATTATATTTCCAATAAGGTATGTTATTCCTTTTATTTAATTTTAATGTATATATTTGGATTTATTTAAGACATTCTTTATGTAGTTTAATTGTATTGAATTATTCCTATTAACTTGTACACATACCTACATCCAATATATGATTTATAATATAAAGTATTTTCCTTTGTTTCAATTCAGTATATTAGTTTCCATAGTATATAGTTAACATAAAAGTAAGTAAATTCTGATTCCTTGATTTAACCTAAGATAATCTTTTATTCCTTTTATTTCTTTATTTCAACTCAAAGGTTTATACCTAAAAATATTTATTAACATTCCGTATCAAAATTTAGTTCGGTATTCTTATATTATTTCCAACCTATAGAGTTTATTATTCCACTATACTTTAATTGTCATTACATTAAAACCATATATCATAAGGCAACTTATGAAAATTTCAGAAATACAATTTTTAGACCTATTTCCTCTTGTCTAAAAATTCTTAAATTTAATATATAGTAATTATGATATTTAGACATATTATAAATATTTTATTTCAAAAATATCTCTTTGTTAATTATCTAAATAAATCCAAAATACTCAGAACTTACAAAAATTTTAAGTTGCGTTTAAAAACTTAAAACTCATATTAATTTACATGAAAATAAATAGATTTGACAAGGAATCTACAATTAAAATTTTGTGCCAAAATACATTAGGGAAGATCATTAAATAAATCCAGCAAGTTAGAGTATTATTCTGTGTTTTTTTATTAACTCTAGCATTATAAATCTCCTACGTTTCAATCTCGGCCGTCCATCCTCATAACCTACGATCGGACGGCCCAATTTTCGCGAGTTCATCTGAAAATCCCCAAAACGCTACGAATGGGATTCGACCGATTCCTCTCAATCTACAGAATGAAATTCATTGATTTTTGTTTCATTCGACTCGAAATTGAACGACGAATCCAATGGTACCGATTTCACTACCTATAATGCACGGCGCCAGGAAAATCGATTCTGGGTTAGTCGAAGCCAGGGTTTATACGGTTTTGTTATCATTTTTTATCGAATTTGACAAATTCTCTCGAAGTATTGCGTAATTGACTTAGCTACTTGTTGGGAAATGTTGGAAATGCAAATACGAGTAGCAACATCGGTGAATTTTGATCGGAGACATACCGGAATAGCGTCGGTGATGAATCTGATGCATTTTTCAGGAAATGTTGATATTCATTGATTTTTGTTTCATTCGACTCGAAATTGAATGACAAATCCAATGGTACCGATTTCACTACCTATATTGCATGGTGCCAGGAAAATCGATTATGGGTTAGTCGAAGCTAGGGTTTATACGTTTTTGTTATCAGTTTTTATCGAATTCGACAAATTCTCTCGATCTATTGCGTAATTGACTTAGCTACTTGTTGGGAATGTAGGAAATGCAAATACGAGTAGCAACATCGGTGAATTTTGATCGGAGACATACCGGAATAGCGTCACTGACAAATCTGATGTGTTTTTCAGGAAAGGTTGAAACTTTCAAATCGAATCAAGTGTCAAACTTTGAAGATCTATAAGATTCATTATAGATCGAGTAAGGCTATGGTTTTGGGCTTAATCGAAAGAGGACATATAACTCTATAATCTGACAAAAGATCTCGATCTAATACGTAATACACACGAACAAGTCTGAGTCGAAAGATTTAGGTTTATACCTTCAGTTTTTCCAGAAAATCTGTTATTTTATGTGAAGTTTAGGTAGGCAACTTCACGGATCAACTCGTGCCAACTGAGAGCGATTTGATCCATGAAGCCTATCACATTTTAAACTAGACATGTAACTCTAAAAATGAGTGGAACAATCATTGGAATTGATGAACTAGGGAGAAAGTTACAGATCTCACAAAATCTGGGTTTACCAAGTCGATTTCTGGAAAATTCCAGGGCAAGAACCTGACGTGATCGAGTTAGGGACTTTAGACACTTCGATCTTCCAAACGATCGAGAACTAGCTTGCAGTTCCCATAGAAGAGTTGTAGAACAGTTAAAGATCTTTAAAACAAGCTATGGTTCATGAATTTTGATGCACGAACGAAGAAGATATGATAAGGCAAAGTTTGCATTTCCTTTATGAATTTCTGGTTTTGGGTTTCCAGAACTCGGGGGGGGGGGGGGGGGGCAACTTGAGATCGATTTTATGATTAATGTGGGGAGAGTTAGGTCAAGTGTGAGTAATGGTTAGAAATTAGAGTTGTAGGAGAATAAAATGTAGAAGGCAACACTAAAAAAAGTGGAGTATTGGCTGAGAAATAAGAGTCTGAAAATGGGGTAACGTTCAGATAGTTGCTGAGAAGACTTAATTATATCATAACTTTGGCTAGGATGATATGTTTTTAGCGTTCTTATTATCAATCTTCTTGGTTTTCCATAATCTTTTTATTGGTATAGGTTTCATGGGCTGCTTTGACCATTCTCAAAAAGTCAACCCTAGCAAGGCTTAAGAAGCTTTAAGGTTTCTATGATTTTATATTGACTTTTATGATTCAAATCAATGTTCCAAATATTTCTAAAATCTTTATAATATAATAGGAGTGTCCTGAAATTTTTATTGACTTATAAATCTTATTATTAAATTTATAATACCATATAATAATTTAATGTTTAATAGTATTATTTAGGGTTTAATAAAATAAATCCCCTAAATTAATTTAGATTAATTTATGGGGTATTTCATTCTCTCATACTTACAAGGACTAATGATAGTCTCACTTACATCAATGCATGCGAGGAGCTTTATTGCCTTCCCTTTACGTTGCCTTGGCCGTGCATCTTCCTTGCCCATCATCCTTCTAAGCTTCCATATATCTTGCTGCTTACCGAGATAATTATTATTAGCTATTAGGATAGGTTTTGCGACTCTGTTGATTATGCCATCCAATTGAGTTGGTAAGATTCATCATTTGCATATCTCAAATCAGGCCCTTTTGGCTTACGGAACTCACTGATAAATTCCAATATAAGTGGTACCACACTCTTCTTCACCCCCAACTTCAATTCTAACCCCATCTCTACCTAAATATTCTTCCTCTACTATCGCCTTTTTCTCCCTTCCCTCTCCCACGCTTTGTCGACCACTAGTATTTTCCTGTCTCTTCATGATGGATGTGATGGGCTTGAATGCAGCCTCTCTAACTTTTGATTTCTTCTTTCTGGGCAAGTTATTCCCACCAGAGGAGCTCCCTCTCAGCGCGCTCAGACTCCATTACTTCGTTAGTTTTGGAACCTGCTTGGGAGCTTGCGATTCCACAAGATAGGGCCAAATCTCTTCTTGTTTGAGTTTGAACACCTTGAAGTACTACATGTTGTCTTTGTTCGGGCCCATGGCTGGTGGATGGCTCCCTGTTGGTGCTCCAACACCTGCATAAAGGTCTTGCTGTCGAGGACCATGACTTTTGATGGGTTCCATGATGGGTGTGAGTCTACGATGTCCCTTGGCCCTACTGCAACCTTAATTATGTTGAGCTCTTGGCCACTCGGGTTGGGCACTTCACAGGAGTCATGGAAGACCCGAATGTATCCAGGTTTAAGTTCCTGCACTTCAAGTTTCTGTTAGATCTTCAAGCCTCAATCTACCATTTCATCCCGGTAAACTTGGATGGGCTAGACCTAGTGCTGCCAATCTTCTATGATAACTTACCTGATATTTGCACGAGGTGTGGGGAGCCTCTTACATTCTACTCTCAGATGCATGCTGCCTCCAACTACTAAGGTAGAGCTCCCCAAATATGGCCCTTGGCTTCGAGCTGAAGTTTGTATGGCTAGGCTCCGACCTATTAGGGGCATTCCCATTCCCAAAGTATGGCATCTGGTTTGTGGGACTCTTTGGCTTCATCAGGGGCACAAAAGGTGCCTCTCACGCCCTTCTCTAGTCCTGGACGCCCTTCAGGGCCCCAACAAACTTCTTCCTCATATATTTGACTGCTACAATCATCCGGGCAATCAGCCCAGAGTGCGATGTTAAAGACTGATCAGCACAAGCAATCGAGTTGTACCTGTGCTGCGGGTTTCAACTCGCTGGACCACTACTTGGAACCAAATGCTTTCTTTGATCTTCCTTCACCAACAGGGTTCCAGCTGGATCACCAAGGAGGCGCAACTGTTGTGCTTGTGGGAGTTGATGTGGGGCCACCCTAACCAATTAAGAAAATAAAGATGTAAATGTGTGTGCATTGCATACTTATAGTTTTTGATTTCGTAAACTATTAGACCAGTACTCAGCACAAATATTTCAATCGATTGTGGAGAGCAGTAAAGAATCTTAACTAATCTATTTTCCTAATAGTTTGTTTACTATTTGAGAGTTTTTTAGGTTAGTTTATCGGTTTATAATCTATCTATTAAAGTGGGGTTTAACAAGTAATTATATTGTATAAGCAAGAATATTTGAACGTTTATCTTTAGCTTATTTTGTTAGTATTGTGTATATATATGTATAGGATGGTTATAGATAAGGTTGTGACTTTAATGTGAAAAAAAGAGGAACAACCCATTAGAGCGAGCTCTTGAAGTTCATGCAAATAAGTGAGTAGTCTAGGTGCTAGACGTGAGACTGATTGTTCATCATGTTGAACTGATTAGGTGAGAAGTCTTGCAAGCTATCAACATCGAAGTCCTCCTAACTCCCACTTCCACCCAAAAACTAAACTTTGCCTCACCAAACCATAATAAATCCCCCGTTCTAGCCCAACCTTGATATCTGCCCAAAAATGCCTGGAGTTCGGTAGAAACCTACACTGCCACTATCCTGGCCCGGAAAAATCCATTCAAAACTTTGCCCAAATTCTCAGATGAAGCAAAAGAGTATACGAAAGACAAGTACATGGAAAATCTCATTTGCTTCCAAAATATAAGAGGGATAAACAAACGGGAGAAATGGGATCTTCTTCGAAAGGAAATCTAAACATCGGGCACAAATATAGTCGGTCTCTTAGAAACACACCAGGCTCAACCACTCGATAGCCACTTCTGTATCTAGGGAAAGATAAATACTTCCAACACAACTATATTCCCCTCAACTGGACAATTAGGTGGACTCATCGTCATGTGGAATCCTGATCTCATCAAAATCCAGCACACACAACAAAGCAACAGATGGATAGCAATTGAGCTAACGTGGACCAACATCCCCCTCTCAGGTATTATCATTTTTGCGTATGCCCCACCACAAGTCGATGAAAGGAAGAACGTTTTCTTAGAAATACAAAATACAAACTTCAACAAGCCCGTGCTTATTGCGGGAGACATGAATGAAGTATTAAAAGGAAGTGAAGAAAGAGAGGGACTGACGCAAAAAAACAAAAGGAATGAAGGAGTTTACGGAATGGATACAACAAATGGGATTGATAGAGGTGGATCTGATTGGAGCTAGATATACTTGGAGGGGCAGGAAATCAATGAAACCCCAGTATCTTGGTGCAAAGTGTTTTAGCACAAATTTGCTCCGCCAAGAATAGAGCTGCTGGTATGGTTTTTCGTTCAAGGCAGACTGAAGACTTGCTCTTTGAGAGAGATTTACTCCCGCTGGGGCAAATAAAATGTGCCTTTTGCAAAGATGCGGTTGAAACAACAGAGCACTTGTGCATACACTGCAACGAATCTCGGCAACTATGGAACTCACTATTGGACTGGTGGGGAGTCTACTTCACCTTCCCACAATCACTGCTGGAATTATTTCTCGCCTGGCAAGGGGCCGCTGTACACCCCCCCCCCCCCCCCCGACGCATTGCTCTGGTCCTCCACTATGTTTCATGTCATCGCATCCATTTGGTCCCGACGCAATAAAGTCATATTCGAACAATATGCAATTCCGTGGTGAGTAGTAGCAGATGCAACAAAAAGGGCTGCCATAGAATGGTGCAAAGATTCACTCAACACCCCCAACACATATCATTTTCTCCTCTAAAGAACTTTTCCAACTCCTGTATGCTCAATAGTTGTTCTTGTTTTGTTTTCCTTTCGAATTTAATTCTGGCAAGAAGGGCATCCCATGCCATAGTATTGCCTTGTAACTGGGATCCCCAACAACTTATCAAAAAATAATTAAAGATTAGTAGTAGAGTTTTCTTCTAAGATTACCGTTTTGTCGTTCTTGAATACTGTACTATTCAGTCCTATACTGAGTAGTCAAAATCTCTATACCACGAACTTACAAGTGGTATCAGAGTAGGTTTACCTATTGACGAGGAAAATGCTTCAAGGTAGATCACAAGAATGAGTTCGTATAATGTCAAAGCACCTAAGTTAACAAATTGAACTACTCCAAATGGTGTGAACAAATGGAGGATCAGTTAATGTCGGTGGACTACAAAGTTGGGAAGGTCATCACACAAGGAGATTTCAAGCCAACTATTCTTGTTGAAGGAGTTCAACAGGATAAGCCTGAGAACCAATGGACTGAGGATGACGAGACGCTCTTGAGTAAAAACAAACAAGCTCTTCAAATTCTGGTTTCATCATTGTCAGATGAAGATCAAGGAAGAGTCTTGGGAATTACGACGACGAAAGGAGTATGGGATTTCCTGAAAATGGCCTACCAAGGAATAGAGTCTATTTGAAAGGCAAAAGAGAAGCAATTCAAACGGGAGGTTAACAACTTTAAAATGTCTGATGGAGATAGTCTTGCGTCAACCATTGACAAATTCAATCAGGTACTGATGGAACTAAAACAGTGGGAGCTTCTTATACTAATGAGCAGATAAATGAAAGATTTTTTTATTCTCTCACTAAAGTTGGCTTAGCTATATGTCAATGCTGGAGAAGATAAAGCAGTTCTCTCATATGTCCTTTGAATAACTATGCTCAAATCTAGTCGTTCATGAGAGTAAGATGAAGGAACAAAATCTTGAGGGGGTGACTAGTGAATGAAAGGATCTGACTAGTGAATATCAAGAGAGAAACCAACTATATTTAAGCATAGTGAGATTTACAAACATAGTTAAGGACTTGGGGTTAAAAACCCATCCCAAAGTACAATGGATTCTACTCTAGCATTGAATGAAAAAAGACAACAAAAGAGAGAGAGAGTTAGCCATTAATGAAGTGGTTGAGCTTTTATGGAGATGAGTGGTCTTCTCTTCCTCCTTGTTCTCTTCTTATCGTCTTTGTTCTCTCTTTCTCTTCTTTGTCACGGTGGGAATGAATGGTAGAATGAGAGAATTAATTTCTCTCACTCGATCGGTGCCTCTGTATGTGTGGTCCGGGTATTTGTCTGGCTAAACAACCCGGACCACACTGATGTGGCCAACTCCCACGCGTCGATGACTGGTCCAGGTATATTACCCGGACACATACCCGGACCGAAGCGAAAAGAAGGTAGAGAGTTCAGCGTAGCTTTGGTCCGGATATACAGACTCGAACGCATACCCCGACCAAGGTGAAAAATAGGCAGAAACTTCGGCGGAGAGTGGTCTGGATTTACAGACTCGAACACAAACCCGAACCAGGTCAAAATCTTGGCAGAAACTTCATCACGGGTTAGTCCAGGTCTGTAGACCCGAACACAGACCCGGACTAGAGTGAAAAATGGGCAGAAGCTTCAGCAAGGGTTGATCCGGGTCTGAAGACCCGAACATAGACCTGAACCAGGCATGAAACACACCAGAATGTAATTTTTTCTCCCGTTTGGTCCCATCTTGGTCTTTAGCCTCATGACACGCATCCCAAAGTCTCGTTCAAGCATCCGAATAGGTCATTCTCATAGTTCTATCATTCTCTAATGAGCTTTTACCTAAATTATAATCAAAATGTATAAGTTAACTAATAATTACCAAATACTCTATAAAGTGGTGAAAATAGGTTATAACCCAAGTAAAATGTTGATGTATGTAAGCCTTATAAATGCATATTTTCACCACTTATCAAATAAGCATACTCATACATTATCTGTAATTTATTCATATACTATACTATATCTGACCTATCACGCTGAACTATACTGGTGTGGATATGCGCTGAACTGCAGGTTAGAAGAATCTGGTAGACTTCATTCATGTTCTGTGTTTATGGCATATGGCAAGCCCGCAATTGGATCATTTTTCAAGAAGCTGTGATTGATTGGTCAGAGGTTTTAATGACAACATAACTCCAAATTGTTGAATGAACAAGAAAGATCATGGATTCCATTCGTTTGGGATAATCTGCTGCACACATCTAGTTTTAAAGAATGTTTGTAATGTGGCTTGGATCTTGTTATTGAACTCTGTTTTGCTATTGCTTTTTTTTCTATCTTATTTTCTGGATGAGTGTTAATTAGATTAGCTGCATAAACCACTTATGGTTGTACTGCTACTAGACCTAGCAATTCGAGTCACTCGGGTCAGGTTTGGTTCGGTTTGGATCAGTTCGGGTCAATTATAGATATTTTATATTCGGCTCAAATTGAGTCGGGTTCATCTAGTTTAAATTAGATTCGGGTGACTTTGGTTTGGATGATTTCAGGTTCGGGTTAGCCTTTGGGATATTCGATTTTTTTGGGTTATAGGTCAATTTGGGTGACTTATTCAAGTTAGGTTGGGTTAAAAAAAATTTAAAGTACGAATGTACGAAACCTTTATAACTTGTATTTATTTTCATATTCAGCTTCAAATTCACTATTGTGTATTGGTTAGACATAATCAGATTAGAGGACAATTTTTGTATATGAATTTTTAACTATAGAATTCTAAAGTGTATTGACCAAATTATATTAAAATTTTATGAATCAGTGGTCAATATTTAGCACTCGACCCGTGGTGTACCTCGTCATGCCTGACAACTTGCCTCCCGTCATCCCGTGCCCGTCGCGCCTCACGTGCACGCCGTCTTTCACCGCCTCGCGCACTGCCTGTCTATATTTTTAGTTGCTCATTCAAACTGTTGGGAGTTATGATGAATTGATATCCCATAGAATACTCTCTATATTATACTATATATGCAGGTTATAGAGTACACACCGAAGGATTGTGCTAGGTTCTAATTTATTATTTTTCTGGAGTGCCTTCATGGACATGGTATAAAGACATTACTCATAATGAACAAACATTACATAGCTTAGAGATCGATAAGTGTCATCTAATTTATTGTAATAAACATTACTTGCAAACCTTGATAGGTTCTACCTGACCATTATGGTACAATTTTTAAGTATCATTATGCGTTTTTGTTTCAAGATTATTGTTTATGTTGGAATAAATATATTTATGTTTTAACAAAGTATTTGGATCAACTCGGTTTGGGTATTCGGATTGTGTGAATTCGGATCGGGTGATCGTGACGGGTGAATTCTGCGGGTTGTACCAAATTACGGTTTAGTTTGGGTCCGTTTAGATTTTCGGGTCACATTTCAGATCATATTATTTGGTTTTAAATCAAGTTCAAATTAGGTTGTTGGGTCAGTTGTCGGGTTCGGGTTACTTTTGTTAGATCTAGCTGCTACTATTACAACCCTTTGATAAAAAAAAAAATCCGACTAATCACACACATACCACTATACCATAATATTCAAAAACGTAAAAAATAAACATAGACACTAATTATTATTATTAGAAGAATAAAAAATACTATAGTAGTGGAAATACAAGTAAAGCCAACTTAATTATTCCTCAATTACACATAAAACATATAGAAGCACTAAATTGTTATTGAATTGTATTTATATACTTAGTCATCAAACATGACCATTCTCCTACCATGCATATACTTTATTATTGGAAAATGAGTAAATATTGAAAAAAAATTAAAAGTAATTGATATAATAATAGTACTAACTAGTACATTAGGCTATGACTTCGGCTGTAAAAGTGGGAAGTACGTATGTATTTCCACACTTAATTAGGGTAATGTAAGTGTTTCAGTCTGTTTATTAAAGATCGATGGCGGTAAAAATGTTGGTAATCATATCAACTTTAACTGAAGGGATTTATTTTCTCTGCTTCAGCTCTATTCTGATAGGAGAAAAACAGATCGATCATTTTGCTTGTATTTTTTGGTGCTATACTTTTCAAAAAGTACTGTAATGCTGAGCAAACTACGTAATCAATAATTAATGTTACCCCCATTCTCGTATTTTTTGGTCCCCCATTCTCGTATTGGATGCATCATGCATGTAACTGAATTTTCTTGGTTGGAAGCTTGAAATTGAATGAATGATCGAAGTCTACATTACTGATAGCCATGCATGTAACATAAATATTTACAGCAGAGTAAATTGATGCATGATAAAGTAAACTTTTTTAAAAAAAAGAACTCACCAGTTTTGATAGGTGCTATAAATATCTTTGTTACAGTCAAGAATCTTCGTTCACAACTCTTACATATGCAACAAGAGCAGTGGTGTAATTGATCGTTTGTTTGGAGATGGCGGTGAAGATCATCACAATCCTTTTGGTTTCTTTGCTCGTTTCAACATTGGCTTTCGGTACGTATTTTAAACATGTATTGACATATATTGCTCTGTTAAACATTTTTTATTTTCGATTTCTTGCTCGATTCAACTTTAACTCATGAGGGTATAACTATTTATTCTCTTGGCATTCTCATATCTCGAGTCTCTGCACATTAGAGATCGATCATTTGCATATTTCATTGCAGCCAATCAAACAAACATGGTTTATAAATAGCAATTAATAATTAATTAAATGTGACAGATGTTTAATATTATACATTGTCTTCTATTTCTGGTAGGTTTAGATGAAAAGAATAATGTATCCAAAAGTAGCATCACTGCTTCCATGACGGGAACATCGCAAGGTGGAGAAGAACACTCATTTAAGTTTCGCAGCATGCTAACCTGTAGTAGATTTATCTATGTAGAACCATGTGATCATGATTATTGTACATATAAATGCAAACAAGTATATCCTAATAGAGGATTCTATAGTGCTGTTTGCAATAAAGATAAAAAAGGAGAATATTGTAAGTGTTACTTTAAATGTGTTTGACTGAATTTCAATGATCGACTGTTGATCGTATAATGCTGATCGTGGGATGTAGCTAGTTAGTAACGTAGTAGTAGTGTACTGCTGGTGTGTAAGTTGTAACATGATCATCATTATTAATGGTGATCATGATGATGAACGTCTTGAAACAACTACAAATTAAATGTCTTAGTTTATGATGTCCACACTATGCATAGATGTAGTGTAGACAGAATAATTATTAACAACCCTTCTACTATTAAAATTGCATATTTATATGTGATTTATTGGATTTTGCTTAGATTGTTTTCATACAAAGTTAAACAATCTCTATACCTACCGAAACCTTTGGTGAACACAATATTATTGTATAATTACCGATTGTAATTATAAAATTACGGAAAAAAACAAAAAGCTAATTAATGCTCTAGGTGAGTCTTTTGACATTCTATCACACTCCACGTATATATTGATATCGTTTGAAAGATCGGAATAAACTTAGTGACGTAACGTTAATTCTAACATTAATTTCAAATACAAAAGCCGTAAGAAATGGTGTTTCCCTGCATTTAATGGCATATCTTTTACTCAAACACCAAAATATATAATATATACTATAATTTAGCTTCAAAAGTTGAACCCAATATGGATCCTTTTCCACACGCAACTTCTTCTTCTTCTTTCACCAATCTAATCAGAACATTAATTGTTGGCGAAACACTCAGAAGCTGCTGCCATGTAGCTCTCTCCTCTCCCATACCTTCCCCTATCCCTCCAGCCATTGCCGGAAACCGATCCCCGCCTATCCCAAAACCGCTACCACCACAAAATATCCATCACCACCTCCCCCTAACCACCTAGCCATCGTCTTTATATTGCAAAAACAACAAATTATACCACTGCCAACAATAACACAAACCGCCCATTGTCTAACCTCCACAAAACTTCACTTCAAAGAACACCACTAACTACCCACTGCCACACACCCCTAGATGAGGAGTGGGACGAGAGAGAGATGGCGGCAGCTCAACTATGAGGGGAAGAAACAATGGAGATACGCGAATATGGAAAGGAAGCCGAGGCGAATGAAGAGTAGCATTCCGCAGAAAGGTTCATTCAAAAACAACTACCACAGAAAGTCGAATATCATAAAAGAGCAGAGGTCAAGAGATGAGAGGGGACAGGACAGCCAACGGGGCAACATGCTAAAGCAGAAGGTAAGTCATGCAACTACAGTGTTCATCGATAATATTGACCATGGTGTCTCCGAAATACCAACTAGGGAAAGTTGCCGGCAAGTTTACAAGATGGATAGGAGCCACGCTATGTCATGGTTGTCACTGAACTTGGAATCGGATAAAGGCATAAAGAATTGCCTGACAAAGTGTATAGTTATTGCACTTAAGGAAGAAAAGTCCGCTAAAGATGCTTTGGAATTCTTACAACAGAGATGGCCTAAGATGACAGGATTGCTAGCCTTCTCCAGAAGGAAATTCCTCATGGTGTTTAATACAATCCAAGAAGTCGAGGAGATAGTGGAGAAAGCTCGACTAGCAGTGCATGAACATAAAGATGTTGAAATCAGAAAGTGGGTTACTCAGGATCAAGTCGAAACAAGGAAAGTCTGGATAATCATTCGGGGAATACCGATCCATGCATGGAATAAAACCAACATGAGCTTGATTGCTCAAATGGTAGGTGTAGTTGTCCAAATTGAAGATGACGAGAACATGTGTGTCGAAAATGCAGAGATATGGATTCAGGTGGAAACATCCACTCTTCAATTAATTAACATGAAGGTTATGGTTACAGTTGAGGAAGAGAATTTCCCGGTGAGTATTGTTGAAGTCAACCATCGACTTGTCAACAATAAAAAAGATGATGATAGTCATAGTATCATACAATATCCTATGGCTGTGGAAGAGGAGAATAATGGCCGACATAGCTCTGGAGCACACCGAGATTTCCAACCGAAGAGTCGGGATAATCTTCAGGGGAGTGCAGCTGGTAATGCTATCACTAATGACCACCGTTCGCAAGAGGAAGTTAGAGAAGTGGAAGCTAATCGGAAAGGTAATGATAATCAGACAATATTACTGCAGCATGCAGAAAGTAGAGAAAGTGGGAATAATAATCTAATCCCAATGTCAGAGCAAATTGAAGTAGAAAGTGAACAGACAAAAGAATACCACGGGTCAGAAGCCACCACTGGGAAGAGGGATTCAATTAGCAAATATAATAATAATGATGCTGGGAAGAGTGATTTACTTACCAAATATAATATTGAAGAGGTCCATGCTGAGAATAATTATGGAGAAGATAATGAGCATCAGTGCGCCACTTACCAGAAGGAGCAGGAGGGGATGGATTTGTTTATTTTGGACACGCAGAAGTGCGCCACTAATAGCCCAGAATCCAGACTAGTGGGGCGCATGGACAGAGGCGGAAAGTTGTATGGGGAAAATTTGTCGACGTCCGAGACTGGGATAAGGAATATTATCCAGATGGAACCAAATGACCCTACGATGACTCCCCAAGACATGCGACATATAGTGGAAGAAAATCGCCAGAAAGAAAGAGAAGGGATACATCTGCTCGAGAAGTCATCTCTCAGTTCGCCACCTCCTAACCAAATAAACGATGAGCCTCTAGCAAGAAACGACAAAGGGAAGATTATTAACATGGAGGAAGAAGCCAATGCATGCATGGAGCTACTCACTCGTATGGGGTGTCACGTACCGAACCCAGCACAGACAAAGGTAAACCTTCTCAGTCAACTCCAAGCTCATATAAGCAAATAATGGTGACGGTAGGATTCCAAAATATAAGGGGATTGGGATCCAAAGAAAAGCAAAGGAAGATTAGGTAGGAAGTGAGGAGCCTAAATATTTTAATATTAGGCCTTGTAGAAACACAACACAGAAATACTGCTGCGACCAAGATACCAAGGTTATGGGGGAAAAAGAGTACAAGCTTATCATAGGAAGAAGTCCCAAGTCAAGGGAGATCAGGAGGAGTTATTGTGATGTGGGATGAAGAGGAGGTTGAAATAAGGAAGGTGGAAAAAGGAACTCGGTGGATAATGATCGAAATAAAGTCTCGAGAAGAAGGATTGATTAGTTCGGTGACTATCTTGTATGCCCCATGCGACAGTAATGATAGAAAAAGAATCCTTAAGGAAATATTTCTGGCTAAGGATAATTGGGTGGCTGAGATGCTAATTATCGGTGACTTCAACGAAGTCTTGGAACCTTCCGAAAGAATGTTAGTAAATGCCACATGCTACACTCGGGGAATGAGGGATTTTCGGTTGTGGGTTAACAGCATGCAATTGACGGAAATCCATTTACAAGACGTTACGTACACGTGGAAAAGAGGGAGCTCACTCAGCAAGATTGATCGTGCTTTTGCTACACATGAGTGGTTGAACCAGTATGTGGATGTTAGTTTAAGATCCAGCGAGTGGAGGTTATCGGATCATCGACTCATGGTTATTCAAACTGGCAAAATAAATTGGGGTCCAAAACCCTTCAGGTCGATGGATGGTTGGCTAGAGCACCCAAGTTTTCAAGGTTGCATCCATAAAGAATGGGGTAATATTCAGTATGGGTCTGCTCTCCAGAAGTTGAAGATGTTGAAAGGACCTGTGAAGAGGTGGAACAAATAGGTCTTTGGAGAAACAAGTCAAAAGATAGCTACCCTTCGCGCTGAGCTAAGGAAGGTAGAGAAAAAAATTGAACTAGATGGTGCGTCTCATAATATCGAAAGTGAGAGGATGCAAGTTATGAAAAAACTGGAAAGTGCTGAAAGAGAAAACGCTATTTATTGGCGACAACTATCCAGAGAGAAGTGGGTTAAGGAGACAGATGGTAACAACAAATATTTTCATAGAAAGGCCATTTTAACCGTCGAAAGAAGCTCATAAATTGTCTCATAACTGAAGAGGGTATCCTCGACTCTCCTAGCAGTATACGAGAGCATATTGTTAACTTCTTCCAAGAATTATATCGTGCGCCGAATTCTACAAGCGTGGGCCCCCCGTTGATTGCACATCCCACCCTGTCAAGTGAAGAAGCCCGGCGTTTAGAGGTCGTTCCGACATTCTTGGAGAGCTGGCAAACGGTTTGTCAGTGTGATGGAGCCAAGGCTCCTGGATTCGAAGAATATAATATGAAGTTCATCAAGAAGATGTGGCATATACTTGGAGCAGATTTTTGTAGTGACGTGCGCACTTTTTTTACCACCTCAAAACTTGAGAGAGGGGCAAACATTACTTGGATAGCATTAGTCCCCAAAAAACCGGAAGCTACACAGATTGGAGACTATAGGCCGATTAGCATGGTGGGTTGTATGTATAAAGTGGTGGCTAAACTGCTAAGCAATCGCCTGAGACCTGTCTTGCCTAAGCTTATAGGAGAATCGCAATCCGGGTTCATTAAAGGGAGAAATATACTAGAAGGTCCGTTTGTTGCGAATGAAGTCATAACGTGGCTGAAAAAATCCAAGAGAAAAGGGTTGCTCCTCTAAATTGATTTGAAGAAGGCATATGATTGTGTCTCATGGGAATTTATGGATACAATGCTTACTCGTATGGGTTTTGGGGGTGGTTGGCGAGGTTGGATAAAGGAATGTGTCACTACACCTAGGATTTCACTACTAATCAATGGATCGCCTACAAGACCCTTCACTCCGAGTCGTGGCCTTAGACAAGGTGACCCCCTCTCACCTTCCCTCTTTGTTATAGTAGTTGAAGCTCTAAACTGGTCAATAAATTGGACGGTGGAGCAAGGTCTTTTTGGAAGATTATTGATAGGGGCAAGACAAGTTAGGGTGACCCATCTACAATTTGCGGATGACGTGATGTTGTTTAGCCGATTGGATAAGGGAGAGCTGATACAACTACACAGAATACTAGTCATTTTTGCTGAAATGAGTGGGCTTAGGTTGAACATGGAAAAATCAATGGCATTTTGCATCAACGCCAATGAAAATGATGCCCAACTGGTCGAACATATCTTCAAGTGTCGCATAGGGGTGTTACCAACCACTTATCTAGGCTGTCCCCTGGGAGCAAACCCAAGAAAGGTTTCCACATGGGATCCGGTCATCCGGAAGGTTGAGCATAAACTAGCAACTTGGAAAGCTAACAGCTTGTCAAAGGGAGGCAGGCTAACCCTCATCCGGTCAGTCCTTGAGTCAATCCCACTCTACTATGCTAGTTTATTTGTCATACCAACTAAGGTGAGAAAAAAGTTGTTGTCTCTGCAACGTACATTCTTCTGGGGCAAGAATAGCAATCGATTTCTGACACCGGTTGCATGGGCACGTATGGCTCGGCCAAAAGCAGAGGGGGGCTTGGGGTTCTCTGACTTGCAAATAAAAAATCTAGCCTTCTTAGCCAAATGGAGGTGCAGTTTTGCACGAAATAGTATTCCTCTATGGAAGAGAGACATCCGATCAATTTATAATATCCGACAGGTCTGCATGCGGGTAACTATGATAGGCCGACTGGTAGATCCACAGGAATTTGGCCATCGATCGTTAGAGTGACGACTGATCATGATGCTTTACAAAATGCATTTGAGGATAAGCTACTAATTGCTCTCGGTAATGGGAAAGATGTCTTATTTTGGCACGACCATTGGTGTCGGGCAGGTATTTCAAAGGTTTTATTCCCACGACTGTTTCGGCTTTGTCCCGATGGTGACGTTGCTGTTGCCGGGCAGGGAGTTTGGAATGAGGACAGATGGATATGGCAGTTCCAGTGGAGGCGGCACTTATTTCAGTATGAAGAAGATATGGTCCGACAGATGATGGCGGTGCTGTGCCCACCACATTCCAGCTGGCGAGCAGATGACTGCTTCTGGAATAGTGGAGGTACGTGTACTATTTCTCGAGATATATCGTGTTTGTTGAATGATTCGGCTCGATCTGGTTTCCAGCAACATAGTGTGGCGGACATCCATCTCATTTGGAGAAGACTGTGTGAGCCAAAAATAGAAGTGATGCTGTGGGTTACTCTAATGAGGGGACTTATTACTAGAGAATTCCTTTTTGAGAGGAGCCTGGTCCCTTTGGGCCAAAGTTTATGTCCATGGTGCAAAAAACAAATGGAAACAGCTGAACATGTTTATTTTTATTTTTATGCCCGAAAATGCGTGGAGTTTGGGAAGTGATTCTTAAATGGTGGGGCATACAATTTGAGTTTAGAGAGTCGGGGGCTGATATCTATCATGATTGGTTTGCTGTACCCCTGCCACCCAAAGCTAGAAGGATTTGGTGATCCAGTTTGTGTTATGGAATTTATTACATGTGGATGCACCGGAATGAGGTTGTTTTCCGGGAGGAAAGCGTCTATGTTCCCCGCATTGGATTGCGAAGTTAAGCTTGGAGTATGGCGTTGGACAAAAGTATGGTGGAAGGATCTCCCGTTGTCCTGTAATGTCTTTATCGGTCTTTCTTCGCTTAGAGACTTTGTGTAAGATTGCCATGCTTTGTCATTTGATGTAACCCCTTCCTCTCGTTGTGGGTCCTTCGGTGAATTTTTCTAGTGGGTTATGTAGGTTTGTACTTGGACAGGGTGGGTACTCTTTTTCCTCCATAAGTTTTTTCCTACTGGGTTTTGCTTGTGGAGTTTTTAATGAGGCCCGTTATACCGGTCCACCTGCTTTGCAGATTACTCTTTATTTTATAAATGGCTATTAGCCTAATTATCAAAAAAAAAATTGTTGGCGAAATCAGATGAAACATTATCAGTAAAATGTGATATGAATCATTTTCCTATTTTGCAACAGGCATCGCACCTGTTGTCAACAACCGCATGCACAAAACTTGATTTGCACATCATTCATCGTGGATTTAAATAAAGCACGATCCATGCATTTGGTCGCAAAATTGTACAATCATCAATCAACTGAGTTCTTCCTTTTTTTGATCAGAATGCTATCAAGTAACAGTAGAAATGTCTTTGGTCACGACTAGGGGTGTTCTAGTCGGTACATTACAGCAGAGCATAAAATAGGAAACAAGTACAGTAAAGAGATTAAAACAGATCTTTGATATTGGAGCTCGACAGTACGACGCTGATGGCTGTCCTGCACAGATCCTTTGCACCGCACCACTCTATAGCTTGGAGCTTGATCATCATGCTCAATCTATCCCAATCAATTGTTTGCTGCTCAAAAATAATTCCACTCCTTGCAGACCACAAGTTGTACGTAGTAAACAGAAAGGAAGCTTTCCAGAGTTTATGTGCTCTCCATGATGGAGGAGACTCATACCAAGTCGAAAACAACTGCTGCACATTTGCAGCCTGAAGCAGTGGCACTCCCCACCATCTAGCTATGTTCGTCCAAACAATTTTAGTAACAGCACATGACCAGAACAGATGGTCTGTTGTTTCAACAGCACCATTACACAGCGGGCATAGAACTTGTCCCAAAGTTGCAATATTCATGCTAAACAGTCTCTTTCTGGTTATCAGTTTGTTACTCAGCATAAACCAGTTGAAGATTTCGACTCTTGGAGGGGCCAGATTGAACCAAAAGAATTTATGCCAAGACAGGAGAGGAGGGCAATGCAGTTTCACTAACTCAGTATAACAAATTTTGACAGAAAACGAGCCACATGTACCTGCTACCCACCGTATGTGGTCCTCACCAGGCGTTGGAATTATTTGGTTGTTGTTGAGGAAATCCAGCAGCCGCTCGACTTCCTCTATTTCATACACA
This sequence comes from Limonium bicolor, assembly GCA_023374045.1. NCBI lineage: Eukaryota > Viridiplantae > Streptophyta > Magnoliopsida > Caryophyllales > Plumbaginaceae > Limonium > Limonium bicolor. The sequence goes on from CM041778.1 coordinate 149,682,289, forward strand.
AAAGAGGCCTCCTCCACTCCAAATGCCACTGCCATGACACGCCAGACCACAATCCCACCTCTGAAACAGTAGCAGATTTTGAGGTACATACCAGATAAAGCCTAGGAAATTTAGTGCGCAAATTAGAATCCTATCCAGTGGTCCAGCCAGAATCTGATTAAACTGCCGTTGCCAACCACCCATCGCAGGTTATTGGCAATAATCTCTTAATTGCTGTTCCAAGAACCAACCGACATCACCTCTTTCCAGATCCCTCCCTGGAGATCCCCCCCCCCCCCCACTGGTCTGTTATCAGAAGGCGAATATCCTGATTATAAGTAGACGCTATAACTTTCTTCCCAAGCTTCACAACAGAGTTCTGATATTTCCACCACCATTTCATCATTAAGGCTGCATTTCTCTTCATAGTCGCACAGACCAAGTCCTCCCATCTTTCTCGGTTTTGGCATAGCTTTCCAGCTCATGAGAGCAATTCCTTTCCTATTATTTCTGCCCCATAAGAATTTTCTATGTATTACAATGATTTTCTCCATGACTGTCTTAGGCATCCGAAAGAGACTCATGTAATTGTTGAATATTGGTCCGAAGACCTCTCTGAACACCGGCGATCGGAAAACAGAGAAGAGGAAGAATCACGGGAAGTTCTTTCAGCACAACAGTCTTTAGTTCAGGTGCAGGCCCCGAGGAGGAATGAAGATGAGGTTGGAAACATCGCGACGCCTGGGGTTTTTTCTCCGTACATGGATGAGGCGATTCGGATTATCAGCGCAGTTGTGGAATTTTGGGAAGAATTCAAAAGGTGTCTTGACTGGACACGCGTGGGGCTGAACGGCAGAAAGGAAAAAGCAGCTTTACTGTTAGAAAGTAACAATTACTTTAATTCGAAGGAGCAATTGAACTTCAATTTGTCGCCTGCACATGGTACAGTTGGACAGACTGATTTTTCCTCCTCGACCCCCAAAGCTCAGAAGAAGGCGCCGGTAATATGCACTTTTTCGTCCCATTCTCATGATGTAAACAATGTCAATTTAGCTAGCCCAACTCACGAGAGTCCGAGTTCAAATAGTTCAACAATCTTCTCACACTCCAGTGAGAAGGAGGATGGCCAGGAAATATGTTATGGATCACCAGTCATCCCAAATGATGGTAGGCCTACCCCGGTACAAGGAAATTCACTGGATAGAATTGAGTTACAAGTTGAGCTCTCCCCGGAAATTACTGACTCACAAAAATCAGCTCAACAACATCTCCGAAACAAAAGATCCAAGCAACCAAGATGTAGACCATCAACGGAAGCAAGAAAATGTTTTAAATATGGACAGCGTCTCCGTATAACCTATCCGTACCCAAGTAAGTCCCTGGCAAACATTGATCGCATTCTAAGAAGAAGTGGTAAACCACCCCCGAAGAGATGAGCCCATGGATGATCTAGCCAACATTCAAGGCACCTAAACGCAAGACTCATAGAAAGATAACTAATGGGTTACGTTTTACCAGCTAAGGGGACGGTGGGTAACCTAAATTAGATTTAGGCTACGGCGTGAAACTTCCTTTTTGTGTTAGTTTACTCTTATTTTGTACCTTAGCAGGGTAAAACCTTTGCTAATATAACCATATAATGGTTACATAGCTACTCATGTAGCCCCCTTATCAAAAAAAAATACATTGGTAAGCTCTCTAACACTGATCTAACAAGCACAAGTCTACCAGCGTAGGATAATGAAGAGGATTTCCATTGGCTCAACCTTGATTCAACCTTTGAGATAACCGGCCTCCAGGTTTCTGTTCTTTTCGGGTTTGCACCCAGCGGGAGACCTAGATATGTGCTAGGCAGGGTTCCCATTCGACACCCAAGAACATTCGTTGCAGTTTCCTTCTCATTGTCATCCATATTAATGTCATACAACACTAATTTGTCCCAATTGATCTCCAGGCCAGACATATCAACGAACAGCGTCACAATCCATTTCAAGGATCTTAATTCATGCTTCGAGGGGCTACCAAAGATCAGCGTATCATCCGCAAACTGTAAATGCGATACTCTGATATCATCAGCTCCCACCTACACACCTTTCCTATCGCCTGAGCGGACTGCATCATCTAGCAACCAGTTGAGAGCCTCGGCTACAAGAACAGACAACAGCGGAGACAGCGGATCACCTTGACGTAACCCTCGTCTGGGTCTAAAGGTGGGCGTAGGAGAACCATTGAGGAGAACAACTATTCGAGGAGTGGTAATACATTTCTGAATCCACTGCATCCACATCCTTGGAAACCCGAAGAGATCAAGGCGAATCATGAGTTGTGAAATAAACCTCTACAATGAAGTTGGCAAGGCGCACTCACTTCCATAATATAAATGGAGAGGAGGTCCCGGGTCAGACTGGAAGCTAATCTTCACATATTGACGTTTGACATCTACTACTACTGTTTCGCTGCTTGATCAAGTATTGGTCCCCGTCAAATGGCGGTGAAGATTTGGTCTTTGGTGCTGATCCTGGTGCTTGTCTCAACTTTGGCATCAGGTAACTATTTCCCTAGTATTTCTCCCAATATATATTACTGAATGTAACAGAATTGAGTAAAATATCTTCACTGTATTCATTACCGCAAGAAAGAATATTTATAGAGTACAGTGGATAAGCTAGGTAAAAGACTCTGGACTCTAATACTGACAATAATACGGCCCAATATACAATGAGAGACCCACTATCTATTATGCCCCCGCGAGCCCAAACTACTTACTGACAAGGGGTAGTTTGGCTCGTAAGGTATGAAAGTATGAGGTAGAAGTGGGTTTGGTCAAAATATCGGCGATTTGGTCTCGAGTCGCAAGATGGGAAATTTCTAGGGTTCCATTCTGAATCTTCTCCCTCACAAAAAAATAGTCGAGAGAAACATGTTTGATGCGACTGTGAACCGAAGGGTTAGATGTGAGAAATGTCGCGCGTAAATTGTCAAAAAGAGATGGGTGGGAGCGACGAGAGGAATTCCTAATTCAGAGAGATCAACGATTCACTGAGAGAGGATAAGGTCACGCTCATAACAAGCTGATCTTGAATAATCCACTTCATATATTCCTCATTTGATTTTCCATCTACTTATGCAGGAGGACATTGAAAACTTCCATCAACATATTTAAATAGATCTGTACCTCAGAGAAATGTCTGAAGAAGATTGTGCCATGTCGGATAGTTATCTGATCGAAGTTTGATCAGATGTGAAGCTACTGCAAATATGGAGTAAGAAGGGGTAGATGTGGTGACGACTACAGAAGTGGTGGTGGCGCCGGAAGATACATCAGAACCAGGGCCAGACGACGAAAAATTTTCATCGGAATCTGCCATCCGTGGAGAAGAGTAACCCTATTTAGCTCTTGATACCATACTGAATGTAACAGAATTGAGTAAAATATCTTCACTGTATTCATTACTGTAAGAAAGAGTATTTATAGAGTACAGTGGATAAGCTAGGTAAAAGACTCTGGACTCTAATACTAACAATAATACGGCCCAACATACAATGAGAGGCCCACTATCTATTATATATGACCTTATCTTTTTTGGTCGATATGTATGTATAAATTTATTTATTCAAATTATACAAAGAAAAAAATGCTGAAGATTAACATTTTTTAGAACCTACAAATTTATTAAATAGCTTTTCAAAATTTATCATTCTTCTATGTAATTAATTATTAATTTAAAAAGAAGTTTATCGGACTTATCAAAAAACAAAGAAGTGTATTGGACAAACATGTTCTCAGGTTCAGACTATAAGAATCCCCACCTAGATGATAAGGGCGGCAAGGTTGGCGCTGTTGCTGGAAGAGAGAATCAGCCGGCGACAGATTCCGACTCCGATCAGATAAGAATGTGTTTGCCGAGGAATCGATTGGAAGAAGGTTGTAACGATGATACTTGTAAGAAGTTCTGTGAGGATAAATACCCTACCACCACGTCTAAATACCAGTTCCGTGAGCCACATGATATCTGTGTGTGCGAGACCATGTGCTAGCTAATCAAAATAAATACTGTAATTAAAATTATAGAAAAGGGAACTTACTATGATAAATAAAACTAGGTCTTGATTTTGAAGATCCTCCAAACTCTACTAACTGAGCGGAGGCTTTTCCGGTTGAAAAAATAAGAATGTGGAGAAAGAAATAGTGGAAGAATAATACATAATTTTTGCATTTTATTTGATAGGAATACAATCCTTTTATAGACTAATAAAACTAAATTAGTAATAAAAAATATCTTAACAATCCCGTAACTTCCCCTACAAAAACTAATCTTCTAAATAAAACTAAATTATGTAATTATTAATTTTAAATCATTAAAACCAACACTTTCCTCCTTGATTTGAAATTCTCTAAAAAAACTATGGAAAAAAACTTAACAATTTAAAAAATATATTTGAAGCACAACTATTTAATCTTCAAATCTAAATTCAAGTTGTTCAAATAATACAGGATATGTTTTGAGAAATTTAAAAATTATATTTATTAAATGTGTATATCCATATATATCAATGAGACTTATGATTCATAACATCATTTTAGTGTATCATTGTAAACACATAACTTCATTTTAGTGTATGATAATATCAATTTTAATGAATCATAATATCAACATTAATTAATCATATCTTCATTTTACTGTATCATCACAAACATATAAGAATAAATTATTTTTACATAATAATACAACACAATAATATTTGGTATGTATGAAAAATACACGATTCACCATATAAGGTTTAAAATACACCATCCAAATAATAATACACTACAAAACAATAATGATTTTTATCAGTTCCGAAGTTTGTTACCTAATTGACCATTTATTAGTTAATGAATCATAATATCAATTTTACTGAATCATAATATTAAAATTAATGACTCATATCTTCATTTTAGTGTATCATCGCAAACATATAAAAATAATTTTTTTTACCCAGTAATACAACACAAAACAATATTTGGTATGTATGAAAAATACACAAATCACCATATAAGGTTTAAAATACACCATACAACAATAATAATACACTACAAAACAATAATGATTTTTATCGGTTATGAAGTTTGGTATCTAATTCACCACTTAATAGTTAATGAATCATAATATCAATTTTAATAAATCAAAATATCAAAACTAATTAATGAATAATATTATGATTTCAGTCTATCATCGTATACATTTAAACATAATTTTTTTTTGAAGTTGTCAAAACAAGTCCATGACTGATCTTGTTTTGAAGAGCTTGAATTTAGACGAACAATGATATAATTTTTTTTATTTTAGACTTATATATTAAAAATTACAACTATTTAAAATTAATACAAAATTTTCTGACCTCGTATGTCAATAACTGGAGTGTCACATATCTGCAAGTCTAATGTCTGCCCACTAATAATTAATACATGATTTAAACAAAAAGTGGAATGTAGACCATACACTGCAGAGTAGCAAACACCATGCAACTAGTCCCCCTTGAGTTAACGGAAGAGAGAAAATGACAAAAAAAAAGAGAGAGAGAAAAGGAAGTTAAGTACGTGCCTCCACGCGCACGGAGATACTCCCCTTTCTTCTTCATCATTGATGTTTTGCCCAACGAGAAGAAGAATTTAGCTAATGATGAGCTATTTGCACTACCCAGTGCTAGACCTGAAAAGGAAGCAGACCAGATTATGAGGAAGGAGAGCAATCAATGCAAGCTGAGAGAGAAGGAGGGGAAGATGAAGATTTCGAACACGCGAATCGGCCGGACGTCGCATCTCGCATCAATGGAGGTAGTTGAGCAGAGGAGAGAGCACCGCGATTCGCCAGTGGGAGGAAGAGAAGATCAATCGACGCCGGTTGGATCTAATAGTAGAGGTAGATCCACCCATCAATTTTCTGACCTAGATCAAATTTTTTCTGCAACAAAAACTCCCGTATTTCAATTTGGCTCAGTTATGATTGTAATTAGTTGTAATAGTAGAAGGAAAAGTATTTGAGATTTATTCTGATCTATGAGCGGGATTCAATTTCCCCTCAAACCTGTCAAACCCGACTTTCCCCCATCTCCTCAAGCTCCATTCTTGCCGGTAGTCTGAAACTAGCCATGGATTACTTCCTCCAAAGTTTGAACAAGCTAAAGCTCCACCCTGCAGAATCCGAATCCACAAACACTGAACCTTTAATCATTGAACCTACTCATCCCGAATTCAAAAAATCCATATTCGGAAAAGTCTGGCACCCCAATCACATTCATGCTAGGCAAATCCAAAACTTTATGATACAAATCTGGAAACCAAAAACCCATCTCAGAGTGAATGAGGCCGACTTCAACTGTTTCGCCTTTACATTCTCTAGTGATATCGAAGCTAAGCACATTCTGGATAATGGTCCATGGCACTTTCAAAATCGTGTATTGGCTCTCATGCCTCTTAATCAGCCCTGAGTTATGCGGAGCACAACCCTCGAACCATCAAGATCTGGGCAGGAGTGCATGGACTACCGATTGGATATTGTAACAAACCTTCAGCCATCCTCTTAGTTCAAAGGCTAGGTAAATTCATAGAGGTCCCTGATAAGGTAAACCCCCTTACTTCGCGTGTGCTTAGATTTAGAATAGAAATTGATGTGAATGATCCCCTCTGTAGAGTGCTACTGGTAACTACGGGACAAACCAAAAGAGTGTGTCGGGTCTCTTATGAAAACTTGCCTAATGTCTGTTACAACTGTGGGAAGCTTACCCACACGGTTAATGTGCAAAATTGTCAAAGAGAATCCCCATGACCCTGACAAATTCGGCCCCTGGATTAGAGCAGAAAGTGTTAGCCTCCTATTCCCTGCCTCAGAAGAATTGTTACTTCTCCAATGGAAAAATGAAGGGCTCATCAGAGAAGATTACCTTCTAGCTCCTCAGACTGTTACCCCTGATGCCTCATCCCAGCCTCATGTTAATGTCGATCTCTCCCTTGCTATGAATCCCCCAAGAGCTTTCATTCCTGTAGTTAGGCCCATATCCTCCACTTTTCAAAGCCTGTCCAGAAATCCAACCCCGGTTCCCTTGCTTGGCTACTCCCCTAATACTCTTAATTTCAACTCCCCTAGATTGAACCAAAGTATTGAGCCTCAAATCACAAAGTCCACAAACTCTTTCTTCCTTCAAAGAAACCATTCTCACCACAATGTGGCCCCTTCAAGCTCCGTCAACCCAAGGCCTCAAAGCTCTTATCAATTTCCTCCTCTCCCTGCCCATTTTCACCCGGTCCTTGGTAAACTTACCCCTCTAAGCTCCATCCATCCCACTGATTCCTTCAGAGAACCAACACCCTGCACTATCCCACAGAATAACCAGGTGTATCACCAGTTTGATTGGAATGCTGCCTTGTCCGACTTTGGCCTCCATGGACCCAACAAGCCTAGTAGCCCTGAATCCATAAACCAGAATCCCCCTCAGACTATCTCCCAAATCCTTCAAGAAGCTGATCAAAGATCTAACCCCCCTCTCAACCTTGGTCTCTCCTCTACCCATAAGGAAGACTCCCCTCCCTTTATTCAGAGGCCAGGCAAACAAAAGGCCTTCCTAAATAAGCTTCTAGGACCCAACAAACCCTTGTTCAAAAAAAGGAAAGTTTCAAAACCTCAGCCTCTTATGATTAGATCTCCCCACTCTCTTGGGGATGAGATAGAGGAGTCTGATTTTTCTGATTCTTCCCTAGATAAGGCAGACCTTGCTGAACAGCAAGGCTGCCAGCCACAATGAGTTGCCTCTCTCTCAACTGCTGCAGACGTTATAAAGTGAGAGGTTAAACTGGTGTAAAATTAAAAGAAAAGAAATTAAAACTCAAATTAAACGTCGAGCTGCAAACAAATCCCGGTCATAGTAGTATAGTGAAATTGTAAGCGACCGGATGTCGAACCGTGGGACTAATATACATATAATAGTACCTAAGCGTGTCACAAAAGGGGGGAGGATTAATTGACTTGTAAAATAAATAAAAAGGAAACGATAAAATAAACTAAGTTTAACAGATAAATTAAATGGAACTCTGGGTCAGATTATTATAATCTGCATAATTAAGCTATCTCTACTGGTTTAATAATTTGGCAAGGTTCCTGTAATTATCTTAAGGACTAAGTCATAGCCTCATAAGAACTCGTTCACCTGTAATGCAAGGTCCGATGAAAACTCAAGCAAAAGCCTGCAAACGGCGGAGGAGTGTTGAGGAATTACATTTGCAACTGAATACTAACTTATTAAATCATAACAAGTTTCCTCCAGTTTTACGTCTTAATTAACCTATCTATTTATCACCGGTCTGATCAAAATAGACTTAGGAAAGCAATTTAATAAACTCATGACATTTATTAAAAAGGTGCGAGATAACCTTTAAGCGTAACAAACTATATATAAATAAACCAGTAGAAATATTGCATAATTAATACAAACACATAATAACCGTTCCCAGAGCGTACGTAAACTAGCCTAACATATTAAATAGTAGACAGAGACAAGAGTAATAGAAATCATCCGTAATCACTCCGGCTCACTCTGCTATTTTGTATACGTAGGGCTAGAGGTGGATTTGATGGAATGAAGAGAAAATAAAATGGAGAAGACGGGAGAATGGGATAATGGATCGATTGGAATACGGTAGTGTTTCTCGTGGAAGGGACTTCTCTTTCTGAGCAGAAGCTCGTGGGTTTTATAGAAGAAAAGAAGAAGAAGGAAGAAGAAAGGAAGGAGAAGGAAGCACGCGTGCTAGTGGATGAATTATTGTCGATTGATTGCACCTCATTGATTGCAGGGGACAGAGACAACGCGTGAGTGAATTAAGGTAGGCGCTTAATGGATATGGCAGTGGACGAGTTGCAGAGAGTCGCGGAGGCAAGTTGCAGACGACGACGGGCGAAGAAAGAAGAAAACTGGGGCGGCTCGATTTTCAGTCACAACCGCCTCCTTGACCGCCTTGACAACCGCCCAAAAGAGGGGCGGTTCTCTCTTGTCGTCCGCCCTCACTACCGCCCAAAAGAGGGGCGGTTCTCTCTTGTCGTGTCCGCCTACTTTAGGGGCGTTAACAGGGGCGGTTCTCTCATTGTGTGAACGTCCGCTTGTGTACCTCATTGTATGAGGCGGTTGCACTCATGCGGTTGCACCACTGCTTCCTTGTTTAATCCTCTATATAATATATGTGTGTATTTGGTATTTTTCCTACATTTAAACACATATAATACATCAGTTAATATAACAACATAAATATAGGAAAAACCCAAGATAAGTGAGAAACATTACTAAAATTGCTGCAAATTATAAGGTGATTAAACCTTAATAAGTCTATATGTTTTGCACTTATCAACTGCCGGGGTTTGGGTCGACCCCAGGCAGTATCTTGGGTTGCGGGGTTACTGAAAAAACACCAACCTGAGATTGTTTTCTGATGGAGACCCATAGATCCACTACTGAGATGGATCTTATTGGGATTAGATGGACTTCTTATGATGGTATTAGTGTTGCAAGCAAAGGAAAAAGTGGTGGTTTGGCCTTACTGTGGAAGAAGGAGATCAATGTCTCTCTGGTGAATTTCTCCTCTCACCATATTGTTGCGAATGTCTCTCTACCAGGTATGACCATTTTTCATTTTATGGGGTTTTATGGATGGGCTAACTAGGGTTTAAAATATTTATCTTGGAAACTCCTGTCGGCCCTAAGATTGCAAGTTAATATCCCTTGGATAATAGCGGGGGATTAACCAGATTATGTATGAGAAAGAGAAAGAAGGGGGTAGAATTAGAAATGATTCTCTTATGGCCCCTTTTAGAGAGGTTATTAGAGATACAAGGCTCATTGATGCTGGTTTTATAGGTTGTCCTTTTATCTACACAAACTGTCAACCTAGCCCTTATCTCTATGTTAGCAGACTAGATGGGGTTTTCTTTTCTTATGATGCTCAACGCCTGTTTCCTGCTCTCTCTGTTCACCACCTTCCTAGAGAACACTCAGATCACTGCCCTCTTCTTATTAAACTTCTAGGATCCCATAGAAAACCTGGAGCCATCTTTTGGTTTGAAGATATGTGGTTGATGGAGGATCATTGCAGAAAGATTGTGAGTGAGTGTTGGGGGCCTGATAACCCAAATGTTATGGATAATATTAGCAGATGTAGACAGAAGCTTGAGCATTGGAAAGGTTGGAACATTTTTAAGGTGAGAAATAAGATCAAAAGCAAAACAAAAGAGCTTCATAATATCTCTATTAGGGGTCAAACTATTGGTAGCATCTCCAATAGAAAAAGGCTTGTCATGGAGATTGAACTGCTTCAATACAAAGAAGAATTATGGTGGAAACAGAGGTCTAAGGATAAATGGCTAAAAGAAGGTGATAAAAACTCAGCTTACTTCCACTCAAAAGCTACAACCAATAGAAGGAGAAACACAATCTTTGGCCTGGAAAAAGAAGATGGTAACATGGCTTTTAAATGGGAAGAGTTAGAAAACATTGCCAGACAACACTTCCAGAAGTTGTTTAAGTCATTTACCACAGATAATCCAGACCAGTTTTGTGATCTTGTTGGGAACATCCTGAATGATGACCACAAAAGGTCCCTGTCCCTAGAATATAACCAAGCTGAAATTCTCATGGCGGCCAGAAGTTTAGGATCAGACAAAGCGCCTGGGCCTGATGGCTTTAATGGCAAATTCTATAAACATTTCTGGACCCTTATTGGACCTCAGGTCACCCAGATGGCTTTCAATATCCTTAATGGCCAGCCCCTTCCCCCCTCTTTGAATGAGTACTACATCACCCTCATCCCAAAAACTCCAAGAGCCACCCATCTCAATAACTTCCGGCCCATTGCCTTGTGCAATTTTTCCTACAAAATCATCATAAAAGTTCTGGCTAATAGACTTCAACATATTCTGCCCGAGATCATCTCTGAAAACCAATCTGGTTTTTTCAAAAAGAGACTTATCACTGACAATGTGATTCTGGCAGGAGAATTATACCATAAAATAGCCAAAACTCAAGCCACAAAAAACCCTTTGCTTGCCTGTAAGATTGACCTGAGCAAAGCTTATGACAGATTAGAGTGGTCCTTCATAGATGCAATGGTTAAAGCCATGGGCTTCCCTGACCTCTGGAGGATTCCCATGATGAATTGTATTTCTTCGGTCAAAGGAGTAGTGATTATCAATGGCTCCCCAGGCAAACCTTTTACCCAGCAAAGGGGAATCAGACAAGGTGACCCTCTGTCCCCCTTGATCTTCATTCTTGCCCAAGAAGCCTTTTCTCGAGCCATTAACAAAGCAATGTCAGACAACATGTACCAAGGCATCAAAATAAATAACTCAACCCCCCCCCCCAATCTCACATCTTGCATTTGTGGATGACATGATTCTTTATGGCATTGCTCATCCCAATAATGTGGATCTTCTGGCCAATATCCTCTCAAAATTCTTAAAAGCCTCTGGTCATGAGATTAACCACCAAAAATCAGAGATAGTATTTAGTAGCAGGGCCAGCGCTGAGAGAAAGGACCAAATTACCAACTCACTCCAAGTTCAGGAGGTTACTCATTTCAAAAAATACCTGGGTCTCCCCACCAAAATAGGAAGAAATAAGAATGAGACCTTCAGCTATATTCTTGATGCAGTCAGAAAGAGAATTCACAATTGGAGCAGACCTATGGCACAAGCTGCTAGATCTGTTCTCACTTCCTCTGTCCTCATGTCTATCCCCATCCTTACCATGTCAATCCTCAAAATCCCAAATCACATCACCAAAAAAATAGATTCTATGATTGCCCAATTCTGGTGGGCTGGAAGCTCTTCTAAGAAACCTCTATATTGGACCAAATGGGAGAAGATCTGTAACAGAAAAGAAAATGGGGGACTAGGATTCAGATATTCCAAGGACTTCAACCAGGCACTCCTAGCTAAACAAGTGTGGAACCTCCTCAAAAGCCCTAACACTCTAGTTGCCAGAACCCTCAAAGCAATATACTATCCTTCTACCTCCATTTTAAAGGCAACTCCAACTAATAAAGATAGCCCTATATGGAAATCCATTTTGTCTAGTATGCCTTTGATAGAAGCAGGAGTAAGGAAGAATATAGGAAACGGCCATAACACTGAAATATGGAATTGTCCGTGGATTCCTAGAGATGGCAATTACAAAGTGATTGGTTTAGAGTCAAACAGATTAAGTAACAGGGCAGTTAGAAGCCTTATGAATCAAGAAGGGAATGCCTGGAATCTAGATGAAATTAATTGAAGCCTACTCCCCATTGATAGTAATGATATCCAAAAGATAATCATATACCCCCAGAAGGATGATGAGTGGGTCTGGCATTTCTCTGCTGATTTGGATTACTCTGTCAAACAAGGCTATTTGTTACTTCAGGATAAGAAGCAGCAAAATAATATGTCCAATACCAACCAAGGCCCCTGGGATTTTCTATCTAGGATCTCTGATAAACACTCTCCTCCAAGAGCAAAGCTGCTTTGCTGGAAGCTTCTCAATAGCCAGCTTCCTTGCATGGTTAACTTAGCCAGAAGGATAGGTGGCAAAGGAAAGTGCCTCTTATGTGGTGCTTTAGATACTGAAATTCATGCAATCTTCCTTTGTTGGACCAGTAGAAAGTTCTGGGACACTCTGATTAACTTGGATGACATCCCCGAGGATACAAGAGGGGCAATTCAGGATTGGTTCATTCAAAAAGTTCATTTTTGGCCCAACAGGAAAATCTCCTTGGTGGTCAACAATATGGGCTATATACGATGGGAAGAATAAAGCGAGACACAACCCTGATTTAGCAGTTATGAATTGTATTGATCATAACCTTGCTTTCACAGCCATGTACAAAACAAAAATGTTAAATAGTTGTCAAAATCTTTCTAGTGATATTCCTATTATTGTATTACAAGATGAGATCTTACTTGTAACCTCATGCTTCAGGAAGAAAGGATACAACACTTTTTCAGGAGGGCTTCTCGTTGATTATATACAAGAACCAAGATTGGAATTTAACATCCAAACTTCCTCGGAGGAGCAAGATCATGAACTGGAGATTCAAGCTATTATTAAAGGAATTAAATTGGCAAAAGAAGAGAGATTCTCCAAGATCCGCATTTTGAACAATCAAGGCTTGACCAACAAAATCTGCTGTGAGTCAAAATCAAACTCCCATCATGGTGGAGGGCAATATCTGGAGCTATCTCAACTTATCAGAAGTATTAGTCATGTTAAGTTTTATATTTGTAATTCGGATTTTAGACAATTCCCGGCTCTATTAGTTACAAAAATGTTTAATCCCTCGTTTGTTTGGAAAATTTGGAATAGGGAGATCATTCCCCTAGCTATCTTTCAAGCCTGCAGTATCAACTTTGATTTGGCTCCTGTGCCAACTAGCAGTGCTATTTGTAACTGATGACTCTGTTATTTCCTTTCTTATTTCTGTTATATATCTGAAATGCACCAAATTTCTATCAAAAAAAAAGTCCCCCTTGAGTTTACAGACGGTAGATCGTACGGGACGCTCACTCCTAATATGGTGCGGCTGTTATGTGGCAGTCTAGTCAGCTTGCTGACTGGACTGCTTATGTGGCATAATAAATAATGGTAATATTTGTATTAACTTTAAATAGTCATAACTTTTAAAATAGGGAAATTTCACGATATACCCCCGAGGTTTGAGCGAATTTTACAAGATACCCCTGAGGTTTCATTTTTATTAAAAGATACCCCGATGTTTCATTTTTTTACGATATACCCCTGAGGTTTCATTTTCATTATGATATACCCCTGCAGTTTCAATTTTATTACAAGATACCCCTCAGTCGGATTCCTCATTTTACCCTCGCACCATATGACCCCTAATAACCTCAGGATATATAGTCAAAGTTTTGTTTGAATTTGAAACTTAAATAAAATGCTCAAAAAAATTAAAGTTCATATAAAATTTGACATCAATATAAAAAATGAATATAATTAAATAAAAAAATTTAATAAATGGAATTGACTAAAAAATTAAAATTAAATTATTTTGAAAAATAAACATAACTTGTTAGGGAGTTACCAAGATATTTGTTAAACATCTAAAAAATGTATAACAATAATATGAATAATATTAAAAGCAACAGTTTCATATAATACATAGAAAAAAAATCATTATTTTAAATTAGAAAATAAAGTATAAAAACCATAAAATATGATCATTTCTCTTTTTTTTTGGAATAAAGAGATGTGTTATATATATATATATATCAAAAACAATAATCAGTAGCATAGCATTAGATACATAGAGGCCCTATATATCTGATAACTAAGGGGAGGGTGGGTGAACCAAACCTCCCTAGCATAGAGCAAAAAAGCATAGAGCTGACAAGCCCCAACCCAAAGATCAAAAAAAAAACATCCAGATTTTCAAAAGTGCTACTCCTAGGAGCATAGGATCCTATCAAGCCAATCAAAGTCAGCACTAGATCTTGTCATCTTTGTCCAAATGATTGCTTTGATAGCAGCTTTGATGTCAGAAATGATGAGAGAGGGGTCTCTGGCTTGGTTGGCCATGGCTCGCTTGCATCTTTCGATCCAGAGGAAATAGACAACGTTGGCGACAACAGCTCTCTTTACTAGGTCAATCGGACGATGCCTGTTGCAGTAGCGGATGATCCAGGTTGAGCAGCTGCGAAGACTTCTTCGGTTGGTAGGAATTCCCAGCCAGTCACAAATAGTCCACCAAACCCTGTTTGAGTACCTGCAATGGAAGAAAAGATGGTTGCTTGTCTCTAGAGCATGCTCACAGAGCCAGCATCTGTTAGCCAGACATATGCCCCATGATTGGAGCTTATCACAAGTTTTAAGCCTACCTTTTAGAGCAATCCACAAAATAAATTTAGCTTTAGGGATAGACCAAGTTTTCCAGCAAACATTGAACCAATAAAAGTTCTGGGGAGGGGGGGAGACATCATTATAGAACAAACTAACCCTGGGTCTGGTGGGGTAGGAATTGAAAAGGGAAATGGCATCATTGACTGCCCCACATTGCTCCTTCCACCAGTCCCTAGCGTGGAGGATAGCTTTCCAAGTCCAAGGGTCATTACCCTTAGCAGATGTTGTCCAGATGTTGTTATGGCCCGATAAAAAAAGCTTATGGATCCATTGGATCCAAAGGCGCTTAGAATCGTGGGTGATGGCTGATATGGTCTTGAGCATGAAGCACGTATTCCATTTGTGGATGTCTTTAAGTCCAAGGCCCCCGTTTCTCTTAGGGCTTGTGAGAGTGCTCCAGGCTACAGAGGGAATGGCATTACTATCTGTTTCCCCTGACCAGAGGAAAGAGCGGAGGCACTTGGTGACTCTTTTGATAACATTTTTGGGAATAGCAATGGAGGAGGCCCAAAATCCAACTACACCCGAGAGAGTGCTCTGGATAAGGGTGAGTCTACCGGCAAATGAGAGAGAGTTTGCACCCAACAAGAAACCATCTTACGAATGCTATCAAGAAGGGGGTTGAAATCAGCTGCTTTAGGCTTCCTAGCAGTGATCGGAATGCCTAGATATCGGAATGGAAAGGAGCCCTGGTTGAAGCCTGTAAATTGGACAAAATATTCTGCGAGGGCAGGGTCAACCCCTCCAAGGAATAGGTCAGATTTTGACGGGTTGAGCTTTAGGCCGGAAGCTTCAGAGAATCGGTTGACCTTATTGAGCATGAGGGAAATGGAACTTTGGTCTCCTCTACAGAACAAAAGGGCATCATCAGCGAAGAAAAGATGGGAGATTCGGAGGGATTTACATGATGGGTGGTAGTGGAAGCCCGATGTGGTGTAAAGCTGATCGAGGAGACGAGAAAGCATGTCCATAACCAGAGCAAAGAGATAGGGGGAGAGGGGGTCACCTTGACGCAGCCCACGCTCCCCTTTGAATGATGCCGAGGGGGAGCCGTTTATGTTAATCGAGAAGGAAGTGGTGGAGACGCATTGAAGGATCCACTTACTAAACTCTGGGGGGAAGTTTAGGAACGAGAGAGTGTCTTGGAGGAAGCCCCAGTCCACCGTGTCGAAAGCCTTTCTTATGTCCATTTTCATTGTGCACCGAGGGGAAATATGAGCTCTTTGATAATTTTTCATAAGGCACGAACAGAGCTGGATGTTATCGGATATGAGCCGACCTGTGATGAAGGCTCCTTGGCTAGGATTAACAAGAGAGGGAAGGACAATTTTAAGCCTTTCAGCCAGAATTTTGCTAATGATCTTATACAGGGTATTGCAGCAGGAGATAGGTCTATAGTCGCCCGGGGACATGGCATTATCCGTTTTGGGAATAAGGGTGATAAGAGTGGCGTTGATTTCCCTGAGGAGCCGGCCACTATGGAAAAAGCTTTTAATAGCACCGCAGACGTCCTCACCTATAATGTCCCATGCGGCTTTGATGAATTTAGCTGTGTAACCATCCGGGCCGGGAGCTTTATCATCCCCCAAGGAGAGCAGCGCAGATTTAATGTCAATGTTAATAGGACGAATGAGTTGAGCCCATGATGTTTGATCCAGGGTTCTCACAGGGTCCAAGTTGAGATCAGCCAGAGAGCTTTGGGGGGGGGGGGAGATCTAGTGCCTAAGGATTGACGAAAGTGAGTAACTAAGCAGTCCTCGATGTCCGAAGGGGTTTTAAGCTCCTCTCCAAGCTCATTCTCAATGGATGCAATAAAGTTTTTATTCCTTCTTGCCTTGATTGCTCTATGAAAAAACGAAGTATTAGAGTCAGCCAGCTTAAGCCACGGGTCTTTGCAACCTGACGAAGGAAAAGAAGCTCATGGCCATCCCTGAGAAGGAGATTGTGTCTAAGGGTTTTTTCTTGGGAGATGAGGGTCGAATTCCAAGGATCCACGTCCAAGCGTCTCTGGACATCACTAAGCTCATTCCTGATGGCTTGACCTTTGTCCCCAAGGGAGCCAAACTCTTTCTTATGAAGGTTAATGAGACCGGATCTGAGGCATCGAAGCCTTTGAACAATAGAGAAGAGGTGACTACCGGTAGGAGGGGGCTCCCAAGCTTCACGAACCAGGGGGAGAAAGGAGGGGTCTTCGGTCCAGAGGTTGAGAAACCTAAACCTTCTTTTGCGAGGGTTGGTAGCGGGAAGAGAAATAATCATGGGGCTATGATCCGAAATTAGGGGGGGAGAAAGGTGGCAAAGCTGGTGGGGAAGGTCAGAATCCATTCCTGGTTAACCAGCACCCTGTCTATCTTCCCTAAGATGCGACCATGATCATATTGGTTATTCCACCAGGTGAAGAGGCGCCCATAAAAGCGGAGGTCCTGAAGCTCAGCCCTGGAGACACACTCGGCAAATTCATGATAGTCTCTAGGGTGAGGATTACGACTGCTAAGCCTATCTTGGGCAAAGAGAATGTTATTAAAGTTCCCAGCCACCACCCAGGGGCCTGTTATATTGTGGTTGAGACTGGAGATATCCTCCCACAGAAGCATTCTAAGAGCGGGGTTATTCCTTCCATATACTACGGATAGGGTAAAGTCCATGGTGCCCATGATTGAGGCCTTGCAGGAAAGCATTTGGTCAGAGAAGTGGATAAGGGAGAGAGCTATGATGGAAGGGTTGAAAAGAAGCCAGATGCGGCCATTATGGTCTGCCTCATAGTTATGAAGAAAACTCCACGTGGGGAAGAAACGAGCTAGAATAGGCGAGTTGTTGTTGTACGAGACATGAGTTTCAAGGAGGCCGAACGCACATAGATTATGTTCAGCCACAAATTTTTGGATCTCAAGGAGTTTGGGGTGATCGTTGCAGCCCCTTACATTCCAAACTGCAAAATTCATAGAGTATGGGTATTATGAGAAGAGAGGGAGGGGAATGTGGTACCCTTCTCAAGAGCATCAAAGGAGTTAGCTAGTTGAAGAGAGAGGTCTTCAGGAATAGGTTTCAGGGTTTTACCCCTAGGGCCCCTACTACTAGGGGGAACCACCTACCAAGCTACCTCCTGGATGGGTGCAAGCATGAGCTGGAGGGAGGGTGACATCATCACGTCCGCGGGGTACGACGGAGGCAAGAGGCAGGAGTCACTGGGACGAGAAGGATCCAGAGAAGAAGAAGGGGGGTCCGGGGCAAGCTGAGGATCCTGAGTGGGCTGGATTGTCAAGGGAGGGAGAATTGGATGCTGAGAGGGAAGCGGGCTTACTCCAGCAGAAAAGGCATGACCCTTGGCATCAGGAGGGAGTAGAGCCTGCGCCTGAACAAAGGCATCCTGGGCTGAGATGGGGGGAGTGGTGGGCTTCAGGGTCTGCTTAGGTAGGTCCAACACGGATTTTTGAGCCCTTTCTGAGCGGGCGGGCCTAGGGCAGGCAGCAGACGGACATCTAGCAGAGGAGTGGCCGAGAAGACTACAGGAGGAACAGGAGATTGGTTCCCATTCGTAGACCACTTGTTGGACCAAAGAGCCACAAGGGGCGCGGATCTCAATTTCTCTAACTAGCTCAAGATTGAAGTCCACTTCAACAAGAACTCTAGCATAAGAGATTCTAGTTTTGGTAGCCGTGGATTGATCCGTATGAAGAGGGGAACCAATCTTGGAACAGATTTTCCTAAGACTAGATTGAGACCAGAGGCTAGTATGAAGGCCAGGGAGCTGAATCCATACAGGAATACGATTGAGATCTTTTGGATTGAAGGAGAAATCGGGTGACCATTTCTTAAGGACCAAAGGAGACGAATAGAGGAGCCATGGGCCCTTATCTAGCACATGTTGGAGATCCTCCGCTTTATCAAATCGAAATAAGAACCAACCCTCTTCATGGAGTAGGATTTACGGGGTAGCCACAAAACTCCAAGCCCTTTTCACAAATTCTTTGACAATGTTAAAACCATATTTTTTACCCCAGATACATCCTACTAATGCATTCCTCCAGTATTCATTTTCAGGTTCAAGATCATTCTCTTCAATAGTGACATAGGGGCTATCCGTATCAATGATGTCATTATTATCCAATCGTAAAGACATACCACAGTTCGATTTCTGTTTAGCTAACAACATATCCAGGAAAGATGGGTTAGAATTGTACCTGCAGTAGCTTTACCCAAAGGTGCAGGACGAGGAGTTCTTTTGGCCCAAGCGGTCCTCTTACCAGCTTGCGGTGGGAGAACCGGGTCTTTCGAGAGGGGCGGAAAGTCCTGATGCACATCTGTAGAGGGAGTTGAACCAGTCTGAATCAGATACTCCTGTAAGGCTACGTCCACTGGAGGGTTTGTCTTGTGATTATTGATATCAAATAATATTTTTTGTTAATAAACTCATACTATAATTAATAAAATTATTTAATAATTTCTTGTATTTAATATAATTGTTATAAAAAATTTACGATTTTAAGTCACCGCTATAATATTTTTTAAATATTGTAACAATATAAGTTTTCTTTAGTCATTTCTATTTATTTTAAACTTTTTATGATTCTAATTTTTTATACTTTTATTTATGTTTTTTAAATTGAATTAAAATTTTAATTGGTCTTTAATTTTTATGTGTATTTTGTTCATATTTTAAATTTTAAAAAAATTTGACCATAAACCCGTGAGGTTATTACGGGGCATATGGTGCGAGGGTAAAATTAGGATATGAAAAATATAATATATCAGAATCTGAACAGGGGGCATCTCGTAAAAAAATTGAAACCTCAGGGGTATATCGTAATGAAAATGATACCTCAGGGGTATATCGTAAAAAAATGAAACCTCAGGGGTATCTCATAATGAAAATGGGGGTGTCTCGTGAAATTCACTCAAACCTCGGGGGTATCTCATGAAATTTCCCTTTAAAATATAAGTCCAAAATTAAAAAAATTTGCACCATTATTCATCTAAATTCAAGCTCTTTAAAACAAGATCAGTCATGGATATGTTTTGACAAGTTTAAAAATTTATGTTAGTTATATATAGATATCAACATATATCAACTTCACTTATGATTCACCACATACAGTTTAGAATACACCATATAACATTAATAATATACCACAAAACAATAATGATTCATTATTTGTTCCGAATTTTGTTATCTAATTCACCACTTATTAGTTAATGAATTATAATACCAATTTCAGTGAATCATAATATCAAATTTAATGACTCATAACATCATTTTGGTGAATCATCAGTCACATATAACAAGAAAACTTTTAAACAATAATACTATACAAAACAATATTTGGTTTGTAAGAAATATACATCATTCACTATATAAGATTTAAAATTTATTACAATACAATAATAATACACTAAAAACAATAATAATTTTTTATCGGTTCCGGAGTTTGTTATCTAATTCACCACTAATTAGTTAATGAATCATAATACCAATTTAATGAATCATAATATCAAATTTAATGAATCATAACATCATTTTAGTGAATCATCAGTCACATATAAAAAGAAATTTTTTAAACAATAATACAACACAAAACAATATTTGGTACGTAAGAAAAATACATGATTCACCGTATAAGGTTTAAAATACACCATACAACAATAATAATACATTACAAAACAATAATGATTTTTATCGGGTTCAGATTTGTAATCTAATTCACCACTTATTAATTAATGAATCATAATATCAATTTTAATGAATCATAATACCAATTTTAATGAATCATAATATCAAAACTAATGAATCATATATGATTTTAGTGTATCATCATACACATGTAACAATAGGTTTTTTTTTAAGTTGTCAAAACATATCCATGACTGGTCTTATTTTGAAGAGTTTGAATTTAGATGAACGATGATATAATTTTTTTTATTTTGGACTTATATATTGAAAGTTACAACAATTTAAACTTAATATAATAAAAAGACAACCCAGTCAACAAAATAATCACAGTCAGCTGCTGACTAGGACTGCCATGTTAGCAGTTCGCACAATCTTTTTGTGCGGATGGTCCGTCCGCTCGAATTTGCGTGAGTTTATGGCTATATTATTATTTTTTTTGATGAAAATTATGGCTATAATTATTACCATTGGATGACAGTGGACTTCAACAATCAGTTAGTGAAACCGCAGAAGTCTGAGCTGCTTGTGTGTATGAAGATGGTAGAGAAAAATTGCGCAATTCTATTGGTTTCTTTCCTCTTCTCAACATAAGATCGTAGTTCTTTTCTTTTATTACGCCAAATTTTCTAAATCGTGTTATTATACAATAGCCGACTTTTGATAAACATTTAAATAATAAGATTCTTAACAAAAAAAGAGAGGAAGTCAAATTATGCAGATTTGATAGAATATAATCCGGTAAAATAGTACTGTTCAATTAGCTGTATCATGTATGGTAAACGTTTTACAACTATTTTCAAAGGATATGAACGTTATATGGTTTCAACTTTATGTGATAATTATTTAAACTAAATATAAAGATTTTTCAATAATATATGTTATTATCATACAATTGTATCGGTTATACGATTGCTCAATAATATTATAGAGCTAGCAAAATTATTAATACTTCTACCATACAAACCCCCTCATTTTATCGAGAAGTACCATTTCTATTAAGAAAAATAATGGAGGATTAGATTGAAGGATATCTGTATTTGGGCTTTCAAAAAAAAAGTATTTGTGCTACCTCCTATCATTGGGCTCATTTGATGTTAGCAGCTGGTAGCTTGCCGTCAAAAATAAGGGTGTGTTCACTTCAGGGTAATCAGCAAAGGGAAACGAAATCATTCTCTTTGTGGTTGTTTGTTTCATATATTTAGGGTGCAGATCCTATAAAGGACAACCAAAAGCCTTTATATAAAGGCAATAATATCAGCCATACAGAGAAAAAATGTTAGCCATTTTTATAGGATAATATTAGCCATATATATGAAAATTGATAGCCACCAGATAATTAATATAATATTTTAAGGAAATTATTTGCAGTTACAAAATTATTAAATAGCTCAGTAGTCAGCCTCAAAAACGATTTTTTTTTTAAATTACTCTACACCAACATTACCCTATACCACAAATCATAAAAACCACTATATGGTCAGTTAAAAAATGCCGAAAACATTTTTAGGATTTGTATACAAGCATTGTAGACTCTAAACCATAAACCTTTTATATAAGCAATGGAATATTAACGATATACAACCGTGGCCAATATTTTATTTAGCTATGACATACATTTTATGTATACATGGCTTACATATCTTAATGTCTATGGCAAATATTCATAGGTCTGTGGCATAAATATTAGTTTCATTAAATACAATTGATCTGTTAGAATTAAGCAATGAATATTGAGTACTTGTGTATATTTACGATATACATGCGTGACAAATATTTCATAGGTCTGTGGCATATATATTTGTACACACATGGCATATTTTTTAATGTCTATGGCTAACATTTGTCCCTATCTAAAACTTCAGCTAATAGCAGTACATGTACAATAAAGTTCAATATACACATAGCGTCATTAAATACAATTATCTGTTAGAATTAAGCAATGAATAATGAGTAGTTTTTGTCTATCAACGATATACACTCGTGGCACATATTTCATACGTGTATGGCACATATATTAGTAAATACATGGCATATTTTTTCAAATCAATGAGTAATTCTAGGATGGTGGTTAGAAGAAGGAAATTAAATTAATGGAAGTCATTTAAATCTAGGGCTCATATGATGCCTTAGATAAAGGCAAATAGTGAGCCTTTATACAATCCTGCTCGGATCGCGGTATTCCAATTCCACACCGAGGGAACGGGCGCGGATCCTATAAAGGACAAACAAAAGTCTTTATATAAAGGCTTAAATATGCTAATTATATTCACTTTGATTTATTTGAATGGTTGTGATTAGAACACTGATTAATTCCAAATAGCTTACCCTACCCCAAACCCACCCTAGGAAAGCGAAAAACGTCGAAGGCATTTTTAGGGTTTATAGTGACGGGTTTAGGGTAGACCCTAAACCCGCTACCACCAAACCTAAAACCTGTCGAGTTAGTTGCTACAATATAAAGTACAGAACAATTCCAAATAGATTACCCTACCCCAAAAACACCCCAAACCCACCCCTAGGAAAGCTAAAACGTCGAAGGCAGTTTTAGGGTTTGTAGTGGCGGGTTTAGGGTCGACCCTAAACCCCCACAACCCTAAAACCTGTCGATAGTTGCTACAATATAAAGTAAGAACAAATTCCAATAGATTACCCTACCCCCCAAAACACCCCAAAACCCACCCTAGGAAAGCTAAAAACGTCGAAGGCATTTTTAGGGTTTGTAGTGGCGGGTTTAGGGTCTAACGACCCTAAACCCGCTACCATAAACCCTAAAAACCTGTCGAGTTAGTTGCTACATATAAAGTACAGAACAAATTCCAAATAGATTACCCTACCCCCAAAACCACCCCAAAACCCACCCTAGAAAAACTAAAAACGTCGAAGGTATTTTTAGGGTTTGTAGTGGCCACAAACCCTAAAAACCTGCCGAGTTAGTTGCTACAATATAAATACAGAACAAATTCTAAATAGATTACCCTACCTAAAACTCACCATAGGAAAGTTAAAAATGTTGAATTCACCACTTATTACTTAATGAATCATAATATCAATTTTAATGATTCATAGTACAAAATAATGAATCATATTATCAATGTAGTGTTAATTCGTATACAAGTAAAAATAATTTTTTAAAAAGTTGTCAAAATATATCCATGCCTGGTCTTATTTTGAAGAGCTTAAATTTAGGTGAACAATGATATAATTTTTTTCAATTTGGACTTAATATTAAAAGTTATAACAATTTAAAATTTATAATAAAGAAAGAAAAAGGAAAAAAAATAAAAAAAAATCGAAACTGGGCGCTGCCCTTGTACGGCGCTCCTACAGGCCAATAAAAATCAAGCCTTTACCTAAAGGCTTTTGTTGAGCCTTTATTGAAACCTGTCCGATATATTTAGTGATTCTATTTTCTCCAATTTAAGTTTTGAAAACTCTCATATCCCTCTTTAGTGATTCCCCCAAATTTCTAGGGAAAGTATTCTCTTTCCTTCCTCCTACCCCTATCATCAACTTGAACATAAACAAATATTAATATATATGGTATATAATTAATATAAATACTAATATATGATACAAATTTTATCAGTATTAATATACAATAGTTATATCTAATATAAATATTTTATTTATAATTTATATAAATATAAATATGGATATGAATGTAATACATATTATATAGATATTTTTATAATCCTTTATAATTTAAAAAATATATTAATATCTACTTTATGATAATATTAATATATATTATTTATATTTGCCAAAAATGAACGAATACTATATATAATATAACTATTATTATTAATTTAACTACATTAAAATTCTGAAATAATAATATTATATTATTAATAATAAATAAATTAAAATAAAACCCATATATATAATTATACATATTAGTTGGTATTTTAAGAAATATGAAAATATGATATATAAGATATATTAATGTTAATTAAATATTATTACACTTTAAATGCGATAAAGAAAAAGAATAGGGGATAGAGGTGTTACAAAGAGAAAAATATTTAGGAGATATATAAGAGATGAAAATAGGGATATATATTATTTACAATTTAATTAATAGGTTAAAAAAGAAATGAATAATAGGAGGGAAAAGGGAAGGACGAGAAAAGGAAAAAAAATATCAGAAGAGATTAGATAAATAGGGAGGAGAGGAGGACAATTGAAATAAACATTACTATAGTTATAATATAGTAAAAATATTATTTGAAACTTAAATACTATAAAATTAAAAAAATAATTTATTTATAGATTGATATAGACAAATTTCAAAAAAGTTTAGATAAATATATAGAATTGTATATAGATCTTATAAATATATATCATTCATAATTTAAAAAAACTATTTATATATGTTATATAATTTATATAAATATTAGTATACATTACATACAAATTAGATAATATTAATATATATTATTCATAATGTAATTAAGTATTAACACTTCACTGTTTGGATCAAACAACAACAAAGACAATCTTGAGAATTATATTCCGTTTCCGTCGTGTTAGAATCAAACACACTTCTTGATTTGGGGGAATCACTTTCCTTTCCTTACCATCCCTTCCTGATTCCATTACGTTACCTCACCTCGAACTGAACGCACCCTTAAAGTAGTGAAAAAATATTGTGGAAACCAAAGTTGCCAGTTGATTATTGATTTCGGTATGGTTTCATTGTTTTACCTATAAATAGTATCATTTGAATTTATAATTTCCTTACAATTAATAAAACAAAATATTTTTTTACCCGTTTTTGATGTGTAATTAATATACTTCTAATAGTTAATCATATAAATTTTATTCCTAACTTTTTTTTAAAAAAAATACTTCAACTATTTTTCAATTAGTCAAATCTGTAAAATCAATAAAAGAAAAACTACCCTTAAAATGAAATCTATTTTTTAGCTTTTTTTTGTTCAGACTATATCTATATTTGGTCCCATATTCAGTATAAGATAGTTATTATTATTATTATCACCATTATATTGTTTTTTTAATTTTTATAATTGGCACGAACTTTAGTGTTATGGTAGAAATTCTGTTAAAAATTTATTTAGTTTGTTAACATGAACTTCATCTCCATAATACTCTCTCTCGTACTATTGTCGAGGAACGCGCTCCCCACGTGCGCAATTTCTTTTTGCCCGTTATCCTCAGTTTTACTTTTTCTTCTTCCGTCGTTGGATCTGCCCCGCCGGCGTTGTTCTCCGCCTCCTCTGCTGCACCGCTAAAACCCCCCGCCGGAGCCCATGGTGGCCCCCGCGCCGTTGGGCCCTCGCCTGGCTTGTGTTGGCATCCACCTCGGGGTGCTTCCCACCCCCCCCCCCGTTTTACCCCTCTGCCACTTCATGGTCCGGCGTCGCCCTTCGACCAGAGCCGCCCGACGCCGTCCTCCCCTCCCGGCCCTCCCCCAGGCCAAGTGGCGCCCCCCTCCCTCCTGTCCAAGTGGTGATGTTGGTCGGTCAAAGGCTTGGGTTCCTGGTCCTCCTGCGTCGACTGATGTTGGAGACTCCCCTGCTCCACCTGTGCTGCCTGTAGATGCCGCGGGGTTCCTGTGGTGGGTCCTAATCCCAACACCGATTTGGGGATGGGCACAGCTATTGTTGGCGTCAGTCTAGTCTGTTGTTTCGCCAGATGTTGGTGTTATTGGTGGTAGGTCTGGCGCCTTTGCGTAGGCCAAGGTTTAGTCTGGCTCCCGATTCTTCCTCTACTGCTGATGGGGATTTGAATGAGAGTTTGATTTGCTCTCCTGTTGCCAAACCTGTAGCCGATAGCCAACATCCCTCGGAAGCTGCTTTGTCTCCCTCTGTTAGTCGAGATTTGGCTAATTCGAAGGCCCTCCTTCCTGTTGCCTGTGGGGAACTTGCGCTTGTTAACAATGTGGTTGGGCCCCATTTGCCGGAGGGTGCTGCTACTTCCATTGTGGACCCTAAGGACCCCATTCTTCCTAGCCATTGCAGTAGGGGGTACATCTTTAGGTGGCCCTCGGAGTTGTCTTCCATAACAATGGGAGTGTCCAACCGGCCCCCGTAGGGTCCCTCTCTCGGCGCCAGCCCTTGACCTTATAGTAGACCTCTCGGTGCCCCCCAGCTGACTTGGCTCTCCAGGAGTATCTCTTCAATCCTGATCCCTCTGCTACGGTTGTGGAGCCTTCCCCTCGGTCACGGCCGCCTCACGCCCCTACCCCCCCCCCTCCCCCCCCCCCCCCCCCCCCCCCCCCCCGTGGGCAAGCCCCTTATTGCGAGGCGAACATCAAAGTCCCTTGCCCCAGGTAAGTCCCCTAACCCCTCCTTCCTAGATATGCTCCTGCTAAGCAAAAGTCTAGTTATGGGTTGTCTTTGCAAATGAATGATCTGGATATGCCTAAATCTGAATGCTCATATGTTTCAATTGAGGAGGATGATATATCCTCAGAGATTGACTATTGGAAAAACTCGCTAGTGGGAAACATATGGGGGAAAATTTTGCTTTTAATATAGTTAAGGAATTTGTTAAAAGGAATGGAATTTTGTGGCTATCCCTATATCTTACTCCACGAAGAAGGCTGGTTTTTGTTCCGCTTTGATAAGGAAGAGGACCTCCAACTGGTGTTGAGTAAGGGCCCCTGGCTCCTAAACTCTTCTCCCCTGGTCCTCAAAAAATGGTCCCTAATTTCTCATTCAATCCCAAAAGATCTCAATCGCATCCCAGTCTGGATCCAACTCTCTAGACTCCCCATTAGCCTCTGGTCTCAATCAGGCTGTGGAAGATCTGTTCAAGAATTGGTTCCACTGCACACTGATCAATCCACTGCTATCAGTCGAGAATCTCCTTCGTAAGAGCTCTTGTTGAAGTCGATTTCAGCAAGGATATCCCAAGGGAGATTGAAATTCGCTCCCCCTCCATTACTCTCTTTCAACCTATTGTCTACAAATGGGAGCCCATCTCCTGCGCATCGTGTGCAACTAGGCCCACTCATCAGTGCGCTGTCCGGCAGCTGCCCTCCTAGTCCTCGGCCCCGCCCCCCTCTAAACCCTTTGGCCCCTTACTTGCTTCTCTTCCCCGCCTATCCTCCCCAACCCCCCTTCTGCTCCTACACCTTCCCCAACTGACCGCCCTATTTCCACCCATCTCCTCACCCCTTCCCCCATGCCCCAACCCCCCTCGATATCCACGCCCCCCCCCCCCTTCTAACCTGGGCCCAGAGCCTTTGCTAACAAGATTTTTGTAGGGGGAAAGAATGTACCAAAAGATAAAAATAATGAAAGAATGAAAAAGAAATAAAAATAAACCTACACTCTATACGGGTAGCAAACAATTCCCGGTCGGGTACAGTGTGAGTAGATTAAGACCGAGAGTATCGAACCCAAGGACTTAATAGAAAACAGTCTAATCCTGTAATAGCCTATTCTAAAACAGGGGGAATTGTAAATAACAATTAAACTAAAACTACTAACTAATAAAGATTTGTCCTAGATTCAGGATTAACAACCAAGTAACAATATGATCACGCAATGAAACCTCAAGACTCGAATTTAATTGAAGAAATGAATGCGCCAGATGTCCTGTGGACACCAGATGCACGGCACATTCAAAGACTTTGAATGTGCCGGACACAGGAGACCCGGCAGTGCACCCGACACGTTTAAGTTGTAAATGCCACTTTCCTGTTTCGGTCTGACAACAAGAAACTCACTACCCATTATCGAATCGAGCAAAATCATGCCATGAAACGAACAAGATAGTGGGGGAAGATGGATTAATTCTCAATCTTTTATGTTAACTCTAAATCTAGATGAAAACATTAAAGACCATTAAGACTTATTAACCAATTCTACTCTTGGGCTTCTTTTCCTCAAGTAGACTTGAGGAAGGAAAGAGAACAAAATGGCCAACACCATTCTCTTGCAAGAAGAACAAAGGCTTAATGAACGCTTGAATATATTAAATGATCATAGTGTTTACAAAGAAGGAATCATCCCTAACCAAGAACAGGCAAGGAGTTCTACATCACCATCCACCCAACTACAAGAAAGAATACAAGAGGAGAAGGAAATGGTCATAGCCTTACCCGACAAGATCTTTTTCTTCTTCGCGTGATGGATCTGTAGAAACTTCCTTGGACACCAACAATGGAATGAGGGCGGAAATGGCGTGTGTGTGAATGGATGTATTTGGTATGTTGAAGTGTAAGAATTGGTGTAGCCCTTCGGCCTATTTATAGGCAACAAAATCCATGTGTGCTGGGTGTAATGCCGGGTATATGTTATCCGGCATATAATAAGCACGTGCCAACTGCTAACGGTCGAAACCACCAAATATGCGCGAAAAGTAACCTGTGCTGGACAAGAGATGTCCGGCACCTTACCCGGCATAGGTTGGTTTGGCAACGGTTATTAACTGCCATCGTCTGATCAAACGAGGCGACTTTTCACATGTGTGCCGGATGGGAAATACCCGGCAACATACCCGACACAAAACTCCTTTTGTGCTCCACGCTTGGTCGTGCAGGAGTTACCCAGCCTTATGTCCGGCATCTTGGTCATAAATTATTTCTTGTACGAAAAACATGAAAACATAAATCTGAACAAATAATAGACTTTATAAAAATATACACATAAATACTAACTATTTAACCTTATTTAGACTAAATTATCTATAAATCTAGTACATAAAATATGATAAGTCTGCGGCTTATCAAGGCCCTACACTTACCTTTTGCTAGTCCTCGAGCAAAACTAGATTAGAAAGGAGTAATTACTTATGCACAAAACAGATAGACTCCAGAATTACAATTAGATAAACTTTCCCAACTATCTGACTCTATTTCATAAGTATCACTTAACCTTCCTTATCTATCAAAAAACATACTACTGGGTATAAAAATAAAGAATTTCAAATCGATCAAAAACTTTTAGGCTATTTGCATAAGGGATTTTGTAATCTCTCCTTTTCCGGTTTCCATCATTCAACTCTATTTTTCAAGGGTTTCTGAACGTGGCCAAGACACTCATCAATGGTTTTTATGTTCAGCCCTGTTTTCCAAGGGTTTCTGAATCAACCATGATTTTTGCATTGAAGAACAGGGAATTTAGGAGAAAACAAAAAGAAAAAAACTCTCGCTCTTGCTTTTATTCTGAGGCACATGCAACCTCATCCAACCTCAAGGAATATAATGCTTTTCCTTGGAAGAAGATTTTTTTATTTTTTTTCTTTTTCTTCTTCTTTCTTTTTTCTTCTTCTTCTTTCTTTTTCTTCTTCTTTCTTTTTCACAAGAACCCTTTTTTAAGATTTTCACCCAAAAGACTTTCACGGTTCAAAAAAGGAAAGAAAATAATACCCAGAAGTAAAACAAGATAGGAATAGGAGATAGATCATATACTCATGTTAAATAAAAAGAATCAAGAAGTTAAAAATAGGAATCTACAAGTCATTAGAAAGCTTACCTCTTGAGAGAACAAGCATTTATTCATTCATAATCTTCATTCCAATCAAAAACATGCAAAAAGTTTAGTAAAACATTGATAAAACTCACAACTTATGCATATTATTATAAAAAACTTATTTTTTTATTTTTTAGGGGATCCTGCCCTACACTTGGCAGGAACACTGTCCCCAGTGTTCAACTGAAACAAAAAATTGGAAATTTTTTCTCGTTTTTTTGATGAAACTTAATAAAATTTAAAGAATAACTTACCATGAACCAAAAACAAATAAAACAACATAAAATCAAGAAAAAGAAAAAGATTAAAGGGAAAAAGAGAGGCTCCCCTGTGTGAAGAATATGAATGCGTGAGGAGGACCCGCCCTACACTTAGCCTTTTGGCTACTTGGCATTATCGAAGATCTTTGACAGAACGGTGACCGAATTCGCATGCTCCCTTGGATTGGTTTGCGTTTGAGATGGGAGTTGACCTTGTTGTCGTGGATGTGCCAGAAGTTGCTGCAACTGCAACTGCAACGTTTTATGCTCTTTACGAATGGTCGAGATCTCGTTGTGAGCGTCCTGGGTCATATTCATCAGAGCCGACATCATGTCTCGCAGTTCAGCCATTTCGATCTCTGATGTAGATTGCAGATAGATGGGGAAGGTCGGGTGGGTGGAAGGGACTCCTCCATAAGGAGTCTGCATGTATTGTCTCTGACCTCCCTGGTAGCCGGCTTGATTTGGAAGTAGTGAGGGGGTGATTTCCCTGCTGCCATGGCTGCCTATACCCTTGATTACTCACATAATTGACTTCTCAGCATTCTGGAAGTCTTGCAATTCAGGGCCCTGAGTGTGTGGTCGTGCACTAACCACATTTGCCTGCTGAGGAAGTTTATTATTGTTATTTGCTCCACCACCTTCTGTAGAGCGCTAACCTTTGTAGATGTTTGAGCATTGCTCCTCCAACAACTGCTCATGACTTTGCATCAATTTTTCAAATTTGGCGTCTCCCTCGCCTACTTGATATAGACCAGTGGTACCGCCCCTGGATCCACCTGTGGCCCAATCTCTAATCTCTTCGCAAAGAGATTCAATTCCACTAAGGAAATGATCTTCGGGCTTCTTCAGTATGTCTGCACCAAGGGAGGATAGGATTATCGTCTTACATTGGTTGACCAATCT
Organism: Limonium bicolor; assembly: GCA_023374045.1. Lineage (NCBI taxonomy): Eukaryota > Viridiplantae > Streptophyta > Magnoliopsida > Caryophyllales > Plumbaginaceae > Limonium > Limonium bicolor. The sequence continues at coordinate 149,713,455 of CM041778.1, forward strand.
TTGTAGAACACTGAGATAGTTGTTCCTTGGTGAGGCCGTGGTGAGGGACACGTACGCGCACAACCCTTGAATCTGTCCCAAGTTTCACAGATGTTCTCCGAGCCAGGTTGTCTGAAGTTGTATATCTCTGCGATCATCTCCAGGGTGCAACTTGGAGGCAGGAAACTTGTCATAAAAAATTGGTTGCCATGCCCTCCCATGTGGAAATAGTACTGGGGGACAGACTATGATACCACTTACTGGCGGTTTCCTGTGAGACTATGAGGAAAGAGGGAAAGTCTGGCATATGGAGGACGTTATTTGTGGAGGTTAGGCTGTTTGTGTGTTGTAGGAATTTGGTGATGTGGATCAAGGCATCGTCCGAGTTTGACCCGTCCAAACATACCCAACTCCTTGATACATCGGATTTGATGATATAGCTTAAGTTTTGCCATTCATCATATTCATTGTGTAAGGAAAGGGAGGTCGATTGCTGGCTTTTGGCCTTGGTTGGAAGGCCTATAATATTACGGACGGTTGGTGTAGCCATTTGGGTAGGAAATACGCTTTGTAGGTTTCTTCGTTGTCTAATGGAGTGAAGCAGGGTGCTCTCGATCTCTGGGTCAAGGTTGGCTAGATCTTCAAGAAGACTGGTTGACCGAAGCAGCATTCACCTTTTTATGAATCAAGAGGAGCAAAAACAAGATATTATTTAACGAAGTATAGTATAAAAAGTAATAATATAGAAATGTACGAAACTAAAAGAAAAATAAATCATATTGAACATGCCAGACAGAGTGTCGGGCGTCGCGTATCCGGCAATGGACTTCCTCCACTAATGTCGGGTTTAATTACCCGGCATCTGGCCCCAATGGAATTCTCCAATAATGTGGGTTTTAATTTACCGGCATTCGGGGGCCCAATGGCTTGTTCAAACAGAGAGACATGAATCAAAGAAATACAACAAGAGGAGGGAAAAATTAAAGCAAATGACATAACAAGTAAGAGATAATTTATATATGTCTCTATTATTTACGGAAAACAAATTGGAGAGTAAATTTGAACGAGCTGGATCACATGCGGATATAACCTGCCCGGTGTCGGAGTTCCTCCTTTGTGTCGGGGTTAAACTTACCCGCGTTGCGCTCGACAAGTTCAAACTTGAAAAAGGAAAATAAATAAAACAGAAAAGAGAAGGGGAAGATAACATAAAAGTGCATTAGGAAGGAATATTTACAAACTACTCTAATAATTTGAAGAGAAAATGTAAAACGAAAGTTGAGATTGAATGTGCCGGATTGTGCGCCGGGTTAATGTTGTCCAGCTTAGGACTTCCTCCAAGGTGCCGGACGTAGGAGACCCGGCATAGTGCACGGCACGATCAATCTGGTGAACAAAAACAACGATTGAAAGAATTAGAACATAAGAAATGTTGAATGTACCGGGCACGGTATCCGGCATTTCACCCGGCATATTCAACGAATAAAAATATGGACAATTTTAAATCAAAGAATCAAAGAATCAAAGAATAAAGAATAGGACGTTTTACTGAATTCAGGACTTGGACTAATTCGAAGTCCCCGGCAACGGCGCCATTTTGCTAACAAGATTTTTGTAGGGGAAAGAATGTACAAAAGAATAAAATAATGAAAGAATGAAAAGAAATATAAAATAAACCTATAACTCTATACGGGTAGCAAACAATTCCCGGTCGGGTATAGTGTGAGTAGATTACGACCGAGAGTATCGAACCCAAGGGACTTAATAGAAAATCAGTCCTAATCCTGGTAATAGCCTATTCTAAAACAGGGGGGAATTGTAAATAACAATTAAACTAAAACTACTAACTAATAAAGATTTGTCCTAGATTCGGGATTACAACAACCAAGTAACAATATGATCACGCAATGAAACCTCAAGACTCGAATTTACTAAAGAAAAATGAATGCGCCAGATGTCCTGCCGGACACCAGATGCACGGCACATTCAAAGGCTTTGAATGTTCCAGACACAGGAGACCCGACAGTGCACCCGAAACGTTTAAGTTGTAAATGTCACTTTCCTGTTTCGGGTCTGACAACAAGAAACTCACTACCCATTATCGAATTGAGCAAATCATGCCACGAAACGAAAACATAGTGGGGGAAGATGGGTTAATTCTCAATCTTTTATGTTAACTCTAAATCATAGATGAAAACATTAAAGACCATTAAGACTTCTTAACCAATTCTACTCTTGGGCTTTTCTTCCTCAAGTAGACTTTGAGTAAAGAGAACAAAGTGGCCAACACCATTCTCTTGCAAGAAGAACAAAGGCTTAATGAACGCTTGAATTATATTAAATGATCATAGTGTTTACAAAGAAGGAATTCATCCCTAACCAAGAACAGGCAAGGAGTTCTACATCACCATCCACCCAACTACAAGAAGAGAATACAAGAGGAGAAGGAAATGGTCATAGCCTTAACCCGACAGGATCTTTTTTTCTTCGCTGATGGATGTGTAGAAACTTCCTTGGACACCAACAATGGAATGAGGGCGGAAATGGCGTGTGAATGGCGTGTGAATGGAGTGTATTTGGTATGTTGAAGTGTAAGAATTGGTGTAGCCCTTCGTATTTATAGGCAACAAAATCCATGTGTGCTGGGTGTAATGCCGGGTATATGTATCCGGCATAATATAATAAGCACGTGCCCAACTGCTAACGGTCGAAACCACCAAATCTGCGCGAAAAGTAACCTGTGCTGGACAAGAGATGTCCGGCACCATACCCGGCATAGGTTGGTTTGGCAATGGTTATTAACTGTCATCGTCTGATCAACCGAGGCGACTTTTCACATGTGTGCCGGATGGGAAATACCCGACAACATACCCGGCAAAGCTCCTTTTTTGCTCCACGCTTGTGCCGTGCAGGAGTTACCCGGCCTTATGTCCGGCATCTTGCTCAGAAATTATTTCCTTGTACGAAAAACATGTAAAAACATAAATCTGAACAAATAATAGACTTTATATAAAATATAACGTAAATACTAACTATTTAACCTTATTTAGACTAAATTATCTATAAATCTAGTACATAAAATATGATAAGTCTGCGGCTTATCAGCCTTGACCTTATCCCTAGCTCCTCCTCTCCCCACCCTTCTCCTTCTTCTTCCATGAGTCCCCACCCTGAATCCTTAGCTCTCATGTCTCCTTCCCTTCAAAAGGTGCTCGCCCCCCCCTTTGGACCAGTGGAGCATTGTCCCCTGGAAGAAGGATTCTGGAAAAGAATTATCCAAATACCAATGGAAGAGGACTTCCCCTCCCACTAGCAAATTCGTTCTCTGCGTTTGCCCAGGGCGCTGCTCCTATTGCCTATTTCCCTCTTCCTCTCCCCCTTCTAATGAATATCGCAATCTGGAATGTCAGGGGGTGCAATGACCCCTTCAAAATCCGTGAAATCTAAAATTTTGTGCAAGTTCACAAGCCTTGTGTCTTTTGCCTTCTGGAAACCCATGTGTCGGAGTCAAACCACCCCCCTAATTTGCGTCATTTTCCCCTCCTGGTCTCTCATTCATAACTATGCATCCCATCCCAATGGCCGCATCTGGATTCGCTTTAACCCCTCCCTCATCTCCCTCTCTCGGCTCCAACAATAGACTCAAATGCTCTCCTGTAAAGCCACCCTCCTAGGGTCTACCTCCTTCACCCTCTCAGTTGTCTATGGGAGAAACAACCCCATTCTTAGATCCCACCTTTGGGAGAAAATCATTAATCTGGGCAACATGACTTCGGGCCCTGGGTGGTGGCTGGTGACTTTAATAGCATTCTCTTTTCCCAGGATAGACTTAGTGCCAGACCCCCCTCTCATTGAGACTTCCATGAGTTTGCTAACTGTGTTGCTATTAATGAGCTGCAGGACCTCCACTACTATGGCCAATTCTACACTTGGTCGAATAATCAATCTGACCATAGTAGGGTCATGGGGAAAATTGAACGGGGGGTTGTTCACGAGGATTGATCCTGACGCTTCCCACTAGCTTTGCCTCCTTCATGCCCCCGCTATTTCGGACCATAGCCCCATGGTTATCACCATCCCTCAGGCCTCCCCCTATAAAACTAGCTTCAAGTTCCTTAACATCTAGATTAAAGACCCCTCATTTCTCCCCCTCGTCCGGGAAGCCTGGAGTCTGCCCATAGAAGGGAGCCGACTCTTCGCTCTTGTTAAACGGTTGTATCACTTAAAAAAAGGGCTCTCTGCTCTCCACAAATCAGAATTCAGCTCTTTCACTGCTAAAGCCCAATCTATTCGGATTGAGCTTAGTGACGTTTAGTGTGCAATTGATCGCAATCCCTGGAATCCGTGCCTTATTACCAAGGAAAAATCTATTAGGCAATCCCTGCTGAAAAGGAACCATCGGGAGATTCTCTTCTTGCCCCAACTATCCAAAACCCGATGGCTCAAATTTGCAGACTCAAATACTACGTTCTATCATAGATCCATAAAGTCTAAAAGGAACAAAAATTGCATTTCCTCCATTGTCAACGACCTAGGGGAGGTTTTTACTGACCCTGCCGATATTAAAGACATCCGGGTCAATCATTTCAAGACCATACTTGGCACCGATAACACTCTCAATAAAACTCTCCAAGACCTCAACCTGAACAGCGCTAGAACCCTGAGCCAGGATAGATGGGCCCATCTGACTAGGCCTGTGGACAACAAAGATATAAAAAAAAGCCCTTCTCTCCATCGGGGATGACAAGGCTCCCGGGCCTGATGGCTGCACTGCCAAATTCTTTAAATCTGCTTGGGACGTTATCCGGGATGACGTCTGCCAGGCTATCAAAGGTTTCTTCCACATTGGTTGGCTCCTTAGAGAGACCAACTCCACTCTCGTAACCCTTATTCCCAAATCTGAGGCTGTCTCCTCCCCAGGGGACTACAGACCCATCTTCTGTTGTAATACCATTTACAAAATCATCAGCAAAATCCTGGCAGACAGACTCAAGGATACGTTGCCCTTCCTTGTTATTCCTTGTCAGGGTGCCTTTATCAAAGGGCGCCTAATTTCTGATAATATCCAGCTTTGTTCCTCCCTTATGAAACACTACCAAAGGGCCCATGTCTCCCTCCAGTGTATGATGAAGATGGACATCAGCCAATCGTTTGACTCCGTGGACTGAACCTTTCTCAATGACTCCCTCCACTTCATGAACTTTCCTCCAACCTTCATTAGCTGGATCATGCAGTGTGCGACCTCTACCTCTTTCTCTATAAATTTCTATGGCTCTCTGGCTGGGTTCTTCCCAGGGAAATGTGGTTTAAGAAAAGGAGACCCCCTCTCTCCATACCTTTTTGCAGTGGTAATGGACATGCTCTCGCGGCTCCTTGACCAGCTCCACCTCTCTCCCTCTTTTCATTATCACCCCACCTGCAGATCCCTGCGCCTCACCCACCTGTTCTTTGCGGACGATGCGCTGCTTTTCTGTAGAGGAGACCAACCCTCTATATAGCTGATGATCAGCAAAATTAACCTCTTCTCGGATGCCTCTGGTCTCAGGTTAAACCCTACAAAATCAGACATATTCCTTGAGGGGTGACCCAGGTCAATGCTGACCAAATTGTTCGTTCTTCTGGTTGTAATCTAGTCTCCTTCCCTTTCCATTACCTGGGCATACCTATCACCGCCAGGAAGCCTAGATCTGCTGATTTCAACCCCTGTTAGACAACATCAATAAAGCCATATCTTCTTGGCATGGAAAATCCCACTCTTTCGCTGGTCGTCTCTCGCTCATCCAGAGTATCCTCTTCGGCATTGTTGGCTTCTGGGGGTCTTGTATCATCCTCCCAAAGAATATCATCTCACTAATCATTAAGAGGTTTTGTGCCTTCCTCTGGTCTGGGGATGCCAACTCTAAATTTACCCTTGTTGTCGCTTGGAGTGCCATATCTATGCGTAAGCGTAATGGGGGTCTAGGTCTAAAGGATATCCGTAATTGGAATATGTGCTTCTTGCTTAAAACCATCAACTCCTTTTCTAGCGACCCCGAGCGGCTATGGATCCAATAAATTCATAATCGTTTCCTGGTCCGGGGAAACATCTAGACAACTAAGATTAAAGGGGATGACCCTTGGTCTTGGAAATCCGCCATTCAGGCTAGGGATTGGTCGATCTCCCACTGTGGCTCCATCGCTGATGCAGCCTCTCTCATGGAGTCCTACCCTCTTCCTCCCCGGGTCAGCATGTTCTACAATGACGCCCTTAATTCCACTAACCCCTTTACCAGGTACAACATATGCTGGAGGACTTCGTCTTCCCCCAAGACTAAATTTATCTTATGGTTACTCTTAGAGGCAAGATGAAAACATGTGACAAACTCCAATATTGGGGTATCTGCCTTGCTAACCGATGTTGGCTCTGTGAGATTGCTCCAGAGACTAGCTGCCATCTTTTCTTTGAATGCAGGTTCTCACGCAGGATCTGTGTGGAACCTATGCGACTGGCTTGCCTCCCTACTAACAGGACAAGTTTACGAAGCTGCTTCGGGTGGATCATTCGTTACTGCAAAGGGAACCGTCCAAGAGACCTGGTCAGAAGAGAGGTTGTGGCCAACACATTCTACTACATCTGGATAGAGAGGTGCAAGCGTGCTATGGCGAACCAATCCAAGGATCCTTCGTGCATCATATCTGACATCAAGCATGCTATGAAGGCTGTCATTGAAACAAAGATGAAAGATTCTATTAGAGATTTTGAATGGTTAGAGAGGGTCTTGAGCTCATAGGTTCCCCTGATTATGTATTAACCCTCTCCTTTTGACCCCTTTTGTAGGCTATTTGCCTTTTTGTATATGACAACGAGGAAGTTTTTCTTTTGTACCTCCCGTAGCCACTTTTGTACATCTCTTTGCTACTCGATATATAGGTTACTATATATCTCTCTGTACAGTTACCTATCTTTTTTAATATATTTACCCATTTTCCAAAAAAAAACTTCATCTCCATAATGGATATTAATTTGAATAGTTATACATCATAGTTAATATTTCTAATATTACCATTCATTAACTAGGTCTATTAAGTGATTTACATTTTAAGCATTTTCATTTAGAGGTCATGATTATCAATTTGATTCAATAAGTCTTAGTTAGTAACTGGCCTTTTGTTACTCAAAAATCAAGTTCATTAGCTTTAATAATTGTTGTCTACGTGGTCTCTCTAACATTATTAGCTTTATAATTATGCTCATACTTATTTTTTATATCTAAAATCTAAACAAAAATCACAGTTAATTATACCTATTGTTTTCGTGATTGAACCTGGCGCGCTAGGTTCTAATATGAAGATGGGCAAGTTTATCGGGAATTGTCAAACCTGCGTACGGGAGAGGGGGAGAGGAGTATGTGAGTAGAGAGAGAAAAATACTTTTTTTTTTCAAAATATCATAATTTACAAAATATAAGTGCAAAAATAAAACAAATTATACCATTGTTCATCATTTTTCGTACTCTCCAAAACAAGATGCATCATGGATATGTATTGGTAAATTTTAATTTTTTTAATTTTTTGTATGTACATATTTTTGAAGATTAATTGTAAATCTTAAGTTTAAAAAAAGTGAATCAAAGGTTGTTAAAAAGTGAATCAAAGGTTGTAAAAATGAATCAGAGAGTTGCTTAAAAGTGAATAAGAGGTTTAAAAAAAGTGAATCTCATAAACAGATATTGTTTAACTAAAGTGATTCTGATTGGTTGACTAGTGTGAATCAGAGGTTTTAAAGAAGTAATGCAAAGTTGTTAAAAAGTGAATCACAAATTGTTACAAAGTGAATCTGAGTAATAAGAGTGAATCTCGTAATGTTAACTAAAGTGATTAAGAGGTTTAAAAAATATGAATCAGAGATTTTTATAAAGTGAATTATGCATGCGTTTAAGAAAAGTGAATCAAAGGTTTAAGAAAAGTGATTCTTGTAAATAGAGATTGTTTTAACTAAAGTGAATAAGATGTTTAAGAAAAGTGAATCAGAGGTTTAAGAAAAGTGAATCAAAGGTTTAAGAAAAAGTGATTCTTGTAACATAGAGATTGTTTTAACTAAGTGAATAAGATGTTTAAGAAAAGTGAATCAGAGGGTTAAGAAAAGTGAATCAAAGGTTTAAGAAAGTGATATTTTGTTTTTAACTAGTAAAGTTAATCCTGAATAAGATCTTTAAGGCGTGAACCATGATTCAATTTTCATTTGAAAGTGTAATCTCCATCTTGCGAAAAAAATGAATCTTCGGTTTAAAAACGAAAAAACGCGCATCCATATAAAACATGTGAATCATTGTGTTTTTTAAAAATGAACCTTAACCTTACACTACACCCTAAAATGTCTTTTACGTTTTTAGCATTTCTAGAGTGGTTTTTAGGGTGTTTGGGGTAAGATTCATTTTTGCTAATGAATATGATTCATTTTATATTAAAGAAAATTCATTTGTTAATGAGTAAGATTTCCTTTAAATAACTAATATATACTCATTCTAAAAACATAAAATTTTAAGTTTACCAAAACATATCATGATGCATCTTGTTTTGAAGAGCAGAAAAAATGATGAACAATGGTATAATTTTTTTTTTTTTGCACTTATATTTTGTAAGTTATATCATTTTGATAGAAAATAATTATTTATCTCTCCTAATATTTCAGCCCCCCAAAACTCCCTTAGTTCATGCGTTTCTACTCTTTTTTTTTTTTTTTTTCCTTCATTTATGTTTCCTTATTAATTCCCCCAACTATAGCTTGACAAGTGGCTTATCTCCATACTACATCGTGACGCTCCGTTCCGTTGTTTTTTTTACTCTTTTTCACCTGTATGATTGTGTTTTTTATTAACATTTTGTTTTTTCAATGACACATGAGATGCTATAATGATTAAGAATGATTTTATTAATTAAAAAAAAATAAAGATATAAAAAACGTGCTGATGATTTTGCTACACATAATGTTATTCTTCTATTTAAAGTGATTATTTGATAATCTATATATACTTTAAATTTGTAATTTGAGTTCATTTATATCTCATATTTTAAACTAAAATTTTATTTTTATAATGTCGCACTTTAAACATTCATCACAAAGCCCTATAAATACTAGAGACGCCCCTGGATATATGGATAGTGGAATGCTCCCCCGAAGTAGCAGAAGCCAATGCATGGTGATCAATGCTGCTACCGACAGGTCCCCATTGGTGCTTAGTTTTCGATAACGAAACGACTATAAATATGACATTGCATGGCCTGGATTACACTGAACTACAACGAACGATAAGCTTTCTCCAGAAAATCCAACAATCGGTCAGCAGTAGTTGGCCGCTCCACACCTCTCTTCTTCTTAGATACGTGAAACAGTGGGAATTTGCTCTTGTCTTTGGAGATGAAAGTGAACATTTATGCAAACCTCTTGGTTTCCATGCTCATGATCTCTACGTTAGCTCTCGTAAATACCGTCATTCTCTTTAGTTTATATCAAATTTCTAAATCACTACAGACCCATGATATATATTGACTGCCTCCATTTAGGTCACTTGAATTTTTGACGAAAATACATGACAATCTCAAATAATACAGGTTTAACAGAATATCGCCATGCACAAGATCATACCAGCGATACTAATACTGTACGAGCGGAAAGAAAATCGTCCGGATCCGTTCCGTGACATGCTCCTATGTTGGGAGACTTTTGATCTTGACCCATGTGATGTTGCCCAAATGCATTGTGCTTGCCACTTTTTTTATGGTAAAAACATTATGTGCTGGCGCCGTCTGCACTGCTAATTATACACATTGTACTTGTAGGATGATATGTCGTGAATTATATATATGGGTAAGGTAAGTATGAAATAGTTCAAGGATGTTTTTCTTTTAAATCATTTTATAAGTCGACCAGATCTGAATGCCGAAAGCTGAGTGTCAAGTGATTTCTTCCGTTTATTATTCAATCGAGACTAGGAACCAGGTTTGGTGTTTTGGCCAGAAAGTATGATGCTGTATGAATAAAATGTCTATTATTGATCAAAAGAGGTTTAGAGTTGTTAAGATGGTATCAAACTTACAACTTTTATCTCACTGATAAAAAAAGTTAAACCATCAAATTTATCTAAAAACACTAATCCATTATTAAAATTGAGTATAACATTCTGCATAAAGTTATGACACTGAAGCTATTCCTTTGGACTAAGCCACACCCAGCTTGGTGAATAGCACGAGGGTTAAAAGAATTGTTGCAATTAATTATAACTTTTTACTAATTAGGTTTAATAGGTGATCTAGGGGATAAATCCATAAATAACTAATATACAAGAAGACAAAGTACTAAGAAGCATATATATATATATGTTTGTAGAAACTTCAAATGACAGCTAAAATTAAAGTCACATTTAATTCCCTTACCCGCTAATTCTTGTGAGCTAATTAATTAGGGGCATTTGTTTTAGATAAAGGAAATCCAATTTTTTTTGGTTTTCCCAGTGTTTGTTTAGATAATATTTCATCACAATCCCTTTGACTTGATTCCTCATCTTCCACTGGATTCCCTTTGCCTGCATACTTGATCGGTAATCGATAACCATTGACCGATGACCAACCATTGAGCGGTGAATGGTGGATGTTTACTGACAATTAATGGTCTTGACCATTCATCGACGGTTGTTGACCATGATTGACAACTGCTGACCAGTAATTCATTTCCTTTTTCTGTATAAACAAACGGCTAGGTGAATTGAAACGCCCAGATGTCATAAACAAGGAACTCTTTCGTGAATAATGACTCCCTTGGTATTACCCTACATATCAATAACGTGGATGCCAACCAAAAGTACTATAACTGTAATGATGATCCTTGGCAAATAAAACCGGTATTTCTACCTGCGCTACCATGGTTTTTTTTTTGGGAAAAAGCTATAACGATGCATTAACCACAAATTGTGATAATAAAGCTGGGATATCTTCTACCCTATAACGATGCATTGACCACAAATTGTGATAATACGAGCTGAATATCTTTCTACACAAAACAGCTCATCTTTTGTCAAAGTCTTGGACCAAAGAAAGTTTTTCTATTTTATAATTGTGTGAGACAAAGTCTTTGTATATGTGTGTCGAAGAATACAATGCCCTTTATATGTGTAAGGTGCGGACAGAGACAAATTACAAATATACCCTAGAGTACAAACTAAAAGAGTACAGAAATAGAACGATACAGAATATAACCTAGTATACAGACTATAAACCATAATGGTGGCCACGGGTCCCGGTTCCACCGGTTCCGGTTCCGGTTCCAGAAAATGTGTATTCGTATTCGGAACCGGTCTGGGCGTTTCCGGTTACGGTCCCGGTTCCGGTTCTGAAATCCGGATTCGCTTCGGATTCGGTCAAAAAACCGGTCCGGCCGGTTCCAGCCGTTCCGGTTTCGGTTCTGATCGGTTCCGACCGGTTCCGGAAAGATTCGATCGGCTCCAATTGCTTCGTTTTAGCTCCGATTGTGAGATCCGTTTGAGTGCACACGTTGCTCTTTTCATCCACTTTAGGTTATTCTTCAAGTTTATAAATCTTAAATGTGTAAGAAACAAAGACTTAGGGATTTTTATTGAATTTACAAAAAAAAAGGAACAAAAGAGAATTTTATTATATGATTCACTGCCTCATTAAAACCTTATTAGGTAAAAATCCATTGGGAAAACCATAATAAGGAAAAGAGTACAGCTACTAAGAGGTTACATTTTAAACCCAACGGTAACTTCAACCGGTTCCGGGGCGGTTCCGGTTCCGAATCCGATGACGGTTCCAGGCGTTTCCAGGCGGTTCCGGTTCCGTTCGGGCCCGAATCTCAAAACATGTATTCGTATTCGGAACCGGCTGAGGCGGTTCGGTTCCGGTTTCCGATTCCCACCGGTTCCCGGCCGGTTCCGATTCCAATCGGTTCCGGTAGAACCGCCGGTTCCGGGTAGAACCGGACCCGATGGCCACCATTAATAAACCATACATTAATGGTGGCCACGGGTCCGGTTCCATCGGTTCCGGTTCCGGTCTACCGTTCCGGTTCCGGAAAATGTGTATTCGTATTCGGAACCGGTCTGGGCGGTTCCGGTTCCGGTTTCGGTTCTGAAATCTGGATTCGCTTCGGATTCGGTCAAAAAACCGGTTCCGGCCGGTTCCCGCCCGGTTCCGGTTCTGATCGGTTCTGACCGGTTCCGGAGCGGTTCCGGAAAGATTCGATCGGCTCCAGTTGCTTCGTTTTAGCTCCGATTTGAGATCCGTTTGAGCGCACATGTTGCTCTTTTCATCCATTTTACTCCTAGATAGGTTTTCTTCAAGTTTATAATCTTAAATGTGTAGAAAACAAAGACTTAGGAATTTTTATTGAATTTACAAAAAATAAGGAACAAAGAGAATTTTATTATATGATTCACTGCCTCATTAAAACCTTATTAGGTAAAAACCCATTGGGAAAACCCTAATAAGGAAAAAGAGTACAGCTACTAAGAGGTTACATGATTTCAATTTGCAAGTCTTAAAAAAAGATTACATGGAAAGAAAGTAATACTAAATTACTAATACATTCTAAAATATTACAAGATAGAAGTCCTAAGTGGTGTTATCCCCATTCATCTCATACTAATCATCATGTTGGCCTTCATATTGCAATGCGCGTGCTTGAGATCTAAGCTCTGCTAAGTCCCAATCATACTTCTCAACACAAACCTTGATTGAGTCCGGTGCAAGACCCAAAACAATGTCATTTTGGCCCGAGACCCAACGGTAACTTCAACCGGTTCCGGGGCGGTTCCAGTTCCTGTTCCGAATCCGACGACGGTTCCAGGCGGTTCCAGGTGGTTCCGATTCCGGTTCCGGGCCCGGTTCGGGCCCGAATCTTAAACATGTATTCGTATTCGGAACCGGCTGAGGCGGTTCGGTTCCAGTTCCGGTTCCCACCGGTTCCCGGCCGGTTCTGGTTCCAATCGGTTCCGGGTAGAACCGCCGGTTCCGGGTAGAACCGAACCCGATGGCCACCATTACCATACATGCCTATTTCTAATACCCCCCCCCCCCCTCAAAGAGTACATCTGGTGCAGAGGACTGCAGCGGAAGGTATGTGTGTGCTCAGGTGTGCTCTTTGACTCCATGCTTCTGTTTTGTTGGTTCCTGCAAACCCAAAACTGGAAAAGAATCGTGATAGTTTTTACCTGCGAGGGGCTTGGTCATCAAGTCAGCCAGCTGATGCATGGTGGGAACATATTGGACTTGGATCAAGCCCCCTGCAGTTTTTCTCTTACGAAATGGCAATCCAATTCGATATGTTTTGTTCTCTCATGTGAAACAGGATTTTTGGCTATATGGATAGCTGCTAGGTTGTCACATTTCAAGGGTATGAGGGTGATATTTGTGAGACCTATTTCGTTCAATAGCCTGGTTAACCAGCTCAACTCTCCTGTTACTTGACGCATTGCTTTGTATTCAGCTTCAGCGGAAGACAAGGATATTGTGGGCTGTTTTTTTTTATTTCCAGCTTAGTGGGGATCCTCCTAGAAGGATGTAATAGCCGGAAACTGATTTTCGGGTGATTGGGCAAGAAGATTTAATTTCAGAAACAGGAAACTTAATTCTCTTGCCTTTTGCCTTATAACAAACTGTACAGGGATATGGACCATTTTTCAGATGTTTTGGAATTTGTATTTTGAAAGTTTCACTAATCTTGTGTAATGGCATGTGACCTAATCGGTTATGCCACAAAATGAATTTTTCAGAACTATATTCATCAAGATGTTCACTGCATGAATTTGTACAGACAACTGAATTCAAATTTTTCCTCAAAATGAAATTTCCTAAAGCATTTACATTAGCAAAAAACAAACCACAAGTTTTCTTTCTGATTTCATGACTAACCTTCTTTTCAGAGTCCTGCAGATATCAAGAATCACCACAAAATATTACAGATGCATCGAGGTTCTCTATCAGTCTAGAAACGAAGATCAAATTAAATAAAAAGGTGGGAACATGCATCACATCTCTCAAATAGACAACCCCATTCACAGTAAGATTACCAACAGAAGTAACGTTTTCTTTTAGTTCCATCAGGTAAGGAGATTTCCCTACTGTTTTTCAGAAGTTTGCAATTAGATAACATCTTTTGATTTGCATTTATATGTTCTGTAGCCCGTGAATCGAGTATCCACAACTCATGTAACCTTCGCATCACAGAATTAGCATCTAAACTTAAACATGGCGACAAATTAATAGAGGATTTAGAGTTACCTGAGTATTCTCCAAAACCCGTATGCTTGATATGTTGATTTTCGTCCTTCTGTTGGTGCAAGAAGGTCACAAGTTGTTGCAGCTGCTCCGGGGTGAAACCTTTCACCGGCGACTCGAGGGAACCTTCATTTGAGGGAGCAGATGACTTCGCTTGTTCCCCAACAACAGAGCCAACACGCGTTTCTCTCTGTTTCTTCCCATCTTGGCTTGGGAATCCGATAATCCACCAGCAGTCGCTGCGTGAATGCCCAACCTTATTGCAATTGCTGCATTTGGGCGATTCTTTCTTTGCGCTGCCTGAGTAGTTAGTTGTGGGTTTCTTGTTGAAATTTCTGGGATTTGGGGTGTTCGAAGCAATTTTCTTGTTCTGTGTGAAAATTGTTGTGCTGACTTTGCTTGCTAGGGCTACAGACTGTTCTCCTTCCTCGTTTGAGTTTCCCCCTTCCCGCTGTTGTTCCTCTTGGACAATGATGGCGAAGATTTCCTCAAGGCTAGGTATCTCACTCATGGCGAGAATGTGGCCTCTAAGATGGAGATAGGATCTATTTAAACCCATAAGGAAGTGGACGACCTCTTCCTCTTCACGGCGTTTCTGCTGCTTCTCCTCCGATTTGCAACCTCCGTAACAATCGCATTTGTCGATTGGACGCGCGAGTTCATACTCCGCCCAAATTTCATGGGATCTCGCGAAGTAATCCGTCACGCACTCCTCGCCTTGGCTAAGATTTGCAATCTTTGCTTTGATATTGTGTAAGGTAGCCAAGTTCTTTTTTTTGAACCTTTTACACACCAATCCCAAACCTTCTTAGGATCATCTGTGTAGAGAATACTTCTGGATATGTTGGGGGCGACAGAATTGACTATCCAGGAGACAATCAAGGAGTTAACACGCCTCCAGGCTGCGGTTCGAACAAGATCGCTACTGTCTGGTTTCTTGATAGACCCGTCCAAGAACCCTACCTTGTTCTTAACACTGAGAGCGGTGAGCATTGTCCATTTCCAGGCTGTGAAACCTGCTCCGGTGAATTTAGGCGCCAGCGCTTGTCCAGGTTGCTCATTTGGGTGCACGAAGAAAGGGTCATTTTGATCAATCGAGGTGCTTCCCGTCTGGGTTCTCCGGTTTTTGCCTGAGTTTTTCTCCGACATGTTCTTCGGTAAGGATTAAGAGAGCTCTGATACCATGTCAAAATCTTGACCAAAGAAAGCTTTCTATTTTATTAATTGTGTGAGACAAAGTCTCTGTATATGTGTGTCGAAGAATACAATGCCCTTTATATGTGTAAGGTGCGGACAGAGACAAATTACAAATATACCCTAGAGTACAAACTAAAAGAGTACAGAAATAGAACGATACAGAATATAACCTAGTATACAGACTATAAACCATACATGCCTATGTCTAATATCTTTACCCCCCCCACCCCCCCCCCCCCCCATATTTGCCAACACATGCGCACTAGTGGTTGTATCTCTAATTGGTATATAAACCCACTCAGCAAAATTAAAATTTGACATCCAACACCAAAACTCCATCGAACTCAGCCTTAGCTTCAGTACTAGCTTCCCCCATCCCACTAGCATAACCAACATTTGCTTGACAATGTGAATGAATTCTAAACTCCGCGCTTCCTTGGTTATTCATCAGGTTATACATCAAGAAAATTCAGTATTATAAATATTACCACAACAAGATAACATTTTGAACAAAACAGTAATTATCCAAATATGACAAATTAAAAAATAACGTGGGTAGTATGGCCCATTTTGATTTTTTAGTTAGCTACTCATGCCCTAGGCCGAGTTATATCAGGAAACAAATATTTGTAAATGGGCTTATTATATTGAGCAGTCCACATAGTGTTAAGTCTGTCAGTCCTTGCTTTTACCCACCAATTACATTTGTACTGTCCTACTATATATAGAACTACTTTTCAGTAATAGAAAGACGAGCTAGCTAATCATTACAAAAACTTAATGTAAATGGTATCAGAACTTTGAGATGGTGGAGGCTTTCTTCCTCACATGTTGTCGGCACCACCTTCATCAGTCATTCAGACTCTACAGGAAATGCAAGTAGTCAAACGTTTATCAACATTTCTCGATCAACCAACACACATTCGGTACTCCTAGCAGAAGGTAACTTAATAAAACTCAAACATGCCACTTTCAACCTCTGGAAAACAACAATCATCGTGTTTTGAGGGGGGCAATTTATACACGTTTTTTTTTATGGAACCTACCCTTTCTCTACAAAAGTCATTGAAGGAAATATAAATCCAAAATATACAAAATGGATAAATCAAGATCAACTCATTATGTGAGTAATACATATGTCCTTGACTGGATCCATTATTATTTCGGTTGTTGTTGTACTACTACTGCAAAAAATCTATGGCATTTGCTGTACAATATTTATGCAACACAAACCATTACTTGCTAGATAACAAAGAAAGGGGATGAAAGTATTGTAGATTACTACAATAGAGCTAGAAATCGAGTGCACTCTCTTGCGGGTATAGGTCACATGGTGACATATAGAGTATTCCAAACCTATCTACTGTGTGGACTCCCATCTGAATACAACCCAATTTCCATTGTTATTCTGTCATCCAGAGATCAACTTGTTCATTTTGAGATACTATCCAACTTATTTCGATTTGAGGTAACTAAACCATCCGGCCAACAACTCATGAATGTTGTCAGTGCTAATTCTACCTACAGTTAATGCAACATCTACAAAGGATTTCACACTGCTAACAAATAGTTTCAATAATAGAGGAGGAAACAAAGGCAATTTTCAAAACAAAAATAACAAGGGCAGGGAAGAAATATTTCTTCAACTCAAGGGGTGGTTTCTCTCAAGGACTTGGATCTCATTTCTTTTCTGGTCATCCTAAGTGACATATTTGTTTCACAAGAGGTCATGATGCTAGAGACTGCTACCACAGGTTTAATTACTCTTACCTGTTCACTTCGCCTAGCTCTATTACAACAAATGCAGCTACCTATAGATCTACTGAATGGTTACCAGATATAGCAGCCTCTCATCACTTCACTGGGGATTTTTTTAGATTGAATATTTCTTCTTCTGATTATAATGGTTCTAAAGTAATTACTCTTGGAGATGGTTCTTTTCTATCTCTAATCAGGGTATGGGCACTATTTCAATAGCTGGAAGGATTTACAAGTTAAACCATGTTTTCACTATCTCTCACTCAAAAACCACTTGCTTTCAATAAATTGTTTTGTGTGGATAATGCCACATTTTTTTCGTTTCATCCTGATTATATTTTGTTGAAGGATGGCTCAACACATCAATTCATCTACAAGGATAAGTTAAAGGAGGAGTGTATGTTTTCTCTAAAGCTACCCAGCCAATTTCTCTCCTTAGTTTAATGTCAACATCATAGCTTCTCCTACCATGTGTCACTGGAGACTTGGTCATCCATCTTTAAATATTACAAAGCACACTTTAAATAAGTTCAGGTTCTGTGAGTAGTTCTTCAATACAATTCTGCTCACCATGCTTATGGAGAAACCCATTCTCTTGCTCACTTTGCTAGCTCTACTCATTCTATATAACCTTTTAAGTTCTTGTTTATAGATCTTGGGGGCCAACCTATATTAAATTTGTTGATGGGTTCAAGTATTTTATGCTGGTTGTGGATGATTTTTCTCGCTACATGTGGATCTTCCCTGTTCATCAGTTGATATCTGATGTTTCTCAGTCTTTATAACTTCTTTTATTCTTGTGGAAAATTTCAACAAATCG
This sequence comes from Limonium bicolor, assembly GCA_023374045.1. Lineage (NCBI taxonomy): Eukaryota > Viridiplantae > Streptophyta > Magnoliopsida > Caryophyllales > Plumbaginaceae > Limonium > Limonium bicolor. The sequence continues at coordinate 149,731,480 of CM041778.1, forward strand.
ATCATCAAATCTGTGCAAACTGATGGTGGAAGTGAGTTTTTACCTCTAGCAAGTTTCTTTAAGCAGAAAGGAATCAATCACATGCTGACTTGTTCTCACTCTCATCAACAAAATGGATATTGAGATCCACAACAAATATGTGGTTGACAAAGGTATTACACTGTTAGCTCAAGCTTTTTGCCTCTCTCATATTGGTTATATGCCTTTAAGGTTGCAGTCTACATTATGAATTGTGTTCCAACACCAAGATTAGAAAACAAGTCACCATTTCACTCTTGTTTCAGCATGATCCAGATTATCCTTTTCTAAAAGGGTGCACTTGTGTTCCTAATCGCATACCCTATCAAGCTCACAAACTGTCTCTCAGATCGTATCACTATGCTTTTTCTAGTTATTCAAATCAACACAATGGCTATCTTTGCTATGATTTATTAACCAAAAGACTTTATATTTCTAGATGTATTTTCATGAGTTTCTCCTTTCCTTTTGCTTGCAAAAACTCCAAATGAACCACTAATTCTTCTCTTTTAACCTCTCTCTCTCTCTCCTCTCTCTCTCTCTCTCTCTCTCTCACCTCTCTCTATCTCTCTCCTCTCTCTTCTCTCTATATATTCCTCTCTCCTCTCTCCGAATCTCACCGACGTTCCTCATCTTCTCAAAATGACGTAACCTCTCATCTTAAACTTCCATAATACTCTGAACCTCTTCAATAGATTCTCATCAGCCCTACAAAACACACCCACCTCCCTCTCCAACTCCGACTCATGTCAACACACCTCAATCTCCTACCAACACTCAACATCCTCAAATAACTCTCCTACGTACCCTCTAAATGACATTCAGCCAGATTCATCTCCCTCCACTTCTCCATCTCAAGTACCTCTAAGTCAACCTCTTGTCTCTCACCCTACGATCACAAGGTCTAAAACAAATTCTCTGAAGCCCTTATTTGAACAAATGATACCATTAATTTTCCTCTTCATCACACCACCACAGTTCCCATATATACATTATAACTATAACTCACAAAAGATCCACAAGATTCTGAGTGGATACATGCGATGCAAAAGAACTGCAAGCTCTAGATTAAACTCACACATGGGATCTAGTTCCATGTAATGAATCAATGAACGTGCTTGGGGTGAAATGGATTTACAGAACTAAGAGACAAACTGATGGCTCTATTGAACGAAGAAAAGCTCATTTAGTGGCTCAAGGTTTTGCTCAAAATCATGACTATGACTATATGAAACCTTCAATTCAGCTGTAAACACATTCACAGTTAGGTTAGTCTTTGATGCACCAATAATTGATATAATTTTTATTACTGAAACCCCTTGTCTTTCTTTCATTTCCCCAGTTTTGTCTTCATCGAAGTCCACATCTTTATCAAAGAGAAAATGTCTTGTTTTGATGCTTATCTGACTTAGAACATGATATACAGGGAATTTGGCATCATGCGAAGATAAGAGCTTGAAATGTACAAGTGTCCAGGTCTCTATCCGACTCTGTAGACCTAGACCACTCATGTATGATACCCTGTCCAACCCCTAGATGTCTCACGTCTGGACCTTGCCCGACCCCCTGGACCCAAACACATATATTTAAGCCAGAAGATGAATTCACTCTTGTTCGGGTATGTGTCCAGGCCAACAAACCCGGGCCAGTCATGTTCGGATCCCCTATCCGACCCCACGGACCTGGACACCAAGTCTTATCTGTTTTAGCTACCGATGAATTGATATACACACACATATTGGTATCTAAATTAAATAATTGCTACTGATTTTGTTGTTTTTCACCAAGGTTTACCAACCGACAGACTGCGGTACCAACCCCACAGATTTGGACACCAAGTCTTGTCTGTTTTAGCTACCGATGAATTGATACTACACACATATTGGTATCTAAATTAAAAATTGATACTGATTTTGCTGTTTGCCACCAAGGGTTTACCAACCTACAGACTGCGGAAGCAAATGAAGAAAAGTGGTAGCTCGTTCCATTTGGCTACCAATTTTTTCTATTGTGGCTACCATTGTATCGGTAGCTAAACTCCCTTTTTCTTGTAGTGCGACCTTGCAGACCCAGACAAGTCCGGACAGCCCATGTCCGACCATGTCTCACCCGAAAACCTATATTTACGACCATGAGTGAAAATTAGCTACAACTGTCTGGATCTCCGTCCTCCTCTCTTGATGCATTACCTCTACTGTCTGATGTAACAATAGTGGTAGAAGCATTAATATTAATGGTTTGGGATAGATTTTGAGCTTGCTGGTTCATGGTGACTTCAAACTGTAATAGATTGTTAAGAATTTGGTTAGGGACATACTGCTCTCTGCTTGACATGATAATAGTGGATATGGGATTATAGTCAAAATGTAAACCCTTCAATAAGAAGGTCTGATATTCTCTATCTGAGACATAATGATTTGCTTTTGCTAATGATTGAACAAGACTCCTAACACATTTATAACTTTTTGAAATTGTCTCAACTCCTCTCTTAAAAATACCAGCAAGTTGTAAATGAAGATGACCGGATTGACGGCTAAAATGAAAAGCATAAGTATTGTGTAAGAGATCCCATAATTCTTTTGCATTTGACAACCCACAACAAATATAATAGTTTGCTCAGCAGAGACATGTGTATCACATACATGATAAGTTGATCTTGATTTATCCACTTCAAGTATTTTGGATTGACACTTCTACTTATATGTCTTGTAGGAGAGAGATGAGTCTCATCTAAAATTGAAGATGTCATTACCTTTAAAGAAGAGAGTGATAGTAGTTTGCTAGAGACTAAAGTCGTTTTGTGAGAGTTTGATCATATTTCTTGGTGCCAATGATACAGATTGAGTAGAGATAGTAGTTGTTGGAGCTGGAGTGACGGGCGGTGGAGGTGATGCACCAGTTTTTGTCCAACTTCCATCAGTCCCAAATTGGCCGCCACCATTGATGAGGAAATGACAGCTCACGGCTCTAATATCATATTAAATAGGGTTTGATCAATGAATGTCTACCTTGTATTGAGTGAAACATGTCCCATTCTTTTGCACCGAGTTTATTTGATCAGCTAGTTTATTGTCTCTGTATGTCACATATATCAATTGTCATATCAACTATTTTTCCCCTCTACTTTTTCTAACTTTCAGCTCACAACTGACATCAGCTAGATTATCAGCTATGCAAAAGAATAGGACCTATGGGCGCTTTAGTGAGTGATTGGACCGGACTAAGGGTGCGTTCACTTCGAGGCGAGGAAACGGAATGGAATCAGGAAAGGGAATGGAAAGGAAAGGAAAGGGATTCTCCCAAATTAAGAAGTCTGTTTGATTCTAACACAGAAACGGAATAGAATCCTCAATGATTGTCTTTGTTATTGTTTGATTCCAAACAGAGAAGTGTTAATACTTAATTACATTATGAATAATATATATTAATATTTATCTAATTTCTATGTAACATATAACTATATATATTAATATTTATATAGATTATATTATATATAACATTTTTAAAACTTGTCCTATAATAATATATTAATTTTTTTAATTTTATATATTTATTATTAATAATATTTATTCAAATTGTAAAAAACTTAAATAAAATTTATTTACATTATAATATATTTTAATTTATAGTATTTAAATTTTAAATATATAGATAAATATTTGCATATATTATATAATAGTATATATATAAATATTTTTAACTTTATAAACAAGATATTTAAATATTTTTTTTATCTTTATAACATTAGAGTATAAAAAATATTAATTATTAATATATATTATATATCAAATTTTTTCATATTTATTTAAATATAACTAATATGAAAAATGATTATATATTAAATTTATTAATAATATATATTATTATTTCAGATTTATTGTAGTTAAATTGTAAATAATATTTCTATTTATATATAGTTTTTTTCATTTTGTAAAATATAAATAATATATATTAAATTATTATAAATTAACTATTAGTATTTATTTTATATTTTAAATGATATATATTAAATATTTATATTTATATTTATATTCAATTTATATTATATTTATATCTATATTCATATTTTATTCATATTCTTATTCATATTTATATTTATATTTATATTTATATTTATATTCATATTTATATTTATATTTATATTTATATTTATATTTATATTTATTTTATATTTATATTTATACTTATATTTATATTTATATTTATATTTATATTTATATTTATATATATTTATATTTATATTTATATTTCTATTTATATTTATTTTATATTTATAGTTTATATTCTATTCTCTTTATATTTATTATAAATGGAATATATTTATATTTTCTACTAGATATAAATATTGTAAATTAATACTTATAAAAATTATGTGTCATATATTAATAATTATATAAATATATACCATATATATTAATATTTATTTATGTAAAAATGATTATAGGGGTAAGAGGGAAGAAAGGGAATACTTTTCCCTATGATTTGGGGGGAATCGTTAAAAAGGGATATGGGGGTTTGCGAATCTTGAAATGGGGGAAACTGAATCACTAAAAACACAAAACAAGCAACCACAAAGGGAATGATTCCGTTTCCCTTTGCTGATTACCCCAAAGTGAACGCACCCTAAGTATATGAGACTTTGTACAGTTTGGAATGGAACTAATTAATCAACTTATTACAATGGGCTATATATCTATCCTCTCTATTACCCGCCAAATGTAATGGGCCGCTGGTATTATATATGAGCCTCGTTTGATCTTAATTATGGAAAGGGGCCGAAGGTATGTGCACCTATAAATTAAAGGGAAAATTCACGATATACCCCTGTTTTCTTTCGTAATTCACAATATACCCCTGTGATTTTCGTAATTCAACTTTAAACATGCTTAAATGTTGTCCAAAATTGGTGAAACTTTACATGACGATGCTAAAGTGTTATATTTTGGTCCAATATCAAATTTGAAACCTTTTAAGCTCACATGTGACCTGTGGGACCCAATGAATATGTGACTGTTCATTGGGTCCCACATGTCACATGTGAGCTTAAAAAACTTCAAATTTGATATTGGACCAAAATATAACAGTTTAGCATCGTCCATGTAAAGTTTCATCAATTTTGGACAACATTTAAGCATGTTTAAAGTTGAATTACTAAAATCACAGGGGTATATTGTGAATTACGAAAGAAAACAGGGGTATCTCGTGAATTTTCCCTAAATTAAATTACGGTGTAAATAGTACATTTACAAACGTACGTATATGATCAGACTCAACTAATATTGACCCTTGACCAGCATTTACGTACCAATAGTTTTAATTGTTTTTTAATGCTTGTTATATTGGGTTTGCTTCTTAACTTGAAGAATTAGTTTTCTAGAGTCAATTGAGGACATTTGATATAAAGATGACTATAGTAGATTGACGACATAAAAATGATCACAATTCACAACACTAGATCGATGTTTTAGCGCGTTCAATGAGAACATAAATAGTATTCAAAAGTTTAGATGGTATTTGGAAGGTTGAGTCGTCATAGCTCTTAAATATTCGTACATTGAGAGTTATACTTAACCATTACGAGAAGAGCTATATATATATAACCCAATAAATTATGTAACTTGTAACCCATATATAATCACAATATTTGAGAGGTCAAAGGTGTATCAATATTCGATCGACAGAGAAGAGTAAGGGGGGAAATGGAAGGACATTGGTCTATCTATAATCCCATTAGCTTGAAGAATATGGGTGTCAAATTCTGCGCGATCCTTTTGGCCTTTATGCTGATGTCAACTTTAGCTTTGGGTAATGTTATTCTCCTTAATTATTTCCATTATTATATAGAAGAACAAAAACAATCTTATTATATGTATATAGCTCTGGTATTAAAATTCGAGTGTAGAAACTTTTTTTTTGGGAGAGCAAAATCAATTTTATTACTTATAGCTTTGGTACTAAAATTTGAGTGTAGATATTAAGTAGGTATCTAATCTTTTTGCAGGTTTGTCAATAAAAAAAATCAATTCGGGAGGCTTAGATGAAAAAAATAAAGTGAACAATGGTACTACTACTTCCGGGTTGGTACCAGTAGAAGGAGGAATACATCGTTCCACAACCGCAACGACCGAGGCTGTTTCAAGTTCTTCAGTTCGGACCCATGCTATGAACCACAGTGCATTGCTGATTGCGAATATTTTTATCCTAAAATCTTTAGAGATGGTTTCTGTGAGATTCCTGGTGGTAAATCATGTGTATGTTATGTTGATTGTGAATCGGGACACAGTTCTAATACTACCAATGATAACTGAAGGAAGAGTGTTCCCAATCCCAACTCCCCAACCCAAAGATGTTGTTTGTTGACATAAGAGTGATGATGACAGTCCAAGGGCTTGTACTCTTTGTCGTCGTTCCATCCAGTTTTGATTTAAAAAATGACTTCATCAATGATAATATTGAAAAGTTCTATTGAAGTGGATAACACATGTCAAGCCCAGCCCAGGTGAGGCTAGCCCATTAGCAGACCGAACTGATCCAAATTCACGATAACCGGCCTGATGATAATGGTCTCAAACTTTAAGGCCCATTATTCGACCAGCTATGTACGTAATTAAACCCATCGATATATAAGATCATACAGATCAGGAAACTGTACGAAAAACTACAAATGGCCGGGCACTGTATATGAAATGTTTGTCAATTAATTTCGGCTTAGAACAAATGTTACAAGATGCAACTCTTTCAGATACTATCTTTCTGTCTGGAAAAACACTCAGTTACAAATGCTCACTTTATCATTAGCTATTTATATATGTGGGTGTGGTCAGTGCAATGGTCTTAATTTTAGGCGTTGTCGTGTAGTTTTTACCATCATTGAACTAATTTAAATTGTGTTTAATGCTACATTGTTCCTTCCTTACTTATTGCAAATTAAACTAATCAATTTACCGACAAGATCTCACTAAGAATTCGATCAACGCATCACACACAGATACATCATCTTGATGTATAATTTGAATACTACTGAACGACATAAGAAGATCTTAATTAATTACATGTTTGAGTTGGTATTATCTTGAGTGTTTCATACACAACTAATTAAGTAGTTGCCCATATATGCAGACATAACTGGCAATTCACCTATTATAAAAAAAACGTGCATGATTTGCACCTAGTGCCAAGTTAGCTGCTGACCTTTATCCATATTGCTTTAAATAACCAAGACAAAGAAGTTGGGTATATAAGTGGAAGAGTTTTTTATTTTTTATCCCGCAAAGACAGATTCTAGCTAGTGCTGTGCAGCCATCATATATTTTTGAAAAGAAAATATATGGTTGGTGCTATCATCATTCTGTTTTTCTTACATGAATGATGTTTAGTTTTATGTAGCGTTATATAAGTTTCATACATTAAATTCCTCTTCCAATGTGGGCGCGCATACTATATATATATAACATAATAATCCGATGGAAGTTAAACTATATAGAATAGGTGAGGAGTAGTGATCGAATTCTTTAGTGGACCAAGTTGTATCCATTTTGAGTTGTATAAGGTATAAAAATAATGTACACACCATGACAAACAAAGCCCCTTATATAGGATTGGATTATGGATTATTATAGGTGTAGCTGGCTACCATACTATAGAGAAAGAGAAGTTAATTATTGTATGCTTTATTGTCTGTGGGGAGTAACTGATTTCGCCTACACTTCACATCGCGATATATAATATAGAGGTCCTTTTCTTTTCTTTTCTCTTTTATTTTGAATGGAATTTAGTTTAGAACTCCTTTTCTTTTCAATATTGCTCGCTGCATAGCTAGCTAGATGTATCTTTCTCTGTAGTTAATAAGTATCTGCCACCAATCCCTTCTTAAAATAACCTCCCTTAATTTTCTGACAACAAACAAGATCTCTTTCTACAGAGATCGACTTATCATGGTACAGTCGTCGAAGAAGATGAAGTTTAGAGGTGTCAGACAGCGTCACTGGGGTTCCTGGGTTGCTGAAATTCGTCATCCTCTCTTGTAAATCTCTCTATCTCTCTCTCTTTAAATTTAATCTTCCACCATTCTCAATCTAAAATACTCATTATATTGTAAAACATGAGCAGGAAAAGGCGAGTGTGGCTAGGTACATTCGAGACGGCGGAGGAAGCGGCAAGAGCATATGACGAAGCAGCAGTTTTGATGAGTGGACACAACGCCAAGACAAACTTCCCGGTAGACCCAAAATCATCATCATCGGACCAACAATCAATATTACTATCACTGTCATCATCAGCCCATACTGTCAAACCTCATCATCAACCACCACCACCAACAAATTAGAATCATACACATCATCATCATTTACTTCTTCAATGCCAGTAAAACCCCGTGATCAAACCCAGAACAAATTATCTTCAATTCTAAGTGCTAAGTTAAAGAAATGCTGTAAGACAGCACCATCACCTTCCCTAACCTGCTTAAGGCTAGATCCACAGAATTCTCAGATTGGAGTTTGGCAGCAGAAACGAGCAGGTGCAAGGTCAGATTCTAAGTGGGTTATGACTGTTGAATTGGATAGTGAGGCAAGGTTGAAGATTGAAGCTGGTGCTGCTGCTGCTACTACTACTACTTCAGAAGTGGTGGAAGAGAAAGGAGAATTAGAAGGCCCAACTGCTGCTAATGCAAGCAGTACTAATAATGATAGTGGTGGTGTCATTAATGAAGAGGAAAAATAGCTTTACAAATGATAGAAGAGCTTCTCAACAGCAACTAATATTACCATATCGAATGGCGGTCACCGGCCGGAAGTAAAAAACTGCAACATTCCACTGCTTATATTAATATATTTTTAAAACTCCACTATTTTTCATTGGTTCTATTTTGTTATTATTTCACAGAATAGGACTCTGTTAATTTCTTTGTTTTACAATATTGGTGATACGTAGTGGTGATCGATCAATGGAAAGTGTGGGAATGTATGATATGGGAGACTGATGGTGTAATTAAATTACACACACATATAAGTAATTATAATATACTACCTCCGTCCCGTCATAAGTCCTGTTTGCTTTTTGGCACGTTTTTCCACCTCAATTAAACATATTAGATAAAATAATTTTATAAAACTAAATTTTGTATAAATAGTTTATCATGTAAGGAATCATATGCAAAACTCAAATTTTCAAATTAATTTATCTTATATGTTAAAAATTAAAGTCAAACGACATATCCAAATAATAAATAGGACGGTAAGGCGGCACGGAAGTGAAATGAAGAGCGGCACTTCCATGTGAAGTCATTGTCTCAATTAAGCTAAGCTACTATTCCTCATCAGATCAAAACCTCAATGATGTTGACTGCTGTCTATAAAATGTGCATGAGTTTATTCGTTTGTATATTCATCATCGCAGTAAAATTATAGCGAAATTAATTATTTTGAAGACGTACTGTAAAAAAATGGAATGTAAGTTTATCGGTCAAATGGCGTTGTCATTCTCACTATTGTGTTGTTACTTCATTTTTTTTGAAAAATGAATTACTTTAAATTTTTCTAACTTGATGATCACTTTTCATCTTTTATAATAAGATCTTCTTACATATAATATTATTAACCTGTGATTAAAAAAAAAACTATTGAGTAGTGACCTTATTTATCTATCAACAGTGTACATACATTCCTGACCATTGATCTGTAGTACGTTATTGATCCGCAAAACCGACACCCAAATAATCATTGATCGATGATCCTTAATGGCAGTGGCGGAGCCACATTGTATGTCAGGGCCCAATTATCCTGATGATATTTCTTTTATTACTAGTTTTATTATATATAGTTTATTTTGTTATAAATTAAGTTAAATTTATTAAAATTATTAAAAGTATCTATAATATTTATTATTTTTAATTAACATGAGTCCATTTTAAATTGTTTAGTGTTATAAATAGAAATAATAAAGTACACTTAAACCTTAGTTAATGTTATGAAGTGTCTTATGTTTTATACATTATTATTTTTATAATCATAATTTGACCGAAATTTGTTTTAAAAATATTAATTGTGTTTATCATATTTGAGTTTAAATTTAATTCAATGAGTCTTGTAATTGCCACTATATACTACCTTCTATTCTTATAAATGATGTTTTTAAAGTTGCAATTTTTTCAAATATAAGATGTTTTAGACTTTTTTATCACTCAATTTTCATATACCCTCCTACTTTTTTCTCTCACTCACAACTTCTCTATTCCTTATGTAAAAGGATAAATTAGTCCAAAAATTGTCTCCTTAATTTCAGTGTTTTGTAAAAAATTATCTTTGAAAAATAGTATAGAGTATATATTAGTGAGTTATATCGATATTTAAAATATAAACCTTTAAACTATATTGTAAGTATTTTTATTTTTATTTTTATTATTTTCAAAATATATTTAGTATTGGTATAAATATATAGTCAAAAAAAATTTTGGCCCCCTAAATTGTGAAATTCTAGCTCCATCCCTACTTAACGGGTTGCCATAGGGCCATTAACCAAAAATCTATCTGAATCGAGAAACTTTTCATTTCAGAGTTACAAAGCGAGTAATTTCGTGCGCTGTAAATCAGAATCGATAAACTTTTCATTTTAGGATGTATCAACAGAAAGTATTCATGACTCTTTGTGCTTTTAAATTTTTTTTTAAAAAACATTTTGTACTTTTAAATTTAATACTAGGATGTTCGTATGCGTACACGTATACGTGTGCAACAACGTCGGATCATGTACTCCCTCCGTCCCTAATTGACCTTCCTGTTTGCTTTTTGGCACGTTTTTCCACTTCAATATTAACATATAAGATAAAATAATTTATAAAATAAATTTCTACAACATAAGTTTTTCATATAAAGATTTCATTGCAATACTTATATTTATAAAATTATGTTATCTTTATTGTTAAATATTGAAGTCAAACGACATACTCAAATAGTAAGATGAAGGTCAATCGGGACGGAGGGAGTATATAATAGTATGAAACAAAAAGAACAATTTCCACTCGTATATACTACTACTACTACTAATTCGTTAAATCACAACACGACAAACTGATATCGGTCCCCGCCAACCCTCTAGTACAATTTATAGTCCTGTCGTTTTGTTGTTTTCTGTAATATATACACTCATGAGGACGAAACCATACTTTTACCAAACACGCCTTACATTTTCATTAACTTTATATATGATATAAACCTTCCTTCTTCCATGCATACGTACGTACATCTATATATATATACATACATGCATGGACCACGTGAGGGTAACATTAATTAATGTCTGTGTAATAATGTATATATACGTATAAACTGATACAATATGCACATGGATATATATGTCATGGGCACGCAGACATACTCTGGATAGATCGAAATCATGATTTAATTAAGTATAAAGTAGTAGTATGTTAGTAGCTAGGTATAATAGTGGAAAGAAATCTCTGATTAATTATAACATGCAGCGGCCGCGCTATAAATGCCGGGTAATTGTGTGGTTGTGCCATTATTATGAATATGATGGCACAAATTAAACGTCAATTATTGCTGATGTAGGTTACGCTACTAGTAGTACGTTACCTATATTTTTTATTATTGTATTATTATTATTATTATTGTGTTTGTTTATGTTTTATGTTATGTAAGACTCCATCGCTATGGTCGAACCGTGCATACTTCCTTGGACGTCCTATCTCTATGGGGGCAAATTCGATTGTGCAAGCGTCCCGCACAAGAGGTAGGAGAGGGACACTGAGTTGGCAGTCTCAGTCAGTAGTTGACTGGACTGTCTTACTGACTGGGCTGTTTTTTTACTATATTAACTTTAAATTGTTGTAACTTTTAATATATAAGTCCAAAAATGAAAAAAAATTATACCACTGTTCATCTAAATTCAAGCGCTTCAAAACAAGACCAATCATGGATATGTTTTGATAACTTTGAAAAAAACTACTTTTTTACATGTGTATAATGATATACTAAAATGATAATATGATTCATTAATTTTGATATTATGATTCATTAAAATTGATATATGATTCATTAACTAATAAGTGGTGAATTAGATAATAAACTTTGGAACCGATAAAATCATTATTGTTTTTTGTAGTGTATTATTATTGTTGTATGGTGTATTTAAAAACTTATATGACGAATCACGTATTTTTCATACATAACAAATATTATTTTGGGTTGTATTATTGTGTAAAATTTGTTATTCTTATATGTTTGTGATGATACACTAAAATGAAGATATGATTCATTAATTTTGATATTATGATTCATTAAAATTGATATTATGATTCATTAACTAATAAGTGGTGAATTAGATAACAAACTTCGGAACCGATAAAAATTATTATTGTTTTGTAGTGTATTATTGTTGTATGGTATATTTTAAACCTTATATGGTGAATCGCATATTTTTCATACATATCAAATATTGTTTTATGTTGTATTATTGTGTAAAATTTGTTATTCTTATATGTTTGTGATGATATACTAAAATGAAGATATGGTTCATTAATTTTGATATTATGATTCATTAAAAGTGATATTATGATACACTAAAATGATGTTATGAATCATAAGTCTCATTGATATATGGATATATATATATATAATTAATATAAATTTTAAAGTTCTCAAAATATATCTATGTTTGGTCTTGTTTTGAAGAGCTTGAATTTAGATGAACAATGGTATTATTTTTACATTTTAGACTTATATTTTAAAAAATATAATAATTTAAAGTTATATAATAAAAAACAACCAGTCAGCAGCTGACTGGACTGCTGACTGGGTGCCAACTCATACTGCCGCACCCAAATTGTACGCGGCACGGCTGCACCATCGCACGTCTGCTCTATGGGTGGGGACTGGGGAGTGTAAATGTCTAATAAGAAAGTCCGTCAGTGTACACCGTAAAACCAAAGTTTGTTAATAAAGTGTGGACAATGTAATTTTCTTTCATTTCAATTATCAGCACATGGTATTATTTACTATAAGTAACATTATAATTCATTAATAGCTTGCTAATTAATGGTATATCTTTTATTAACTCTGCGAATTCAAACAACACATCATTCACTAGCTAGTTTAGGCATTGGGTGCATATGTCTTTTGAGAGATGAGACACCTGAAAATCAGTAACCCAACATGGAATAATATAGGTTTCTTCTCTAAGTCCAAAGTCCTTCATATAATCCGGACAACTTGCTTAACTAAGATTCTCAAATGTTGAGATTTCGCATCCGTGTCTACCATCTTACGGCTCAGTCTTTGTAAATGTATATTTACATTAGGTTTTTGATGTGGTAAAGGTGCCAGACTGAATCTCACCAGAAATATCTCCACAACCTTTGTACCAGCTTTAGTAAAAGATCTCAACAAATCTTTTATGTAAAAGATCTCAACAAACTTTTTACTTAGCATTATTTTCAGGGGGAATTAAATTAAAGAGGGAAAAGAATATTGATCAGCATTATACTAGGAGATATTTTAGGATCTTTTATTTGTAACTTATATTAATTTTAGATAAAGTTTTTTTTGTAGATATTTAGGAGATTGTTAGCTGCCTCCAAGTAGTATAAATATACAGTAAAAACATCAGAAAAGGTGAGACTTTCACATTCAAATATAGTCTTTGAGAGAGAGAGAGAATTGTTGATAGTGATCAACGTTTTGTCTAGAATTAGAAGTGAGAGTGATTGTTCAAAATCTTGAACAGATCTGGTAAGGAGTTTTTAAGTTATCACTAATAAGATTGATAGCGGAGGTTTTTCTTCTAAACACTTTTTGTCTCATTCTTCATTTCTATTCTCTGTCAGTCTCGTACTGAGGCTTCTGATTTTCTACATTACGAACTTTCAAGTGGTATCAGAGCAGGTTTACCTAATATAGAGGTTAACACTTCTTGGTAGATTATGAAAGATAAGTTCATATTATATAAAAGCACCAAGGTTGATGAAATTCAATTATTCCAAGTGTGTGAACAGATGGAACATCAGTTAATGGTTGTGGACTACAAGTTTTGGAAGGTGGTGATGCAAGGCGATTATTACAAACAAACTGTCATTGTTGAAGGTGTGAGACAGACCAAACCTGAGGATCAATGGACAGAAGCCAATGAAAATCTTTTAAGCAAAAATAAACAAGTTCTTCGCATTCTTGTTTCCTTCTTGTACGATGAAGATCAAGGAAGGGTCTTGGGTATAAGAACGGCAAAAGGAGTATGGGAATTTCAGAAGATTGCTTGTCAAGGAACAGAATCAATTCGCAAAGCCAAGAAGAATCAGTTTCATCGAGAGTTTAACAACTTCAAGATGTCAGAGGGCGCGAGCCTAGCACTGATGGTGGAAAGGTTCAATCAAGTTCTTATGGAACTCAAAATGGTTGGGGTAACTCTTTCTAATGAGACTGTTAATGAAAGATTTCTTCATTCACTAACCAAGGATTGGCTTAACTACACATCACTTCTTGAGAAACTAAAAGAATGATCATCTATGTTGTTTGAAGAATTATGTTCAGATCTGATGGTTTATGAAAGCAAGATGAAGGAACAAAATCTAGTGGTGCACAAGGATCTTGCACTAAAGGCTAAGATTCATGTCGAGACACCATACTGGGACTATGATGATGGCATGGAGAATGATATGACTATGCTAGCACAAGGACTAAAGCGTATTCTTAGTCAAAAACATGGAGGTTACCATGGTGGAAATTCTAAACATGGGTATAATACCAGCAAGCATGAATGTTTTCGATGTCACAAAACAGGACATTTGATAAAGGATTTATGTTCACCATTGAAACCTCCACAACATCAGGATGTGAGTCACGCATGGAAGCTGCCGTGTGGGGTGAGGATGATGCTGAATCAGATGGCATAGAAAACAACACAGCACATTATTGCATGACTGCAATCCATCGGTCTCATACTGATGCTACCAAATATGATGAAACTATGTTTAATGGCTGGAGATAAGGTACTTCGATCTCTCATAAGAGATCGGTAAGTTCTCAAAGCTTGAATGATTTTTGTGATAGTTCTACTAAGTCTCAAGTGTTTGATTTGTTTAAAGATGCTCTTTCAAAAACTAGGGATTTCAAAATGAAATAGGAACATAACACAGAGTCTCATACTATGATTAGTAAACTACAAGAAGAGATGGTTGATTTGACAGAACAAAATAAGGAGCGGGCATCTCAATTAGTCTTAAACTCAGCTAAGGTTATTCAATCCACGTTTACTGCACCCGTCGGTACTAAACTGAGTTCTATTCCTGAGTGGGCAGAAAAAGAAATTCAATATCTCAAAGCTGATAATGAGTGGATACGTCAGGATAATGCTGATTTACAGCCAGTGTGATGCACTTAGTAGATAATTATACATTATGACTTTGAAAAATCCCTATTGGTATAAAGGAAAAGATAAACTTAATGAAATGGTAGGTCGGCCTAATCAAGGACGTGCTGGACTAGGGTTTTATGGCAGTACATCATCAATGTCTAATGTTTTACCTCAGAAACAAATTTCACATACTGGGACTGATCCTACAGATATCCTAGTGTTGCTAATCCATGAACTTCATATACTTCTGTTGTGAATGTTGCTTCACATGTAAGGGTAGAGTGTAGTTACTATCATATACATGCTCATCATATTTGTTCATGTCATAAGCTTCAACGTAAGAATGCTCGACTTGCTCAGTCTAATACTATTAAATATGCTCAGATTTATATCAATCTTAGACGACCCAGACAACAATGGGTCCCAAAACAGAACTAACTGTTTTCTCTTCTCAGGATAATAAAGACTATACAAATTGGCGGATGATGGTCTTTGAATGCTCTCTTCATATGAAAGGAAATCATACTTTACTAACTTTGGTTTGGTTTCTCGTGTAGGATCTGCCTTATTTGTAAGGGCTTTCACAGATCGAGACTGATACAAAAAATTACTTCTGGTTCTGCCCATATCGGTCGGTTCAAGTCTGGTGTCTTTGTTTTCTAAGAGGCAATCACATATTACACTCTCCATCATTGAAGTTGTATATATCAATGTTACTGGTTGCTGCACCCACATCCTCTCCTTTCAATATCAATTGGCGGGCTATGGAGTTCCTTAGTCTCTTGTGTCAATCTTCTACGATATTCTCTTCAGCATTGCATTGACAAAGGATTCAGTTCACCATGTCATGATTACACATAATGGGATTCAAATTCATCATCACTCCTCTTAAAATCAAGTTGGGGAGAATATTGTGGATCTCCCTCATTGTGCCACTGATCAACAATTGCAAACACTTTCACCAAAGCTCTTCCATATAGGGATGGCAATGGGTGAAGGGTGCCTGTTTCACCCGATCACCCGACCCGCTTAAATGGGTGAAAACCCCACAAAAAATGGGTGAAAATGGGTGACGGTGAAACGGGTTCGGGTGACGGGTCGGGTCAAAATTTTTCACCCGGTCACCCGACCCGTCACCCGCATACATACATGTATTTAAAAAAATACTTATTTCATAGTTAATTCTCTATGTTTTGAGTATGTTGTTGACATTAGTTGATATGGTATGTCTTATTAACAAATATGGATGTTTTTAGCAAAAAACTAAGCTTATATAGGTGTTACAAAATAAAAGTATATGATAGAAAAAAAACAGGTGACGGGTTCACCCATTTCACTCATGGGTGACGGGTGAAACGTGGGAATCGGGGAAATATACGGGTGAAACGGGTGAAATGCTGGTGAAATGTGAGTGAAACGGGTGAGAAATACATGCTGGAAAAATAATAGTGGCAGTCAAGAATGGATGGATCCTCGATCAGTTAGACGTCAACAATGCATTTTTGCATGGAGACCTCCATGAGGACGTCTACATGACCATACCAGAAGGTGTGAAGGTTAGTGGTAATAACAAAGTGTGCAAACTTCAAAAGTCCCTCTACGGTCTCAAGCAAGCTTCTCGACAATGGTACGAGAAACTTGCAAACTTCCTAAAGGACTTAGGATATAGTCACTCCCAAAACGACTACTCTCTCTTCGTTAAGAGAAGAAAGAGTAGCATCACCCTATTAGGGATCTATGTGGATGACATCCTAGTGGTGGGTAATGATGACAAGGAAGTCAAAGACCCTAAAACAAAAACTTCATAAAGAATTTTAAATAAAGGATCTTGGTAGATTGAACTACTTTCTAGGGATAGAGTTCCTCGAAACCAATGACGGGATGATCATGACACAACAACGATATGTCAACCAAATCCTTCATGACTTTGATGCCCAAAACATCAAACCATCTGTCTCACCTCTACCCCTCAATCAAAAACTCTACGAGGACACAGGGTCCAAACTAGAAAATCCAACGACATATAGATGTCTCGTGGGCAAACTGAATTTCCTAACAAACACGAGACCCGATATATGTTATGCAGTTCAATTCTTGAGTCAATTCCTCCAAGGTCCAACCTCCGCCCACTTAAAGGCAGCTTACCACACTCTATCTTACGTGAAGGGAACTTGGGATTTGGTCTTCATTTCAACAAGAATTCGACCTATGATCTAGAAGCCTACTGTGATTCGGATTGGGCTTCTTGTCCAATCACAAGAAGATCCATTTCTGGATATTACATCCTCTTGGGTGGTTCTCCCCTAAGTTGGAAATCAAAGAAACAAACCACCATAGCCCTATCTTCAGCTGAAGCAGAATATAAGGCTATGCGACAGGTCACAAGGGAACTAAGTTGGTTAAGTCGTCTCCTAAATGAAATTGGGATAAAGGATATCAACCCCATACCATTGAAATGTGATAACTTAGCCGCCATACACATAGCTAGAAACCCCGTTTCCCAAGAACGAACAAAACATATAGAGATAGACTGCCATTTTGTGTGCGAAAAATTGCAGGCTGGTCTTATCCAAGTTAAATACGTTTCTAGCACTCATCAGTTAGCGGACGTAATGACAAAACCCCTCACCGACAAAAGTTATCACAATTCATATGATGCCATGGGCTTACAAAAACTGAGAAAGGATAGTGTTTTCTGTTTGTTTTTCTTTACAGGATCATATATTAGGCTTCTGATATGTTTTCATTCAGTGCCTTGCTCTTACCCAAGCCGAGAAAGGTTTTTCTGTTCTCTGTCTTTCTTGCAGGTATTCATCTCCCGCCAGAGAAAGGAAAGCAGTTTCTATTTCTTCTCTTTGTCTTGCAGGTACAGGTGGTCTCTTATATCCCACATCATCTGGACCAAAGAGCACCTCTCTTGCTACACCTATGTACAACACAAGAGTGTACTCTTGGGGGGGGGGGGGGTATTAGACTTGTATCTAGGATATATTGATGTGTACGCTTATAGTATGTATTATAGGTGTTTTCTATGTAATTGTTTTCTCCCGGTCCAATGATCTAATATATTGGACCGCCCTCTTATGCATATATAAACTAAGTCTCTAGCCTAGATGTGAACAAGTCGATAGTTCTGCAACATACGAGAGACATATTTTGCTCTCTGTTTCAATAAGAATCACCCTTGCACCATTGCAAGGTTTTACAATGGGATAGCTAAAGCTCCCATGGAGATGGAGGAGGAAGGAAGATAACAATAATCGCTCATTCATCCACACTCCAAACTCCTTACCGATCTACTTAAAACCATGGTACTTAAGTTTGCCAATTCTTTGTACGTGATTGGGTGCGGTCCCCAATTCTCTTTATTTTTGGTATCTACCATGGAAGGAAGCAACTACAATAAATATGAAGGATACAATATTTGAAGATACTTATAATTTGAATATAATTCTAACTAACCTATTTAAAAACGGCATTTAGACTCTAGAGAGATCATATTAAGCTCGACATGCTGAAATATAGAAGTCGTGTATAGTATATATGTAGCCAGTATAGTAGCGTTGTAAACCTTATGACAACAAATTTTATTCCTTAAGACATACTAATTATCTATATATGCAATATTTATGTATATATGCCGATGCGTGTGGTGTTCACTTTTGGTTTGGTCCCATGAACCTAATTGTATTATTAGATGTTACGTACGTACTTTTTGTGTCGCCATCAGTTAAATAAAGGCCGGCCCGCGTTATACTTTAGTTGTAAAACTAACTTATTATAAAGGACTAGTAAAATCAAATCGTGCAGATACAAAAAAGTAAAATCAATTGAGGACAATATTGAGTGCTAATATTCATTGATCAACCACCTCTCTACATGGTCCTGTCTGGTGAGGAGATTTGTGTACTAGACTAGAGTACTCACCCAATTCGTTTCGTGGTCATAAATCAACAAAGTACATAGTATTAACCATTGCACGTACGATGAAGTAATTTATTGGGTGTTTTCACACCATTGGGAGGAGTGAAATGGACGAAAAATGTAGTTACCGACATAAATTAATTAATTAATGTGTCAAGTTTTGTCTATCAGTGTGGTGGTATTTGTTGGTGAGTTATGAATCAATAATCTTTAGTTTCCATGCACTATCAAGTGACAAAGGTATAACTAGACTTGGTAAGTTATGGCAAGTGTCGTGCGTGTCATATCAAGGTCTGTCATGATCCGGATCAAATTGTATGAAGTTACGTGGTCACCTTATGGGTCATGTAATTTGGAATCCTCACTTTTTTGTGTCCTTTGCGCGTTGCGCTTAGGGGATGATCAGTCTTTTTCTTTTTGAATATGACTTAGGGTAATCAGTCCAGGTCGAAGAAATATAGCTAATTACTCAACACGGTCAGTCAGATATTGTCTCTAGCTTGGGGGGCATTCGATATATTCACTAATTAATGGATACTTTCATTGTACAATTTTATTTTATTTTATATATATACATATATATAAATGAGAGAAAGCATGGTCGCTACTGGGCCCTTGTTATGGGGCGGTGGAACTCGGTGCTCGGGCACCAATCTCTATTCGCAAAATGCATATCGGTAAGGGATTGGGTTTTGATCTAGTTGTGGAAGATATCATACAATAAGAGTGGAGGAATGGAGTTTGGATGCCAGTGGTTCCATAAGCTTGGTAGTGTTGAAGACATCGGGGTCAGTCTGGACCCGAGTGGTAAGATTGCTGATGATCTTTGTAATAGACCGGGATCAGAGCCTGTTGTATGCTAGTTGATTTCGACCTGGAAATAATTACGTAGAAATAGTCATTTTTAGACGTATGATTAATTAAAGCATTATAGAGGAAATCGAGTTCATTGTCAAAACAAAACCATCAGAATCAGATCAGTATATCTCCCGCTGTTTTTATTACGTAGGTGAAAACCAGAAACACAATCCTTTCACTTTCCTCTTTGCACCTATTTTCGATAGCCGCGAGTGCAAATTCTTCACTTTTTATAAGTCACGTGTCACTAATATATTGGACTGTCCACAAACTATGACCCCGCCAGAGTTCATTTCATTTCTTTGATTGGTTAACCAGAGGTAACTATACACGGAGCTTAATCAGAACACCGAATTTTCTGTCTAACGATCGCCCCTAATTAATGTTAGAAAGACAAAGTTTTCTTTTCTACTTTCCCAATCTCCTCATATATCTTTCCTTGATTGATTCCTCTCCTTCAATCCTTGATCCGCCACTAATACCATTTAACATATTTCATAACCTATCAAAACAATACGGGCTTACTATCTTCTACTTTCCCATCTAAATCCTTCACATTGTTCTCTGTTTAAAAAAAAAAAATCCTTCACATTGTTCGGCCTAAATGGCTACTAACTCTGTCTCACCAAAAATATATTTATTTTTTGATATGTTTTTCCTCATCAATATTTATATATAAAATAAATTAATTTTATAAAACTAAAACCATTAAGATATAATTTATTATGTAAGAAATCTATTACATAATTTAGATTTATAAAATTATTTATTTTAAATATTAAATATTAAAATCAAACAATATTTGACCAAATGGATGGCAGAGAGAGGTAATAGTAGTGGGAATCATTGCTTCAATCCGTTGGATATTCCTGGCGCAGAAGAAACGACGTGGAGAGCCTTCAATGATCAATTTGCTCCCGGGAGGTACCCGTCGGGTCTCTTGCGTGATCAGCCCAGCCGTGTCTGTGTGAGCTCTGTCTCGAAGGTCAGAGAGTTATGGGCTGGGCTTTTCTAAAGTATTTGGGCCTTTTCCCTGCAAAACGATGTAAAACGAATATTGCAATACACTTGTCTGCATTGATGCTCCTTCCTAAGCTAGTGCAGCTGCGAGAATATCAAAGGCTCGCTATGCAGAACCGTTTCTCAGATTACATTATTAGTAACTCAAATTAAGTAAACTTTCATATTCAAAATCTTCTCACAAGCTAAATAATATTCATGACAGTATAAATAACTTTTATATTGATATGAAAATGATCACATTATTCCGAATAACCAATACACTGAACTGTACCATAATTTTTACCAGAATACACATAATTATATGGTAAATGAATTTATCAAACCAGATTGGTAAAGTAGCGGATACGGTGACCTGCAAATCTGAATATTGATTCTGAAAAGCTATTTGCAATCATGTTTCAATATAGTCATGCAGTCATTTTTTTTCAAAGTGATGTTAAAAGAATTCTAAGATGAAATTGAAGCATTTATAAGATCAAGGACGACCTTAAATATTAGACTATAAACCTTCTAACAATTTAGTATATATATGGTATGTTTGGGGTTTAAGATATTTTTCTTGTTCATTTTACACTCTTGAAAAGTTTTAATATCTTCGACGACCCTAAATTCTAGACAACAAACCCTAAAATAAATTTCAACGGTTTAACTTTCTTATGATATGTTTAGAGTTGAGGGTATCTTTGTTGTTCATTTACACCCGTTTAACATTTCAATTATCCCGACAGGTTTTTAAGGTTTAGGGTGTAGGGTTGGTAGACCCTAAAATTTAGAATACAAACCCTAAAATATACCTTCGATGGTTTAACTTTCCCAGGGTATGCTTGGGGTTTAGGGTATCTTTTTGTTGTTTATTATACACTCTTGTAACGTTGAAGTTATCTCGACAAATTTTTAGGGTTCGAGGTTTAGGTCCTCTAAACCTTAAGCCCTAAAATAAATTTTTGACGGTTTAACTTTCCTAGGATATGTTTGGAGTTTAGGTTATTTTTTATTGTTCATTTTACACCCTTGTAATGTTTCAATTATCTCATCAATTTTTCAGGGTTTGAAATTTATGGTTTAGGGTTGTTAAATCCTAGTTCCTAGACTACAAGCTCTACAATAAATCTTCAATGCTTTAACTTATCTATGGTATGTTTTGGTTTATGGTATCTTTATGTTGTTCATTTTAGACCCTTGTAATGTTTCAATTATCTCGGCAATAAATGTTCGATGGTTTAATTATCATAAGGTATGTTTGGGGTTCAGGATATCGTTTGTTGTCCATTTTACACTCTTGTAACGTTTCAATTATCTCAGCAGGACTTTAGGGTTTGAGGTTAAGAATTTGGATCTAATGACCCAACACCATAGATTGCAAGCCTTATTAAATAAATCTTGACAACCCTCATCCCACATCCGGATATGAGTAGTCAAGTCATTGGTTTATGTGAATACATATGGGTTGACTACAACAATAAGACCTTCCACTTTAGACCCAAGTGGGAATAAAGGGTAAGGTGTCTAGTTTTCAAGCCCAAAATATGGATTGGGATTTAGGTTGTTGGATAGTTAACCATATGGGGTGTTATAGTATCTTTATGTTGTGATGTTTCATTTATCTCAGTAATAGAGTTTAAGGTTTAGGGTTTAAGTGTCTTTTCATCTAACAATGTATATTTTAAATTTTTATCTAAGCAACAACAAAAAACAGATTTGAAAAACGCAGGCAGTAGGAGTCTTAGAAGGCTGTAGCCACCCAGTGGCTACGAGGAACCTAGCCAACTAACGAATACCTTGTTCACAGCCGCCAGGCGGCTAGGTGACTCATAGCCGCTAGACGGGTACAGGGCTTCTGGCCTGCTGCTAGCTACTTGTCTTGTAGCCTATGGTCGGTTATTTTTTTACATTCTTTCTTTTATTTTTGTAAATTCAGATTTGCATATTTATAGATAAATTGTTACTAATTATAGGGTAGTAAAAATTCTCCAATTATTATACAAAATTGTTTAATAAATTACTTAAGTTGAGTGATTGCATGTAGTACTAAAGTGACTACATATAACACCTCTCATATTGATTTTATAACACTTCACATAATGTTGATAGTTGGTGGGTTTTATAAGTGTAAAGTTGAGTTTCCATTTCCAGACATGCCCGACCATTGGCATGTGCAAGTGTTTATTGGAAAATTTGTGTTTAACATTGTGTATGTAATCGTAAAGGAGATCAATGGTAAAGCTTATCTTTTATATTCAGCTCCCAAGTATCTTTTAATGTGTAACTTACAACCCTAATCGGGAAACTACTTTTTATATATATACATGTGTGCTGGCTAAAGATAAAGATCTCCAATGAGTAAAAATAGATTAGTTACAAAGAAAATCTGCTAACTTAACCTTTAACTAAAAACAAAATCTCAACTGAATTACTAATCTATTAAACAAATGAATGGGCTAAGTACCAACCAACCAAGTGGGCTGAGCCCATATTCCAATACCCCCCCCCCCCCCCCCCCCCTCAAGCCATAGGTAAACTGGATTACCTAGGCTTGAAGATTGGTTATGCTCATTCCTATGTGAGGCAATTGATCTTTGTACTTTATCCCCGGGAGAACCTTCATCATCATATCTGTCAGTTTTGTTGTGGTGTGCGTGAAACAAGCTCCACCAGACCTTATTGTATTTTCTCTCGAACGAAATGACAATCTATTTTAATGTGTTTGGTCCATTCATGGAAAACAGGGTTATGAGCTATGTGTATGGCCGATTGGTTGTCACACCCCGCTTGAACTTTTATTATGAAAAGAATAGTCATTCTTAGATTGTTGAAAATTAAGAGTGCGAAGAAAGCTAGCAAGTTTAGAGAACCATTATCGAGAGGCTTGCTTAAGACCATATAAAGATTTCTTCAACCGACAAGCTTTGTTACGACCAACCACATCTAAGCCATGAGGGATTTTCATGTAAACTTCCTCAAAGATTTCCATGCAGAAAGGCATTATTCACATCCAACTGGTTGATGATCCACCCTTCATTAAGAGCAACAACAATAAGAGCACGTATTGTTGTTAACTTAACAACAAGTGAGAAAGTTTCATTGTAGTCTGAACCATGTCGTTGTGTAAAACCCTTAGCCACTAATCTGGCTTTGTACTCTCCAAAGTGTCATCCGATTTGAGTTGACCTTGTAGACCCACTTACATTCTATGACTTTCTTACCCTTATGTAAATCAACAATATCCCATGTGTCATTATATCTATCATACTAGAGCTACGCAAACTCTTCTGCCACGGGAATTCTTCCAATGATCATGAACAATAGCCTCTTTATAACAATTTGGCTCTGACATATCCATGATACCTGTGGAACCAGCTGATAATAAATCAACAGAGGTACATGGCTTTATTTTAGTCAAACTCGCATAATCCGTCATAGGATGAGGAAAAGCCTTGGTTCCTCCATATACTCTCTCATACAGCACGTCTCGGAAAATAGTGTTACAAACGTAATCTTTCAAGTAATTGGGCTTGTGACTTTCTCGTTATGAACGACGTAGGCCAGTTTGAACATTAGTTTCTTCAGTGTTTGAGGGTGATCTTGTAGGTGTATGTCATCATCAGCGATAATAATAGAAGCAATATCAACCCTTTCATCATCTATGCGTGTGTTACTTATCGCACTAAGGTAATGAGCAAGACCTTGTTGGAAAGGAAACACATCTTCATGAAATTTTACATCTCTACTAATTTCCACCGTTTGGGTCTCAATGCTCATGACCTTGTACCCTTTCTTCCTTGGATCTTGTCCCAGATAAACACATGCGTCTCCTCTTGGCTGAAACTTGCTACTCTTGCCATGAACAACAGTTTTGTAACACAGCATCCAAACGGTTGAGTGTCTGTGTATACCGGTTTACATCCATATTACTCTTGTACGGAGTTTTTCCATGCAAAGCTTTGGTTGGCAGCCTGTTAATGAGGTATGTAGCATACAAAATACATTCTCCCCAATAAGCAAGAGGGACATGAGATTGAAAGAAATTTTCTCTTGCTGTTTCGAGTAAGTACTTATGTTTTCTTTCTACGACAGCATTCTGTTGTGACGTATAAACACATGTCGTTTGATGTATTATTCCCTCTTGAGCATAAAAAATTTGCCTTCATTCGAACTTCCCAACTCCTTAGCATTATCTGTTCTAACAATTTTAACCTTTGTTTCGAACTTCCTTTCTATCATCTTTAGAAAATGTACAATGGTTTCCTAAGCTTCTCCCTTTTGCTTTATAAGATAAATCCAAGTCGTACGTGTGAAATCATCCACAAAGCATACAAAAAATCTGTAACCATTATCGGTTTTGGTGCTAAACGGACCCCACACATCAATATGCATCATCTCAAAAAATTCTTACTTCTGCTTGTCGAATTATCAAATGGAAGACGTTGCACTCTTGCTTTATAACACACATCACAAGCATAAGTAGAAGAAAAATCATCATGCTCTTTTATTAATCCCATTTGAAGCAACTTTGTAAACGGTACATGACCAAGTCTAATATGCATGTCTTGAGCCTTTGGGCTAATTTTAGACAACAAGCCTACATCTTCTAATATGTCATTCGCCGACGCTGGGCTTGACTGCTTTCCATCGGCCCACGTCCTTTCTGCTGCCACGAGTCCGTCTGAGCACCCGAAAACATGTACATCCCATCTTGCTACAGCCCAAATGATCTAGTTACCCCTGTCGTAGGGTTCTGAAGGAAACAATTGTGTTTGTCAAAAAGAACTGCACAATCGTATTGCTCTATCATCTTCTTAACCGATATTAGGTTATACTGAAAATTGGGCACAAACAGAACACCTTTCAACCAGATTTTTCCCCCAATCTGTATATCGCCCACTATATTTTCCTCTTGTGGTCTCCCGTCGGGCAGAATCACAGCTCGATTGTGTTTCAATTCTTTCATATTAACGAATAAATTTCGTGCCCCTAACATGTGGTCAGTGGCGCCTGAATCTATCACCCATCTTCTATCAAGAGCATTCCATGTATCTTTACCCATTAAACATCGTCTACTGCAAATACAAAAGGATTGCTTACCTGAGAAATTATAGTAGTCGGTGTTTTCTGTTCTCATTCCCGCATTCCCGCAGTACTGCTACGAATTAGCTCAGCAATTTGAGCTAATTGCTTCAGAGTCAGGCCATCATCCTTGTTTTCTACCTCGCTAATTTGATTTTGTTCTTTTGCAGCGTTGGCGTAACTATTCTTATTCCTCCGGGCGAGAACAGCATCGTGACTGTAAATTTTGTAACATTCAGAGACTAAATGACCCGATTTCCAGCAGTGAGTGCATTTACGCCGTTGGTAACATTCTTCGAAGCTATGTCCTCCTTTTTTACAGAAGCTGCAGGTAATCTTCTGGATTTTTTTCTCCGCATCTCCATGTTTAGGATTTCCGGAAGTAACCCGCGACTGTAAAATGACATAGCATCTTCTTTTAATTCTTCTTTGCCTCTTTGCTCTTCCTCTTGAGACACAAGTGAAAAAGCTTTCTCCAAACTTGGAGGGTTTGACATCGCAAGAATTTGCCCTCTGATAGACAAAAAAATTTGGTTTAAACCCATGAGAAAGTGTATGAGTTTATCCTCTTCCTTCGCCTTCTTGATTGATTCATTGACTCCACAAAGACACCCTGAGAAAGTGCACCTCTAAGATGGGCGAGCCAAATCCAACTCTCCCCACATCTTTTTAAGTTTGTTGAAATATACGACCATAGAGTCATCCCCTTGCTTTGTATCTGCCAATTCTCTTTTTAACTTGTGGATGATTGCTAGGTTACTATGCTCGTACCTCTCACACAAAGAATCCCAGATTTCTTGTGGATCGTTGGAGTAGCGCACAGTCTTGATGATGTTGGTATCCAAAGCTGTCTTGAGCCAAGAAACGACTAGGGAGTTTGATCTCTCCCAGGTAGCACACCGAATGGTATCTGTTTCATTGGGTTTTTTTTATTTTCCCAGTAACAAAACCATATTTGTTTTTGGATTTCAAGGTTGTTATCATGTCACACTTCCAGCCTAAGAAACCTATCCCATTGAATTTAGAAACAAGGTTGAGACCTGGGTTCTCTGCGGCATGAACAAAGATTGGGTCATTGATGTCGATGGTGCTTGAATTGCCTGTGTTGCCTAAAGAAGAAGGAGTCTCCTTCTGAGTGCCTTTGCTTGTGTTGTCTATCATGTTGTATGTTGATGTAGAAGAAAGCAGTAATAGAACAACCTAGGCTACTGATACCATATTGAAAAATTTGTGTTTAACATTGTGTATGTAATCGTAAAAGGAGATCAATGATAAAGCTTCTCTTTTGTATTCAGCTCTCAAGTATCTCTTAATGTGTAACTTACAACCCTAACCGAGAAACTATTCTTTATATATATACATGTGTGCTGGCTAAAGATAAAGATCTCCAATGAGTAAAAATAGATTAGTTACAACAGAAAATTTGCTAACTTAATCTTTAACTAAAAACAAAATCTCAACTGAATTACTAATCTATTAAACAAATGAATGGACTAAGTACCAACCAACCAAGTGGGCTGAGCCCATATTCCAATAGTGTTGTCATGGCAAAACACCCCATTTTTTTAGGGACCTCATTTCTCTCGGTCCCATTACTTTTATAATATAAAATAAAAATATAATAAAAAAATTTAATAAAAATTATTATATATATATATATAACATATTTCTTTTGTAATTTATTTTCATTTAAAATATTTTTTAAAATTATAATATTATATAGAGGTTGACATATGACCTCCTAAATGGTTAAGATGGCCTGTTTTCAGACCAAGTGATAATAGCTTTAAATCACTAGTTTCAGCCAGATTAGGATCAGTGGATATAATATAACTATAAGTGGAACCATAACTAATCATAATGATGAGACCCTCACCAGATTGTTTATTTGGTGTTAAGTCCACTGTAACCCTAGACAGTGGTATGATTAATGGGTTAACTAACGAGACTTGACTTGGCACTAGTGAGTAGCTTTGTAAATTGTAAAATGGAAACGACAAAAACGTCAATATTTGTAAGATGAAATTATTTGTAGAATGGATAAATGTAACATTCACAAACGTAGCGAGCATTCCTTATCACCTGTACACTTGAAGGTTGCAGGCTCGGATCGTATGCATCCGTTTATATATATCGTGAAAATAATGCACCAGAAGACTGTCCTAATTACACTGACGTTCAAATCATGTATTGCAATCGACTAATGCCGAGATTCTATAAGTATCTTGACCAAAGAAATAACCGTCTCAACAGACAAGCCATTCAACGGTAAATCTTCCTTTCTTTTCGCAAGTTGGTGGTAATTCATCAATTAATGACTATCATCTGAGGACGTGTAGCCTCCACACATATATATATACAAATATAAGTTTCATATTACATGGTAGCTGCAGGTATAAGAGTGCATTACATTGTCTTCTACGCTTCAAAAGGATTCATCTTCCTTTCTGTTCATTCTATAGCTCACATGACTCTGAGCGGCCAAATATAGTATATCGGTTATTTGCAACGTTGTCATACATGAAATCACGCATAAACCTGCAATTTTTGTAGTTCGCAAAAACAGAACATTATAAAGAAATTGCATCAAATTAAAAAGGACCATGCCATAAGACAAATACTATCCCACACTAGACCTGACGGAGTAAGAAAAAACAGCCGAGCTGTTGAACTTACAAAGGAACGAATCGCACAAAGAAAGCCATCTGTGGGAATGGCAAGTTAATGTATTCCATGATCTTCAATACAGCTTCAGATTTAATGTGGGATCTGTAAAAAAATCATCATGCAACACAAGCAACTCATTGTCATAAAAGTAATCATCATCATCATATATCCTAACATCTTCATACTTCACTGGAATTAAGACAGACAACTATGAACTCTACATCAATCATTTCACCGAACCAGTAGCATATGCCATAATGAAATGCTTTTTATCGAGCAAAATGCATCATTCATTCAAGCTACAGAAGGTAATTGCTGTTATCAGGGGACGAAATGAACGATCTGGAGGTTTTGAGCAACAACAGTACCTATCTTTTTCGACAAGAACAACACTAGATATATCATCTGGGGCTCTGCCAGCTCGTCTGAGCAGTTTCTTGCCAGCTTCACTTTGAAGAGCTTCGATATCTGATCATCCTGCAAGCAATTAAACCAGTCAAGAATGTATAGACAAAGACATGTATTCTAATTTTCACAAATCCAATTGAACTATATATATATATATATATATCAAGTACAGGAATCAGGACCAACCCACGTCGATCATTGTCACGCACAAACTTGACACCTCCATTGCACAAGTTGCATACCCCTGCCATGACATACATAGAAAAAGTTTCAAGGACCTTCTGTTTTTAATATTCTGTACAAACTATTGAGTTTAATGAAATGATTACTGTAATAGAGACGATTGTATTCATTGTTGTATGACTTATTACAATACTAGTTCCTGTAGCTGTATTTATAAGCTTGAGAAGTACATAACAGAATGGGCTAAGGCCATAATAGAGAAGTGTTCGGCCGGTCACACTAGTGGGCCTTTATTCCCCCACGGTGAGAGCTGGAGGTCAACGGAAGTGAAGAGTGAAAATTCAGAAACAAATTTGGGGATAAGGGTTTCATGAGTGCGTCCGCGAGGTGCTCGGAGGCGGGGATATGGAGAACCCGAAAACTTCCATTCTGCACACGTTCACGCACGAAGAAGTAATCAATGGCGGCATGCTTCATCCGGCTATGAAAAGATGGATTCTTGGTGGTGAAGTAGCCGCAACGTTGTCACAGTAGACAGTAGGAGGGTCGTGCATTCGAAACCCTATTTCCAGCAATAGTTGTAAAATCCAGACAAATTCAGCGGTAGTAGTAGCTATAGCTTTATATTCAGCTTCGGTTGAGGATTTCGCCAGACTTTTGTTTTTTGAACTCCATGAGATCACGTGTGTGCCAGATGAGCCATGAGATCACGTGGGAGCACATGTCTGAGAGTCCAGTCCAGTAGCACATCAGATCCAGCCCAGTCCGCATCAGAAAATAGAGTCATGGAGGACA
The DNA here is from genome assembly GCA_023374045.1 of Limonium bicolor. Classification (NCBI taxonomy): domain Eukaryota; kingdom Viridiplantae; phylum Streptophyta; class Magnoliopsida; order Caryophyllales; family Plumbaginaceae; genus Limonium; species Limonium bicolor. Next base: position 149,761,783 of record CM041778.1, read on the forward strand.
AGGGAGATGCGGGAATGAAGAACCCCAGATGACAAGTATGGTTAAGGTGCCGTAGGATTCTCTTCGTAGCTTGCCAATGAATTTGTTTAGGGCTATGCATGTATTGACAAATCTTGTTAACTGCAAAATGTATGTCTGGCCGCGTGAGTGAGAGATACTGAAGAGACCCCACTACACTGGGATAATGTGGGACATCAGGATAGGAAGGAGTAGGATCATCAAGGTTAGGTTAGGGTAAGGGGGGTAGAGATGGGTTTGGAGTTATCCATTTTTGTAGCTTTGAGGAGATTGAAGATGTAAGTGTCTTGTTTGAGAAGTACACCAGTAGGGGAGCGAGTAGCTGAAACCCCAAGAAAATAGGATTCTGGACCAAGGTCTTTAACAGGGAATTTCTGAGAGAGAGAGAGAGAGAGAGAGAACTTTAGATCCTGTAACAGTTTCAGGGAGGTACCAGTGATTAGGATATCGTCAACATAAAACAAGACATAGACAGTCTGGTTCTTCTGATTAAAAATGAATAGAGAGGGATCTTTAGTGGACATAGTAAACCCAATGTCAAGAAGAGTAGAGCTTAGTGTAGAAAACCAAGCCCTAGGAGACTTTTCAGCCCATATAAAGCTTTCTTGAGCTTACAAACGTGATTAGGATAATTTTGATTAATGAAACCCAGTGGTTGTTTGACATACACATTCTCTTCAATCTCGCCATTTAGAAAAGCATTCTGAATGTCCAGTTGGTGAAAAGGCCAATTTAAGGAGATAGCAATGGATAGAACTAGTTCGATGCGCACTACTTTCAAACTGGACTATAGGTATCTGTGTAGTCAATCCATGGATGCTAATTGTAGCCCTAAGCAACAAGCCTAGCTTTCCTTCTCTCAATCTGAGCATCAGCACACCTTTTTGTTTTTAAGATCCATTTAACCCCAAGTATGTTTATGTATGAAGTTGGAGGAACTAGATCCCAGGTTCTAGTGTCCAGGAGAGCATTGTACTCCTGAGCAGTAGTTTCCCTCCACTCAAGATATTTCTGAGCTTGTGAGAAGGTAGGATCATCAGGAGGTAGGGTGAGATGAGTGGTTAGAGCCCAGGGAACAGTACCATCTGTTCTAATTTTAGGCCTGTAGATATTATGCTAAGCTCTAGTAACCATCTGTGGTGATGAGGAAGTAGGAGAAGGATGCAAGGAGAGAGGGCTAGGAGGTTCTGAGGGAGGATTGGGAGAGGGAGATTGTTGTGATGAAGAAGGAGCAATAGAAGGAGAGGTAGACTGACCAGGGGAGGAAGTAGGAGTGGAAGGTGTGTTTTGGATAGGAGTAGGGGTAGGTGTGTGGTGTGAACATTAGGAATGAGAACAGGAAGGATAGTAGGGTAGTGCAGGTGAAGTGGAGGTTTTATAAGGGACGCAGGTCTCATTGAACAAAACATCACGACTGATAATAAGTTTGGTAGTTGCAAGGCAGTAACAAAGGTATCTATTGTGATTAGGAGAATATCCTAGGAAAATACTCCTGAGATCGATAGGACAGTTTATGAGTTGTGTGGGCGGAGGTTAGGCCAACAGGAAGTGCCAAAAACTCTGTGAGTAGTATAGTCTGGAGGTTTCTTAAAGAGCAATTCATGAGGGCCTTTGTAGGATAAAATTTTGGTGGGGTGCGGTTGGACAAGTAGGCTGCAGTGTGAAAGACAAAGGACCGGAACTGAAAAGGAAGTGAGGCTTGAGCTAAGAGAGCTAGGCCTTTGTCCACTAAATATGTGTTCCTGATCTTCACTGAACCTTGTTGTTGATGTGAATAAGGGCATGAAAACCTGTGAGATATGCCAAACTGATTGACAAGGGGTTTTAACTTTTAAGGCAGTAAACTCGTCCATTAATCAGTCTGAATCATTTTAATTGTAGTGGAAAAATAATTGTGCACCAGTTTAACCAAGGAGCTAAAAATAGAAGATACATCAGATTTAGCTAAAATAGGAAAAAGCCAAACATACGTGTTGTAATTATCAACCAACAAACGAAGAAAGTATCTGAAACCATCTATAGACTTTATGTAAGCGGGTCCCCATACATCCATGAAAACTATATCAAAAAGGGGATTAGGAAAAGGAACTTATAGGATAGTGAGGGAATGGAATGCATGATGTCTTGAGCACAGGCATTACAAAAAGAGAAAAAGAAACACCAACTCTAGGTAAAGCATAAGTAGATATATTCTTGTTTGTGATAGATGCAGAGGGATGGCTTAAACGCTGGTGCCACACCTCTGAAGAAACCTTAGTTCCAGGAAAGAGTTGAGTGTGGTTGAGGAGGGTGTTGGATGAGGATGAAGAGACATACACCCCGCCCTTAACTGGTCCTTGAAGGAGAGGCTTGCGAGTGACCAGATCCTTCAACACAAAATGAGTACAGTAAAACTCAAAGAAGACTTATTGTCAATACAAAACTGGCGCACATAAACTAGATGTTTGTTTAAGTGAAAAGAATGATAGATGTCTTGTAAAAGAAAATCACCATGAGAGGAGGGAATAGATCCAGAACCTTGATGAGTGATGGGAAGGTTTGATCCATCTTCAAGAGTGACACAATCAGGACAAGTATAATCAAATGCTCCAAGGTTTAGGCGGGAGAAATCACCAGTAAAGTGATTAGTAGTCGCTGTATCAGGGAGCCATTCTGACGAGGTAAAATTACCAGTAGCATTAACTGAGGAACTGGTAGGAGGGTTGGGCTGATAAGTGCGATCGTAACGGTGGTAGCACATAGCTACAACATGACCTTTCTTGTTGCAAATCTGGCAAGTAGGTCAGGTGTCTTGCTGGCCATTGAACATCAAATTGTTTTTGTTAGATCCACGGGCATAGGAACCAGTGCGACCTCTCCCTGAGTTAGATCTGTTTGATTGACCTCTAAATCGGTTAGGTTGAAACTTTCCCTTGTACGAATTAGAGGTAGTCTCAGTGACATTTAAACAAACACCATCAGTGACAGATCTGGTGTTTTGTGCTAGCCGTTCCTCATACGAGAGCAAGTAGTTGTAGATTTGTTAAGGAGAGCAAAATTCATATCTAGTGATGACGTTTGTGACAACAGAATCATATTCCTAATTCCTGTGGTAAATCCATGAAGAACAAAGGATTGAAACTCAATCTGTCACTTTGTGGCCAGTGACAACTAAGGAAGAGACAAGAGCTCTGGCACGATTGAAATAGTTTATGATGGATTCATCTAATTTTTTAAGAGGCTGGCAAGTTTGAGGTGTAATTGGCCTAGATGTGCAACAGTTTGAGCAGCAAATGATTCATAAAGCTCTTTCCATACTTAAACAGAGGATTCTAGATCCACAACTTGACCAACAACTTCTGGAGTGAGGGAGAGGAAAAGGATAGACAGGATTATTTGATCTTGTTGGATCCATTTAGAGTAATCGGGATTAGGACTCCCATTGTCAAAGGAGGGAGGGCAGGGAAACAATCCATCAACATACTTATAGAGATTGTTTCCCTTGAGAAATGGAAGAATCATCCCCTTCCATAAGCGGAAATTGTCATGAGAGAGCTTAATGACATTAGTAGCTGCTGAGAGTATAGAATGTGTGCTAGGAGTAGTATGTGTATTTGACTGGATTGTGGTTGTTGCAAGTACTTCCTTACCTGAAGAATTGATGTTGCTTGCGTCCGCCATTGCAGGAGGGAGAAAGAGGAAACCAGATCTGGATTGTCTCAACTAACGACACAAAAGCTCTGATACCGTATTGAGTTTAATGAAATGATTAATGTAACAAAGATGATTGTATTCATTGTTGAATGACTTATTAAATACTAGTTCCTGTAACTGTATTTATAAGCTTGAGAAGTACATAACCGAATGGGCTAAGGCCATAATAGAGATGTTTTGGGCCGGTCACACTAGTGGGCCTTTACAAGCATCCTGCATGCTGGATACAATTGCTCAACTTTAAACCCAGATAAGTAACATTCAATAATCCATTGATATGGACCGGTGTTATTTGAGTTTAAGATAAAGTGCACGCATATTGCGCGTCTGATGCGAATGCGATGCGACCACCCCATCGCATCCATGGCAGTGAGGCATTTTTTGTCATGATGCACTCTGATGTGCCTGATGCGATGCGATGGGCCCGATGCACTATGATGTGCTCTGATGCGCCCTGAGCTTGCGTAAACTTGTTTTCGCCATAACTTCTTTGTCTGATCTTCGTTTTTATTGTTGTTTGTTCATGCATGCTCATATATCAATCGAGTTTGACTCTATGAACTTATTGTTGGGTTGAGAGCAATATAAAACACAAGGACGCCAGAAATGGTCTTAAAGCTTGAATGAGCCTTATGTGTATGCTTGATGTCTTGCATGTGTATATTTGATGATATGAGATGATAATGAGACTCATAAGGGTTAATGATTAAATCTAAAAAACTATATCATTAAGGAGGGAAGAGAAAACCCTTCAAGTTCTAGAGGTAAAAATGTTGCTTTTGCATCTACTTCTGCTAGGATGAACTTGAGTTATGAGGAGGAGGAAGAATTAGAAGAGGATATTGGTGCTCCTAACATTGAAAATGGTTCAGTTGATCTTGTATTGATGACATCCAACAGATTCATGCGGTGATATCTATATGTAGTCACGTATGAAGTTCGTTATCTTTAAAAGTTATTATTCTCTTGTGTAGATTGATTACTTCATACTTGTGTTTGGAGGTTTTTGTTTTCTTTTTGTGTTTGGATTGAATACTTTGACACTTGATTACTTTACACTTGTGTTTGGAGGTTTTTATTCCATTGTGTCAAATATTACTTTATATGTATAAAATGTTGTCTATAAAATTTAGATGTCATTTTTTAGTAAGCATCGCATCACAAACGAGATTGCATCAACGACATCGTTTCTAGAACCTAATCACATGGAGCGCATCGCGCATTTTATACTGAGCTCTAGTGTATGAAATGAATTCTATAATCGAATCAGGCTAGTGATTCGAGCCCCCAAATTTTGATAGTAAGAAACAAAAATCCGCAGCTGCAGGTGGCCGCCGGTTCATATACGGATTTAAGGCATTGGGCTACGATAAGTACAAATTGGTGGGCAAACAGAAGAAGACAGGTTCAAAACTTCATCGGTGGAAATTAGAATAGGAGAAAGTTGGCTCAGGTTGACTTACCGTCAAAGAGCATGATGGGGCGGGAGTCTTTCTCAAAAAAACCGGAGGTCTCTTTGACCCAATCCACTGTTCCTCCATTGCTAAGGGGTTTTGGAGTTGATAGGGTGGCAGCAGTTGAAAAGTTGAGCCTCCGAATTCTTGTCGGTGGAAGGACACTCAGTCGGGAGAAGCTTGTTGGGGAGCACAACGCCATCGTTGATGGCTTTTCCTCTGCGACTCGTTTTCCCCTCTCAATGCAAGAAGGAAAAATGACTGTCTCAGTTCAAGATTCGCCGAGCTACGTCCACGTGGAATCTCCTTCGCCGCGAGCAAAATCCCTGGATTTTAGAAAGATCTTTTGTTGTTAAATGTTTATGGGTTTGCTCTTGTCAATTGTGTAATGGTTTTCGTTTCGGGTAATCTCACTATGTTGGTTTTCATAATGTGTATTAAAGTTTTATTACCGGAGCCCGAAGGAGATTATTCTAGAATTAAAAACGTGTTTTAAATATTTTTAGCATTATGGCATCATTTTTAGATTTTATTTTATCATCGAGTTTATTTCATCATCTTATTTTTTCTGTGTACATATTATTCACATTAATTGTTATATTAAATTTTTTACCTTTTTTACATATTTTTTATCTTTGACAAGTGGCATAGTTTCAACTTTACTAAAGGTCATAAGGATAATAAAAGAAAATTTGACAAACGAAGTGAAATTTTGTTGCTTAAACAAAAATTTGATAACTATAATTATAAAAATGTAAATTAATAATTTATGTTTGATAATTAAAATTAAACTAATAACAATAGTTAAAATTATAAAAGTTTATTGATAAGATACTAACTATATATAAATTGATAAATTTATAATTAAATTAACAAGGAAAATTATGAACACTTCTTTTACAATTGTTCAATTTTTTTTGTTGTCTAATGTTTTTCTTTAACTTATTGTTGCAACGATTTTACACTTCTTTTTATCTTGATATTTATACTATCATATTTAGTAACTTTTGTCTAGTTTTGATAACCAAATTTTTCCTATCCCTTCATTATTCTTATCAAATTTATATTTTTTTCACTCTTGTATTTTTATTTTCTTATGGTTATTGCTTTGTAAACATTGATACAATTTTCAAAAGTATTGGTAAAGACGATTTAGAGTCTGGCTGGTGGCACCATTTTTGTCTTTTTTCTATCTTTGTTCTTTTGTAAAATTTAAAGTGTTGTATTTTATTAAATATTCAAACAAATTTTATATCGTTAGTTCATCATAATTATAGCTCTTAAAATAAGGTCCATCCCTAATATGTTTTGATAAATTTAAATTTAATATTTTTGTATGTATATATGTTTTATGATTCGCTTTGAAAATAAATAAAATACAAAACTTTTATGTGTTTTGACAGTGCTAGCTTCTTTTATAATGTTAGTTGTCATAGGGTTGTATGGATGTAAGGTTATCTTTTTTTATTGTGTGGTGGTTAAAGTCGAACCACATTATTCTTCCTCGACGGTGTTAGCTTATTTGACGGTGTTAGTCATCCTAGATTATATATGGGGTATGATTATCTTTTTCTGGAGTGGTTGTTAATAACTGAACCACATTAACATTTCTCAACAGTTCGGTGAACCTGGACATTGACCTGTGGGGCCCAATGAAAACACTTTTAACCTTTCATCTTTTGAAAAGTGAATATTTCATTTAATAAAAGTGAATGTTATGTTTAAAAAAGTGATTTTTTTTTGAAGAAAAGTAAGCTATTTTAATGAAAACTAAAATATTTACAAGTATAAAATCTCCATCCGCAACAAACTGCGGAGAATATACCTCAACACTTTTGTCCTACCAATAAATCGAGTAGTCCAAAAGCTTGTAAAGCTTTAACTGCTTTCCTATTCACAGGGTAATTAAATTTGCTCCATCTAATTTTCAATTCCTTTTAATATCAGCTACATATCTAATATAATCAGGAGTAATATTCTGGAACACAGCATCATTTCTGAGTTTCCAGATGTAGTAGATAACACTACTAACAGCCGACAATCTCAGTTTGAACATCAGAGAAGTCTTATTCCTAGACTTCCAAAGACAGTGCATACATGTAGAGAAATCCACCGGGAGCTTGCACAACAACCATCTGTGTAGAATGCTTTGAAAATCTCCTTACTAACTCTGCACTCGAAAAACAGGTGGTTTCGAGACTCAATGTGAATCTTTATAGAATCATTTTTTTTATGTTCAACAAAAGTTAATCTTTCACATTAAACAATGTGAATCTTTTATTTTTTAAAAAAATTGAAACTTTAGTTTAAGAAAAGTAAATCTTATGCGAGAACAATATGAGCCTTTCATTTATTGATAAGTGAACCTTTGTTTAAGAAAAGTGAACCTTTCACATTAAACAATGTGAATCATTTGTTTTTTTTAAAGTGAATCGTTAGTTTAAGAATAATCTTTAGTTTAAGAATAGTGAATTTTATGCTATAAGCCTATAACAATATGAAGTTATGAACCTTTCATTTATTAGTAAGCGATTCTTTTCATTTTAAAAAAATGAATCTTATGTTTAAGAAAATTGAATCTTCTCTTTAAGATTAGTGAATCTGTCATTTTAAACAACGTGAATTCTTTTGGCTTTAGAAGTAAATCTTAAAGAAGATTTATTTTGTTAACGAATAAGGTTTCTTTTATTATTAAAAGATCATTTTGTTAATGAATAAGATTCACTTTCAAAATTTGTAATGTATAGTCATTCCAAAAACATAAAATTTTAGTTTACCAAAATATATTCATAATACATGTTGTTTCGAAAAGCACGAATTATGATAAACAGTTGTATATTTTGCACTTTATTTTGTAAGTTATAAAACTTTGAAATTTAATATATACTTATTTATGTGTGTCACATCCAATCTGGATGTGACACGTAACACATAAGCCATCTAACTTTGTTGCTCCAGCACTAGCTTCTTCTTGATAAATTATTTGGGACTGCTTCCTAGTTTTGCAAAAACGCTTATAGAATTATTAATAATGCTTTCAAAATTGTTAATATGCTTACAAAACTTTTAGAATGTTAATTGTATATGTGAAGGAGTAAAAATACAAATATAAACTAATCTTCCACTAAAATTTTAAATATCAAAATTTGTGACATGGTCAATATATATTATTTTTTAGAGTGCAAATTTTAATATATTTGATATATTTAGTTTGTTTTATCATTTTTAGTTTTGGATATATTAAGATTAGAACATTCCAATTATAACACTTAAAGATGTGACATGTGATATATTGTGATCAGATAAGTTAGATGACTAGAGCCCACATTCTTAGTTCTTATGAGTTAGATTTGTTCACTCTGTTTCTTCCACATCTCTATAGAATCATTTTTTTTAAATCTCTCTATAAAGAAGCCTTTGACACCATCAACAATTATGCTATGTACTAGTGTTTTTCCACTGAGATGGTTCTTTGAAGTGATAGCTATCAGTTTTAGTTTTGTATTTTCTATATATAAAAGTTCTTATTTGATATCACAAAAGAATCACATATAATTAGACTGTAAAAATATCAACAGTATTTTTGATGCTAGTCACTTGTGCATACTTACTAGACATTTGCAACATATCAAAGTATTTCAATGCACAAAAGTCATGATTCAAATAACTGCACGAACTTGGACAAGAAAGCAAAAAACACAACTATAATTCAATAATATTTTGTGTGCTTGCTTAAGGCACGACCTCACATTGGGAGCTACATAGATTGGAGAACCTCACGTTGTAGAAGCTTCATAGATTGGTACAGAAAAGAAAATTCATTCATCACTAGTTTTATAGAAGTTGTGATTCAGTTACAAATGAGATGGTTTATCAAACCTCTGGTTCATATTCCACCAGTAACTGGATTTTCTCCCTCTCATCCATGTTCGAGATGTAGTTCTCTGTCATGATCTCCACATCTCTGTCGTTTGTTTTGACTATTGAAATCCAAAATGGCTCAGGTGCAGCAAGAACATATAGGTTATTGAAGTAGCAACAAACCTCGGGTCATCAAGGCAACATTCGACTAAGAATTGAAGAATTTGAAAAGCTAATAAAGGGAACACCTTGGGATATTCGGACGGACTACTCTTTTCCCAGCTGTTGGTTGAAAATAAAAACTACATTCTGACTCAAAACATGGTACGTGACTTAGAAACATCAAACAGGGAACAATCATCATGTTGGTAGGAAAGTTGTGTATAAGAAGGTGAGAATGGTAATCTTCAATGAAAAATGGTTGAAGATTCCAATCCTTTTATAGGTAAAATACATGGTGCTCCATTAGTACGAAAGTTTGTTTAAGTCTGACAACAACCTGTAGTGGGTAACGGGTACCCAATGCTTTATCCTGTCGCGAAAAAAATTACTTGCATTATTTGGAATCTCTCACAGTGTACGGATAAGCCTGAGATGCCTCTACTTATCGTCTTACAGAAAAAGAGGGCGTAGGCAAGCACCCCAAAAAGGTTGTATCAACCAGTTTCTTAAATGTACAGTGCATTAACTCCAAAGTTAGATAAAAATAGAGAGTAACAGTGCAATGTTCTAACAAACTCCACAATGCAGGTATCGACTGATCACACCCGAGATGTCTCATCACCTAGTCCGGTTGATGACCCTTTATGATGTTGTTCAATATGAGTAGAACAACTATGGCGCCCTTGTCTACACAAGTATCACCATATGGTTGTCATATCCCTTACCAAAATACATTTTGAAAGTAATTTTAAATTTGTGGCATAAAGAAAAACAATGTCAATTAATGCTTAATTTAAAACAAAAATTACCTGCTCGTTTGTGGGTGGGATTGGAATCGAATCAAGTATGTGACGAACATCTCGTAAAGACACCATGAAGATGTTTCGATCGTCCCACCAGCAAGTACTAAACATAATTGAATTGTGGAGATCTATACGTAGAATTATATGCGAAAATAACTAATACGGTAACGCCTCACAGTTACCAGTATCCATGCATTTATGAATCAGATAAGCCCTTTACGGGAACTTGAAAGAGTGCAAGAATTCTAGAATACACCCATAGTCAGGGGTGAAGCCAGGAAATATTTGTAAGGGGGCGAGAGTTTTTTTAATAAATATTAATTAATATTTTAAAATTAATTTTATTTTTTAAAATTAATATAAATTTCAATACATATAATTATATTTAAAAATGATATTAGATATTAAATTTAAGAAAAATTTAAAATAAAATTGAAATATATAGATCAACATATAAATAAGTTTGTTTTACCTTTTTTATTTCAAATTTTTAAAAATTGGTATACAAAATATATGTTAATGCGATTAATATAGAACAACAGTTCTAAACTAGTATTTTTTTCTAAAAACTTCTTCTAAAAGTTATTTTGTGTATATCTAATATTATTTTAATTTATAAATCTGTAATAAAAACTAAAAACACTTGTATTATGGATATAAGGGGTACATGATTACTAAGAGTGACATAATAATCCGTTTTACTTTAGACTATATTGCTAAAATAAGAATATTAAGAGTTTTCTTATCTAATAAAGACTAAAAATGATTTTTACAATATAATTCTAAAAAAATATTTCATATTAATAGAAATTAAATTGATAATATTAAAACTTAGTGATATCATGTGATATTTTTTCAAAATGTTATGGGGGCACAAATATCTATTAACATAAATAAACTATATAACAATAAAGCTAGAACTAATTTAAGTATGTAGCAGATAGAGTTGGGAGGCAGCACACCCACTAGCCCCCTTGTCTCCGCCCTACCTACAGTTATTAACTTCGTGGATGCGGTGATGTAAGGAGTGTTGAACTGGGTAACATTGCACAAACCATGACACATGTGTGCCTACACTGCAGAACCTCAGCTAAACTGGCCAGCTACGTCGAGATCTCTCAAACAGCTCCAAGTATCCACACTCTATCATACGAATGTCTTGAGTTGGCATCTGTACTCCACCAATGAGCCTCATGATGAATGCTCGGTGTATTGTTGGTGCACCAAAGCTGGTTGCCTGGAGAACCTTTCATAATGTTGTCCGATACCTGAAAATTATGTGCAATCATGACAAGGAAATCTTGTAACCCCTAACGATGTCGTCTTCTGTGCAACCATGAAAAGAAAACCAACATCTCGAATGTAACCATGTAAATCCAAATGCTTAGGTTCAACATCAACCATTCCTAGAACGCAGTTTCAGTATATTTGTTATTATTCATGATCAATATTACGTGACGATACAATAAAGTGATATCAAAAGTTGAAGACAAAAACACAAAATGAAATATGACGAGGGTTCACATGCACTTTACTAACCGGGTCATCGGAAAATAGTGTTGCTGAAATGTGTGCGTCTGGGATGTGAACAGATTAGCTTCATCTAGTCCCACAACCGCAGTCTGTCTCTGGAATGCCCTCTTCACAAAAAGGTGAGCTTTGCACGGATAGACAACATTTCAAAGTTTAAAAAATCAAATTTTAATATATAATTATCAAAAATTAATTTCGAATTTAGTATATAATTAAGCAACAAACTAAATGTAAAAAAATAATATTGACCTATAACAACAAGTCCACATAATTTTTAGCTAATTACAAACCAATTTACAAGATCTAAACATTATAAATTAATTATCACAAATTAATTAATAACTAAACAACAAATTAAATTATTGAAATACCCCAAATTAATTAACACTTTAAAACCATTAGATAATGAAAATTAATCTAAGGATAAATCATTTCACGTACGCATGCTCATTCCTGCATGCAAAAGTTTACGTAAATGATATTACGCGTGCGCATGCAAACACATGCATGCAAACATTACGTAAAAATAGTCGTTTTACCATAAACGCTAACAGGCGTAATTTTACAAACGTCTTAACATACTCGTACAAAACACTCATGTACGTTTATTAACGAGGATTAAACTCATACATAACATGCTGATAAAGAGAGCGTCAACAAGGAAAGATCAATATGAACATTTATACAAACGAGCAACGTAAGTATTTTACGAATGCCGAAGCATTTATAAATGCTAAAATAAATTGATATACACATTTAAACAAATGTAACAATGTATGTTACACCTATTATATATATCATAAAAACATAAGAACTCATCAAAGGTCAAAAATACGCACTAAACATCTTAACGACAAGAACGTTCTTAAAACGCCTTAAAACGTGCGTTAAGCGTGGCCTTGTAATACATGAGTTCTATGACCTTTTAAACTAAAACCAGATGGTCATACCATCATTATATGGCTATACAAACATAATCCCCATGCCACTTTTTCATTTAAACACAAAGTGCTCGGGGGAAATTCTTAACGCTCCTGTTTTGGTTGGGAGTGTCCCGATAACCCGGAAATTGTGTCATGAGTTTATATAACCCCATATAACTCAATGTAACACCTTAATATCATAATTGACCATAAACAATGTCTATAAACACTTGGAACTCGTTGGAACAATTTATTTTCCAAAATGTCCTTGGAGCACAAAAACACACTTTTTGGGTACCGAACAAACGCGTTTTACACATTTAACTTGTAGAATTGATTAGCCACGAGTTGATATTGTTAAAATGAAATAAGTTAACTATATTAATCAGGCAAGACCCATGGTGAGTCACCACCTCCAGCCCTGCCGATTTTGACTACAAAAGAGACATGATTTTCATGTCTTTAAATCATTTTCTTACCTTATATTACCACATGGTCAAATTTGTTCGCATTCTAAAGTCTTGGCCGGTTGATCCTTGTCCCATGGCCTTCATTTTCAACACATTATCCCACTGATTAAGGCCTTAGACTTTCTTTCCATCTCTTTTGACATTAACACCCACTTTTCACCTAACCTTGACAATTAATGAAACTTGTCTTCTCTTCTCCATTCAAGGCTGCCGATCTGGTCCATTTCTCTTGCCTTCCTCATGCCATTATCCTCCCCTTCCAGACTTGGTAATTTTCCATTGGTAAGAGCTCTCAATTCTTAAGTTAATCTAGTTACATTTTCATGCCATTTTCAAGCTACTTTCGGTTCCTAGCACCAAGGAAGTTCTTCTAATTCATTCCATTGATCTAGATCAACATCAATCATCATTCAAGCTAGGAATTTCGTGGCTAATCAAAGGAAACACTTAAGAAAGGTTCTTGAAGGCTTAAGGTAAGAAAAATGCCTTAAAACTCCATTTTCTTCCAAGACAAGTCCATGGCCGATTTTGTTCTTGTTTCTTCCCTTCATTAACTTCAACTTCTTCATGGTTTGACAAGGTGTTCATCGAACCTCAATCTAGGCGTGAGCTTATGCCATTTTTCCTAAGGTAAATCTTTGATTTTAAGGTGCACAAGAGTTATTTCAAAGTTATAAGCTTAGATCTCTTCAAGAGCTAATTCATTCCTCTTCTCATTGTCACGGCCGAAATTATAAGTGTTCTTGAACTCCACTTTGAAACATCAAGGTAAATCCTAATATTTATTATGAATCTTATATATAATACCTTAGTAAATTTCTTAAGGTTTAGTTAGAAATTCAAGGTTAAACATAAGGTATCCTTGTTCTAATATTTGTTGGGCAAAATCTATATAATATTATATAAAGATTTATAGCAAACTAATAGGCAAGTGCACCTAGTCGGAGTAGTACAACAAGTGTCGTATCCTCAGGGAAATTGCTCAATTTTCCTAGTTTCGGTATTTAATAAACAATAAATAAAAGGGGTTTAGCCAGTGGCAATCTTGGTGTTTTGGGTTGGACAGATAAAAACAATTAAAAGCTTAAATAAAACTGTTGTGTATCGAATGGATGGAAAAACGTGCTAAGGAAGGTGAAATCGCCCAAAATATACTTCAGACTTTAATTATAATCCTAATTTGCTCTATTTGTCTGTTTAGGAATTTACCTTGTGGCCTCTCTAAAGCATAGGTAAGGTCAACTCTTAATTAATTCAATAAACTCTTTACTAGCAGAAAAAGTCTAAATCATTAATTAGCTTTAAGCAAAAATTCCTTTATAACAGCGATGGATTTTATCAGCTAATTAAGAGAGATAATATATAACGTTTGTCTCTCTTTGTGGTCTATTCTCTAATTTACAAAATCATTGAAACAAGAGAAACCGTAAATGCGTAAAAATGATCAGTTCTTAAGCATTTAATAATTTAGAGAGACAAAACAAATATTTATAAGCAAACTCGGTATTATAAATAAGTCTGAATTATTTGGGGTCAAACACCCATCCTAAGCACAAATATAAACTTACTCAGACATTGACAGAAAGTAAAGATAGACAGACATCATAAATAAGACATACATTAAAACAGAGTAAAGTTTGAGAAAGAAGGAACTCTTTTTGGGGAGAGTCGTTTCGCTTCCGGGCTTGTCTCCGTGATTATGCTGACCTCAAAACGATGACAAACGGGTAGAACGAAGAATAACGAATAAACTGGCAAAAGTAGACCGTGTCCGGGTCTGGTTTAGCCGGACACACATCCGGACACACCCTGTCCGGGTCTATTTAGCCGGACACAAATCCGGACACAGCTCCTTTAATGGAGTTCGCGTCTGGGTTTGTGCAGAGCTTCGTTCTGCGTTTGATTTTCTGGAAACAAGAGCGTAAGGCTAATTTGGTGATGGAAATGGATGAAGAATGGAGTATGGATGGAGGGAGAGTGAGTTTTGATGAGCGTTGATGAGTTGTGGATTTCAGGAGGGATGCGTTTGAAGATCGAAGAAGCGTGGGTTATTTATAGCAGAGGAAACAGGGGGAAGAGGACAAAGCTTGCAGCAGGCGTGGGTGAAGAAGATGCGGCGCCTGAAATGTTTGATGTAGTAGATAGATAACGTTGTGGGCGCTGTAATTTGAAGAAGAAAATGGTGAAGACGGCGCAGTAATTGAAGAAGAAAATGGAGAAGACGGCGCCGAAGAAATTAGTCGCGTGAATTCTAGATCTGGGTTGCGTTTACACACGTCCGGAAGTGCGTCCGGATCCGGACATGTGCGTCCGGGAGCCAGACGTCTCACGTCCGGGATTGCGTCCGGGAGCCGGACGTGTGTATTTCCATCTTGTTTTGTTCTGCAAACTTCGACAGGCTCCAGATTCTTCGTTTGAGCTCCGTTTTTAGATCCGTTTGCGCCTATGCGTTCGTCTCTTCGTCTACTTTGCTCCTAGCTTGATTTCCTCATGTTTAACCAATAAATATGTAAGATAACCAATAAAACATAAACTAGAGGAAAACTAACCAAAGTGGAGAAATGAGCAAGAAAAGTGCTATATAACATATTAAATACACCCATAAAACATATCATTTGGATACTTATCACACCCCCACACTTACCTTTTTGCTTGTCCTCAAGCAAAACCATTGTACCCAAGCAAGTGGGGAATGCTCAATACTAACAAATATTATTATGAAGGGTAGGATAAGGAGGTGAACAGTACATGATTATAAGCTTTTTGAGGAGTGTAATCCTTCAACTACTGGTGGCACAGGTGTGCTCAGGGTAAAAACAAAATATAGACTTTTGGGGTATGATCCAAGGTGCTTCAATGCTTCTCAGTTTAGGTGACTTTTGAGAACTTTTACCACGGGCAACTTCTCTCAAGAATGGGCATTGAGGAGAAAACAAAAGGAAAAATAGATTTATGCATTTGTTTCACTTTTGCATAAGAGATGAGAAGAAAAAGTTTAGACATTGAGCCTTTGTATTTAAGAACACTCAACTCTCATTTGTTGTTTACCAATGACGTCTCGCAAGTCCCTTGATTTTTTTATTATTTTTTAGACAGAGAAGCGCCCCTTAGCAATCCCTAAGAGAGAAGACAGAAAGAACCCTAAGCAATAAAAATCCAACCATTGCAGAACATTTGGTCACACCGCGTAAAAACGCTCCTCAAGAGCAATCAAAAATCAAAAATTTGTACCATTTATCCCACAATTCATATAGTATTTGTTCATAAAGAGAACAACCCACATTAGCAGGGTGCATAATTTTAAATTTCGGACAAACGCAAGATAAGCAGAGAGATTTATCATTTAAGCACAAAATTCACCGAAAAGGGCACTCCCCCACACTTAAATTGAACAATGTCCTCATTGTTCACCAGAAAAAAAAACAAGGGAAGGTTTCAGAAGACCTTTTCGGGAAGTAGTCAAATAGAGAAAAACACAATGGTCACAAATAAACATTTGAGCACAGAAGCTATCCACAGCAGAATTCAGCAAAATAAAAGCATAATTAAAGAAACTGGTACTCCCCTAAGTTTGTTTTGTCGGCGTTATAGGAGTTCCCCCACACTTGAGCTTCAGCCTCAAGTAGTGCAGCTTGGTTGCAGTGTAGACATGAAGTTGCACCTGCATAAGGCACTAGAAGCAACCATACTACAAACGGGGTTAAGAGTTTAGAAAAAACAAAATTAAAGAGAACCTGAAAATTAAAAGAAAATAAAAGCAAATGAAAGAAAATTTCATCCGGGTTGCCTCCCGGGAAGCTGCCCTTCTTTAACGTCTTTGGCTAGACGCTTTGAAGCGCACTCAAATATGAGGATCTTATAGAATTATTGCATGAGCATCAACTTTCTCGAGATTACCACCCTGGTAATGCTTCAGTCTTGACCCATTTACCATGAAAGTTTGTCCTTTAGCATCCACCAACTCAACTGATCCATATGGGTGACTTGGAGACAATAAATGGTCCAGCCCAATGGGATTTTAGTTTACCAGGGAACAACTTCAACCTGGAATTGTACAATAGAACCAAATCTCCCATATGGAACTCCCGTTAAGGATCATCTTGTCGTGCCACTTCTTGGTTTTCTCTTTGTAGATACGGTTATTTTCGTAGGCATCCTCTCGAAACTCTTCTAACTTGGTAAGCTGAAATTCTGTTTGTCACCTGCTCTCAGTAGATCAAAGTTTAGGGCTTTCATGGCCCAGAAAGATTTGTGCATGAGCTCGACCGGTAAATGACAAGCTTTTCCGAAGACCAATTGATATGGGGACATTCCGATGGGTGTCTTGTAGGCTGTTCTATATGCCCAGAGTGCATCATCCAGCTTCAGGGACCAGTCTTTTCTTGAAGAATTAACTGTCTTTTGTAGGATCCACTTCAATTCTCGGTTAGAGACCTCAGCCTGGCCATTTGTTTGAGGGTGATAAGGTAAGGCTACCTTGTGTCTTACTCCGTATTTTGTCATTAAGGTTGTGAACTGCTTATTACAGAAGTGGGATCCTCCATCACTGATTATAGCACGTGGGACTCCGAACCTTGTAAATATGTTCTTTTTCAAGAACTTAAGCACTACCTTTGCATCATTTGTGGGAGAGGCGATAGCTTCCACCCACTTAGTCACATAGTCGACTGCTACCAAGATGAAGAGGTTTGAGCAAGATGAAGGAAAGGGTCCCATGAAGTCAATGCCCCATACGTCGAACGGTTCTACCTCAAGTATAATGTTGAGAGGCATCTCATGTTTTCTGGAGGTGTTCCCAAGTCTTTGGCACTCGTCGCAGGAAGCTACAAAGGAATGACAGTCTTTATGCAGGGTTTTCCAGAAGAAACCTGATTGAAGTACCTTAACTGTTGTTCGTGCTGGCCCATGATGTCCTTCGGCTTCAAGCGAGTGACAATGTCGTAAAATGCTTTGGATTTCATTTCGGGGCACACATCTTCTCACCATCCCGTCTGCACAGACCTTGAAAAGGAGAGGGTCCTCCCAGTAGTAATGTTTTACATCTGAAAAGAACTTCTTCTTCTGATGGTAGGTTAGCCGTGTGGTATTATTCCTCTAGGTAGTTGGCCATGTCAGCGTACCATGGATCACCAGTGTCGCCAATCATAAAAATGCACTCATCTGGGAAGAATTCATTGATGGATGTGCCATCACTTGGTGCCTCTATGCGAGATAGGTGGTCTGCTACTACATTTTGCACTCCTGGCTTGTCTCTGATTTCAATCTCAAATTCTTGTAGTAGGAGTATCCACGGAGGAGTCGAGGTTTGGCATCTTCTTTGGCGAATAGATACTTCAGAGCGAGGATCGTGTGTGTTATTACTTTGCTTCCCAAGAGATATGATCGGAATTTATCCAAGCAAAGACTACTGCTAGAAGTTCCTTCTCAGTAGTTGCATAATTCTTCTGAGCATCGTTGAGGGTTCTACTTGCATAGTAGATGGTTCTCAGGATCTTCTCCTTCTTTTGAAATAAAGCGGCCCCAACTGCGTAGTCGCTGGCGTCGCACATAATTTCGAATGGTAGGCTCCAGTCTGGTGATATCACGATGGGGGCGGAGATGAGGCAATCTTTCAGTGTGTTGAAGGCTTGTAGGCATTTGTCAATGAAATTGAACTTGACGTCTTTAGCTAGGAGATCACATAGAGGCTTCGAAATTTTGGAAAAATCCTTGATAAACCTTCTATAGAACCCAGCATGGCCAAGGAAGCTTCTGATGTCTTTCACCGTCGTAGGTGGTGGTAATTTTTCAATGACCTCGACCTTGGCTTTGTCAACTTCAATCCTTTCGAAGATATTTTGTGCCCAAGAACTATTCCTTCTTTAACCATGAAATGACATTTTTCCCAGTTAAGCACAAGGTTTGTTTCTTCACACCGGGCGAGGATGGCGTCCAGATTGTTTAAACAGGATTCAAATGTGAGACCGAAGACAGAGAAGTCGTCCATGAAGACCTCGATGCTCTTCTCAAGATAGTCGCTGAAGATTGACATCATGCATCTTTGAAATGTGGCTGGGGCATTGCATAGACCAAATGGCATCCGATTATATGCAAATGTCCCGTATGGGCATGTGAATGTGGTATTTTCTTGGTCTTCTAAAGCAATAGGTATTTGAAAATATCCTGAATAGCCATCCAGGAAGCAGTAGTATCTTGCCCAGCCAATCTCCAGCATCTGATCAATGAAGGGCAGGGAAGTGGTCCTTCCGCGTGGCGCTATTTAGTTTCCTATAGTCGATGCAGACTCTCCAGCCCGTTGTGGTTCTCGGGGGATTAAATCACCCTTGTCGTTGGGGACCACAGTGAGACCTCCTTTTTTCGGGACAACTTGAACGGGGCTCACCCATTTGCTGTCAGAGATGGAGTAGATGATTCCAGCGTCAAGCAGTTTGAGCACCTCTTTCTTTACCACGTCTTTCATGGGATTAGCCTTCTCTGTGGTTGGACTAATGGCTTATAGGTATCTTCCATGTATATGTGATGTGTGCAAAAATGGGGTTGATACCTTTGATATCCGAGATGGACCAGCCTATCGCCTTCTTATGGTTCTGAAGGATCTTCAAGACGTTCCTCCTGTGTACTTGTTAGGGATGAAGAAATAATAACAGGTAGAGTACAAAGATCAGAAAGATAGACATACTTCAGGTGTGAAGGTAATGGATTCATTTCTACGAGAGGGGGTTGTTCAATTGATGGTAGTATCTTTTGAGTAGAATGCTCTAATGGTTCTGGTGGTGGGTAGCGTGGTTTAACATATGATTTTCTTTTATCCAGAGCTGCTACCATTTCAATTGTGTCAGGGTGTATTGGTTGGTTATCCAGGATCAACTAAAGCATTTTCGAGAGCATCATTACGAATAATAGCAGAGGAATTATCATGCACAATAGAGTCGACGATGTCTATGGAAAAGGTGGCTTCTATATGTGCGGGTTTCTTTATGACTTTGGACATGTCGTATTCTAAATTTTCGTTATGCAGTCTTAAAATGATCTTTCCTTTTTCAACGCCAATTAATGCTCTAGCAGTTCTCATGAAAGGTTGTCCTAATATTAAGGGCACCCTAGTGTCTTCTTCCATGTCAATCACAATAAAATCAGTAGGGAACACAAAAGTTCCTACAGTAACAATCAAGTCTTCTATTATCCCTTTCGGGAATACTAAAAACCTATATGCTAATTGTAATTGAATAGAAGTAGACATGCATTCACCAATATTAAGTTTGTTGAAAGTTGAGAGTGGCATTAAATTGATACTAGCTCCTAGGTCACATAGCCCACTACCACAATCAACATTATCAATGGAACATGGAATAATTGGCAAACCTGGGTCTCCAAGTTTTGGAGGGAGGTTCTTTAGAAGCACTGCTAACACTTCCTGCGTAAGGTGCACAGTCTCCACTTCCTACAACGATCTTTTGTTTGTGATGATGTCCTTCATGAACTTTGCGTATATCGGCATTTGTTTCAAAGCATCTACAAAAGGAATATTAATCGTTAGTTTCTTGAAGTGGGTTAGAAACTTTCCAAACTGTTCATCTAAATTTTTCTTTCTTATTCTGTTTGGAAAAGGAAGTGGGGGAAGAATCTTAGTTAGAGAGGAAGGAGTAGATTCAGGAGGCTCCTTCTTCTTGGAAATATTTTTCGGAGGAGGAGGGGCTTCTTCAGCATCTTCTTGTTCTTCTTGAGGCTTGTGAGCTTGCTGTTCTTGATTACCAAATTCATCTCGGGGAAGGGGTGAGTTGAGCGGCCTCCCACTTCTCAAAGTCACTGCTTTGGCATGTTCTCTTGGATTTGGATTCGGCTGACTAGGGAAGGTGCAAGATGGCCTTTGTGCAAGCTGCTAGCTGATTTGCTCCAGCTGTTGGTTGGTTTGTTGTATCTGGGCTTCAACCCTTCTGTTAGTGGCTTCTTGATCCACAAGTCTGGTTTGGGTCGAAGTCACGAATCCCTTCATTAGGTTTCTGAATTCCTCATTTGGATCAGCAGAGGATGATGATGGTTGTTGTTATTGGTGGAAACCTGGAGGGGCACCTTGTGCTCTATAACCCATATTAGAGTTTGGTTGGGGTCTATTTCCCTGATAGGTATTGGAACTGTTGTTCTGCCCCCTTGGTTTGATCGTTGTTTTTCCATGAGAAATTCGGGTGATTTCTCCATGGGTAGTTGTTGTTGATGTTGTAGGAATTACCGGGACGGTTTCCTATGAAGTGTACATCTTCGTACTCGCTTTTACCTTTGCATTGATGGGTTTCATGAGGACCGCGCATATGGCACATCCTTCTGCAGATGAACCTGGAGGTGAGGAGCTATTGTCTTTACGATTTCGTTTTGAGATGTTGTTAGCTTCTCCACCATCTTTGCAAGGGACGAGATCTGGGCTGATAAATGATCTGTAGGCTCAACGTGGAGTAGGCCTGCTGCTCGTGGCGTTCTTCCTTTGGATCTCGTCCACTGTCTTGTATTGCTCGTCATGGTTTCGAGAAGGTTCATCCCTTCTTGAGGAGATTTCATCATGAAACTTCCCTGCAGAGGAATTTACGAGTAGTCGGTTCCCATCATCCAGCCATTGAAAATGACAGGCAGAGGGATTGATCGTCGAGACCATGGTGGGAACACTTCATCAGCATATCCTTGAATGTCCCATGCGTCGTATACGTTTCTCCCGGCTCCTGACAGAATGTGTTGATTTCTCCGATCAATTGCCTTGTCTACTGGTTGGGTAGTATTTGGCAAGGAACTTCTGGGCCATTTGCAGCCATGTGTGGATTGATCAGGAAGGAAGACTTCGGTACCACCTGTTTGCTGAATCTGACAACGAGTGAGGAAATAGTTGTAGACGGATTCTTTCTTTGACAGTGCCGGTTTGACCAAAGGAATTACAGAAGTCTAGGAAGAGACTTAAATGATTTGGGGCTTCATCTGGATTTGCTCCACTAAACTTGCCTAAATCCCGGACGGCGGTGATGTAGTGGGTTTTGAAAGCCCATCGTCCGGTTTCTTGTGGTGTTAATTCGGGGAGAACTATGGCTGATGCCATTCCTTCAGTATCCGGTTGGTGGTAATCAGAGAGGGCACGGTGTTGTTAGGATATGTTAATATACTTAGGATATATTATTTATTACTTTCCAGATTTAGGAGTTAGTATATATCCTAAGTATATTAACATATCCTAACATCCTCTCCGGTGTGATAATCTGTCTGCCGTTTTCATTGCAAGGAATCCGGTCCTCCACGAACGTACAAAACACATCGAGATTGATGTTCATTACGTTTGTGATCAAATCAAAGCCGACCTCATTAATGTCACACACATTTCTAACTCATTTCAGAAAGCTGATATGCTAACCAAGGCTCTCACCGGGAAAGAATATCATCGTCAACTTGACTCCATGGGGATGATTAATGTGCTAGCAAATCGATGAAATCTTCTTCCATTTCTTCGATTTGAGGGGGGTGTTAGGATATGTTAATATACTTAGGATATATTATTTATTACTTTCCAGATTTATGAGTTAGTATATATCCTTGGTATCAGAGCATTAACTGAAGTCGGAGCAACCCAGGCAGAAACAGCCCTTGAAGTCGAAGATAAATAATATATCCTAAGTATGAGGATATATACTAACTCCTAAATCTGGAAAGTAATAAATAATATATCCTAAGTATATTAACATATCCTAACAGGTGTTGTGGTTGATTTTCGTGGTCCATTTCATCTATGACTTGGTTATCGCCCATTTCTTGATTTCTCTGATTTCTTCGTGCTTGTAGTAGAGTGCGCTCGGGTTCGGGTCTCGGACTGATTGGTGGAGAACCTCGGGTTCGAGTGTTTTGCATGCACAGAAGATAATTTGATTTGTGAGAAATTGCGAAATTAACAGTAAATAGATAAATAAAAGTAGAAATATTTAAATAGGCTGATAAACTTTAATTAAACAAAAATTAAAGTACCGAAAACTAGGGGAAATTGATAGAATCAATCTCCCCGACAACGGCGCCAAAAACTTGTTGGGCAAAATCTATATAATATTATATAAAGATTTATAGCAAACTAATAGGCAAGTGCACCTAGTCGGAGTAGTACAACAAGTGTCGTATCCTCAGGGAAATTGCTCAATTTTCCTAGTTTCGGTATTTAATAAACAATAAATAAAAGGGGTTTAGCCAGTGGCAATCTTGGTGTTTTTGGGTTGGACAGATAAAAACAATTAAAAGCTTAAATAAAACTGTTGTGTATCGAATGGATGGAAAACATGCTAAGGAAGGTGAAATCGCCTAAATATACTTCAGACTTTAATTATAATCCTAATTTGCTCTATTTGTCTGTTTAGGAATTTACCTTGTGGCCTCCCTAAAGCATAGGTAAGGTCAACTCTTAATTAATTCAATAAACTCTTTACTAGCAGAAAAAGTCTAAATCATTAATTAGCTTTAAGCAAAAATTCCTTTTATAACAGCGATGGATTTTATCAGCTAATTAAGGAGATAATAATAATTAACGTTTGTCTTCTTTGTGGCCTATTCTCTAATTTACAAAATCATTGAAATAAGAGAAACGTAAATGCGTAAAAATGATCAGTTCTTAAGCATTTAATAATTTAGAGAGACAAAACAAATATTTATAAGCAAACTCGGTATTATAAATAAGTCTGAATTATTTGGGGTCAAACACCCATCCTAAGCACAAATATAAACTTACTCAGACATTGACAGAAAGTAAAGATAGACAGACATCATAAATAAGACAAACATTAAAACAGAGTAAAGTTTGAGGAAAGAAGGAACTCTTTTTGGGGAGAGTCGATTCGCTTCCGGGCTTGTCTCCGTGATTATGCCGACCTCAAAACGATGACAAACGGGTAGAACGAAGAATAACGAACAAACTGGCAAAAGTAGACCGTGTCCGGGTCTGGTTTAGCCGGACACACATCCGGACACACCCTGTCCGGGTCTATTTAGCCAGACACAAATCCGGACACAGCTCCTTTAATGGAGTTCGCGTCTGGGTTTGTGCAGAGCTTCGTTCTGCGTTTGGTTTTCTGGAAACAAGAGCGTAAGGCTAATTTGGTGATGGAAAAGGATGAAGAATGGAGTATGGATGGAGGGAGAGTGAGTTTTGATGAGCGTTGATGAGTTGAGGATTTCAGGAGGGATGCGTTTGAAGATCGAAGAAGCGTGGGTTATTTATAGCAGAGGAAACAGGGGGAAGAGGACAAAAGCTTGCAGCAGACGTGGGTGAAGAAGATGGGGCGCCTGATATGTTAGATGTAGTAGATAGATAACGTTGTGGGCGCTGTAATTTGAAGAAGAAAATGGTGAAGACGGCGCAGTAGAAGAATTGAAGAAGAAAATGGAGAAGATGGCGCGAAGAAATCAGTCGCGTGAATTCTGGATCTGGGTTGCGTTACACACGTCCGGAAGTGGTCCGGATCCGGACATGTGCATCGGGAGTGAGCGTCCGGGAGCCGGACGTCTCAGTCGGGATTGCGTCGGGAGCCGGACGTGTGATTTCCGGCTTGTTTGTTCTGCAAACTTCGACAGGCTCCAGATTCTTCGTTTGAGCTCCGTTTTAGATCCGTTTGCGCCTATGCGTTCGTCTCTTCGTCTACTTTGCTCCTAGCTTGGTTTTCCTCATGTTTAACCAATAAATCTGTAAGATAACCAATAAAACATAAACTAGAGGAAAACTAACCAAAGTGGATAAATGAGCAAGAAAATTGCTAATATAATATATTAAATACACCCATTAAACATGCTCATTTAAAAAAAAAGGAATTTGACTTATTTTAATACAACCACCATAAATAATTTTTTTTAAAAATGATATTTTGATTAGCATAGCACTCGTGACTTCTGGGTATGCCGGCCTGTTTCCCTAGTACCTTGATTGAAGTAAGAGAACGCGGCGGGTTTGTGTCGTCAGTAGCTTCCCCCATGAAATCTGATGTCCAAAAGAGTACTCTCATTCATCAAACCTGCACAATGCCTTAAACCCAAATCCTCACTGAACCCTTACTACCCGGCCAACTATTGGAAGACAGCCAATGTTGTGTGCGAAATTATCCATACCCGAGAGCATTGGGAACGAGAGGTTGAAACCCACCTTGTCGCGGAGTCTATCGATGCAGCAGAAGTTGCACCTTTGGTCTTTGACCAAATACGAGACGTGGAACTGGGCGTCAAGTTCTACGATTGGGTCGCGAACCGGAAATACTGTCTATCACTCGACGAGTACGGATACTCTTCGTTTCTGAGCCTGCTAGCCACGAATAAAGCTTTTACTGAGGTTGAAAATGTGTTGAGTTGCTTGAGAACCGAGGGTATTTTGCCTACCTGCAAAGCCCTTAATGTGCTAATTCGAGCATATTCGGAGTCTGGCCTGCTTGACAAAGCACTCGATTGTTATGGATTCTTTAAGACTACATATGGATGTCTGCCCAATGTCGTGGCTAGCAATTCACTGCTTGATGCCCTCACAAAGTGTGGTCGAGTTGGAGTTGCTCGAAAGGTGTATGATGAAATGGCTGAGAGAGCACGATATGATAATGAATGTCTGGATGATTATAGTACTTGCATAATGGTGAGAACTTTGTGCTGGGAAGGCAAGGTTGAAGAAGGGAGGAAGATGATTGAGGACAGGTGGGGTAGAGGCTGTGTACCCAACGTTGTATTCTACAATACACTTATTCATGGGTACATCAAGAAAGATGAGATTTCTGGTGCTCTCCGGTTGTTTGAGGAGTTGAAATTGAAGGGCCATTTACCTACAGTGGAAACTTATGGTCCATTGATTTGTGGATTCTGCAAAGAAGGAAATTTCAAAATTGTTGATGAGGTTTTGGCAGACATGAAGACCCGGGGATTGATAGTCAATGTTGAGATCTATAATACTATTATTGAGTATAGGTATAGACAAGGCTGCTTGGTGGAACCATTAGTCCTAATAAGAGAGATGCTTGAGGGTGGTTGTGACCCAGATATTGTGACGTTCAACATATTAATTAAAGGCTTATGTAGCTGTGGGAAAGTCGTGGAAGCCGAAAATCTTCTACAGATAGCAAAAAATAAGGGACTATCTCCAGATAAATATAGCTATACTCCTTTGATTAATTACCATTGCAAACATGACAATATTGACAGGGCCACGCAGTTGCTAGTTGAGATGACGGAAAGAGGACATAAACCTGATATGGTTACTTATGGAGCTCTTATACATGGTCTTGTTATCCAGGGCGAGGTTGATGCTGCCATAAATATAAGCGAAAAGATGATTGAAAGGGGAATCACTCCTGATTCTGAAATCTACAATGTTTTGATTAGTGGACTTTGCCGAAAAGGGATGCTCTCATCTGCAAAGAAGATGCTGGCCGAGATGTTTCACCGAAATGCTCTTCCTGATGAATTTGTTTTTGCCACTCTCATTGATGGGTTCATCAGAAACGGTAAGTTCATGGATGCGAGGAGACTCTTTGAGCTCTCTGTTGAGAATGGTATGAATCCTGGTATCGTGGGCTATAATGCCATGATCAAGGGCTATTGCAAATCTGGGTTGATGATGGAAGCTGAGTCATGCCTCAAGAAAATGGTTGAAAAATGTATCTTTCCTGATCAGTTCACATACTCAACCTTGATAGATGGTTACATTAAGCAGCATGACATGGGTGATGCTTTAAAGATGTTGGCTGATATGGTAAAAAGGAAATGCAAACCAAATGTAGTTACCTATACATCTCTTGTTGATGGGTACTGTCGCCAGGGAGATCATGTTGCAGCCGAAAAGACATTGAGAACCATGCAACTTTATGGTGTAGAACCTAATGTTGTCACTTACAGCATTATTATTGGTGCATTGTGCAAGGGGAATAAACTTGCCAAGGCAGCAATGATATTTCAGGAGATGCTGAAAAACAACTGCATCCCTAATGATTGTACTTTTAATTATCTTGTTAATGGGCTTGTAAATAACGTCCATGCTTTGAGATCTGTTGAAGATGTTATCCGGAAAGATGATAGCTTGACTGAGGAGCACAGCTGTCCAATGTTGCTAGAATTTTTCAGAACAATGGTATCAGATGCTTGGTTGCCGACGGCTGCTGCTTATAACTCTATATTGCTCTGCCTTTGTCACCATGGACTGCTCAAGATTGCTTTGCAACTAAATGAGAAACTGATTGCTAAAGGTATTCTTCCTGATCCAGTGACGCTTCTTGCGTTGTTACATGCTATTTGCTTGGAAGGTAAACGAAGTGAGTGGAGAAATTTCATCCCTTGGAATTTAAATGAGCGAGAGCTTCACGTTGCAATCAAGTATCTGGGTTTATTAGGGAAGTATCTTACCCCTCAGATGCTTGATGAGGTTTTGTCAATTCTACATAGCCAGATCGAAGAGTGGAAATTTGTCAATCAAGCAGCCCAACGTAAAGCCAGTGGAAGCTAAGAAAGCAGATGATGACGAATGGTGTGTTCACGACATTGGATATTTGGTATCTTGGGTTAAGAATGCAAATTGACCTCTTGTACATCATCGGACTAGCGAATTGCCCCAGTAAGGTATTTAATCTGCTGACTTTTGTTCTCCCTTTAAATCATGGAATCTTAAGGATAAGATTGATATCATCAATTTGATGAATTTCTTGCAGAAGTAGACATCTGAATGCTGAGAAATTATCATTGCAGTCTGCCACAACTCTGGGCCTTTTTTATGCTGCTTTTGGATGTGCAAACAACAAAGGGTAGCAATAAGCAATTATGGTATCCCCTCATATCTTTCTATTTAGGCTGTTCATGTATAGGCTTTTTTGTACATTGTATTTTCTGCTGAATACTAGCATACTGCCCTCTCTTATATTCCTCTCTGTAAGTTAAGAGGCTAACGACAGTTGGAGGCCTTCATATTAATCTTATTGGTACGGTGCATATATTTTTCTTGGTCGACAAGAGAAGACCCTTAGGCTGCTAAAGTTGAACAAAGACCGTAATTTAAAAAAAAATATATTTCGAACATACAGCAAAGGTGTTATGGATACTACTTTTTAATCTGATATGTTCTTTGAATCTTGTTTTTGATATCTCTGCAATTGTTCGAGTTTGTATTCTTCAACTAATCATTGAGTTGGGTCGAGTGAGGTTTTTATTGGCAAACCCCTAATTGTCTGATATGTTCTGTTTAATCTGATATGTTCTTTTGAAGGAAGTATGCAGTTAGTGATTGTCGGAGTTAATTTATGATGTTACCCTGCAATTTAACCATCATTTATGACGAAATGAATCCTCTTTGTGAACTGCAGATAGGAATACGGCAGGTGAATGATGCGTAGGGAATGTACATTTTGCTCACTGACTGGAGTGAAACCCGTGTTTGTAAAATAATTTATTGGGATTCCAATTAGCGGGTCGCAAACAGAGAAAAAGAGCTGATTAGTGTGACAGAGAAGAACGTTGGAACATCTGCTGTTGTCTCCATCGCTGTACGCAAACTCTGCCACAATCACATTCGCATAAAGGTTAGTGAAGTTCATAGGTGTAGACTGTAGATAGAGAGTTAGTATCTGATATGGTTTGATTAGATTTCGAACTTGTAAGCAGTTTATGAGAAAACGTTTAAACCCATTTGCTGGGCCTTGTGTTAATATCTGTACCCGAGACCGTAATCTGGACGCTTGTTGATACTGTAGATTTATATAGTCAAGGCGTTAAATGAGGAAATCGAAAGCGGACTACAACTCGGGCGTACGTGGGTATTTTGTGATAATGATCCGAGAATTTTAGCTTGCAACTGCTTGATTAGAATTAATCGAGATGACAAGCAGAAGCGCCTATAACAACGATCGTGATGGATTCAACTATCCCTGCCTGCAGCGTATTAAACTGAAGTGAACTCTACCGTGGAGAGCCGGTGGTGTTAATCTCCGGGGCTTCAGCTAGCCAGATGGTCGGGGGTGTACATTATTATCGTACAATAGTTAGTGTATGTCATTAAACTAGACTAATATATATATAGTGTGCAACTCTCCTTGATGGGCCGCTAATATCTATATTTATCGTGATGTTTGACTACTTTCAAGAGCCACTAATTACTCCTTCCCTGATAACTAGAGCCACATTAATTACACAAAACCTTTATTGTAGTTTGATGTCATTTTTGTCATTGACCAACTCCACATACTAACATTCGATCGTAAATTACAGAACAAGACAATTTAGTCAGGTAATCCAATATAAACTTAAAGTTTGAGTGTAATTATAGGTGGTCTCCAATTAGTGTATGCTCATGCTCTACTTGCTGATTTGCCCTTATCTTAATTACGCATGTATAATATCGAATATTAGTCATAATGTCATATATATATTCGTATATTCAGCGACTATGTTGTATGACCATCTTGTTTACTTTATTACACGTTTTCCATTTTAATATTAAACATATAAGTCAAATAATTTTATAAAACTAAATTTTATAATATATAGTTTATCATCTTATATAATTTGGAAAACTTAAAATTTTAAAATTATTTTATCTAACAAATAGTAACGATTAATTCAGGAGGGAGGGAGTATCAATTAGTGGATAATCATTGATATGGCATGTAGAGTAGAGAGTATTGTTGACGGGTCTAATATATATATAGCATTACAAGAAGATTTTGACTGCAGGCACACTATACATTAATCTAACATTGTACCAACATACTATGTACATATGTATTATTTATATAAATGTTTGGTATACTTACAGTGAAACCGCAGTTATACACAGCTCACACATTATCTACTATCTAGAATATAGATGAGAAGATTTTGACAGCAGATGGATTATATATCTTGTCGGATAATTTGATGAGTCATGATCAAAATCCTATATATGTATTTACTAGTATTTCTTAAAGATGCCTAACAACGATTTTGACAAAAGCCAACACTATTATAATCATAAACGCTGAATGTTTCTCAGCATTATTAAAAATGTATATTCCCCGTGCTATCATAGCAACAAGAGCGTTTATCTCTTACATTTGCGAGAATGATGATTATATTTTTGATGATTGTTTCTTACCCAAACGCTAAATGAGTCTCATTTTTTATTTTATTTTTTAAAAAATTGATCTCAATCTACGTAAAACATGTGATCCCTTTATCTGGAATTGACAGGATATTCCATTTTAAGAATAAGTGGCGGGACAGAGATTTCCAACCCAATTTAGGGTGGGTGGCGCATGTTACCGGTTTATAAACCACGTTTGTTTTATTGTAACGTATTATTATT
The DNA here is from genome assembly GCA_023374045.1 of Limonium bicolor. Lineage (NCBI taxonomy): Eukaryota > Viridiplantae > Streptophyta > Magnoliopsida > Caryophyllales > Plumbaginaceae > Limonium > Limonium bicolor. The sequence goes on from CM041778.1 coordinate 149,792,002, forward strand.
TTTAATAATTAATGGCCTAGTTCAGGATCCACATAAATTGTAGATCCAATAGGAGAAACAACACAAACATCTGTTCATCCTATCTAGTTATCTATCTATACACACATGTGGTACTGTACATAGATATAATCACCATTGCATACAACCATGTAATATTTCATGTTTCACCCTTTTCTAATTGATCATATTATTGACTTTGCACTTTTGTTTGTTTAATTTAATATTTAATGTATATTATTGTTAATTTTAATAATTTAAATTTGATTTGTTTAGCAAATAAAATATCTATAATGAGGCGTAGCATATTATAAACTCAATCTATCTTATATTATGTAAAATTGAATCTATCAAAAAAGAATTATGTTAAATTGAAAAAAGTATGAAAAAAAATTGGTTGGGAACAGAGAGAAGAGTGACAAGGAATTTTAAAAAATAGACGTTCTGAGCTACATGAGTAAGTTTTGTAATTTAGAAAAATTGGGAGAGAAACATGGGAGGGATACGTGACTTGATTGTTTGTTTTTTTTATTTTTTATCACAAAAATTTTAAATTGTTATAACTTTTAATATATAAGTCTAAAATGAAAAAAATATATATCACTGTTTATCTAAATTCAAACTCTTCAAAACAAGACCAGTCATGAATATGTTTTGACAACTTTTAAAAAAATTTATTTTTACATTGTTACAATGATATTTTAACGTGAGGATATATGTACATATTTTAATGTGAGAATGTACATGTTTTAATGTGACAATGTACATGTTCAAATGTGAGAATATACATGTTCTTTAATGAACATCTGTACATGTTTGTATGACCATATATACAAGTTTTCTCTCTTATATGTACAGATTTTAATCTAAGGATGTACATATTTAATGATTCATACAAGTTTATGTAACAATCTGTATGTTTTTAACGATGGTGTACATGTTTTTACGTGAGGATGTACATGCTTTAGTGAATATTTGTTCCATCTGTACAAGTTTTCTTTTACTCTATGCTCCATACATGTAAAAATAAATTTTTTAAAAGTTATCAAAACATATCCATGACTGGTCTTATTTTGAAGAGCTTGAATTTAGGTGAACAATGATATAATTTTTTTTCATTTTGGACTTATATATTAAAAATTACAACAATTTAAAATTACTGTAATTGTGATAAAAAAGAAAAAAAAACATACTTTCACAAACAAAAAAATAAAAAATAAAATAATAAAACCACGACTCAAATATAACCATCTTGGGCAGTTATAACCAAGAATTTGCGTTTAAAAAAATGTATACATAACTCATGAATCACGACTCAAACCTACGAGCACGAACATTATCACCCATATGCCGAAATAATTTAATATTAATATAAAAATAACATAAAAGATGCAGCGTGTGGAGGTGTGATGCTCCCTTCTCTCTCTTCCACTTTCAGCATTTTCTCACTTTGTTTATTCTAGTTCATTAGCATGTAAAAATCACCATTGTCAACCTTATCGTCTCCTTACATCCCACCATTCTAGTCACTTTTCTCTTCTTCTTCTCTAATTAGTCGCCATTTCATCTTTTTTTTTTTTGAACATAATATTGCCATTGATTAAGTAACAAGTTTTAGTACAAACTCTGGTATAAAATCCAGAGGCCATGAACCCGTCAGCTGTGTGCTCCGGGCATGGTTAGCAAGACTATGCGCTGCAACATTGGCATCACGTGAAATATAAAACCAGCCTATATCATTAAAACAACCTAAATTCCCCATGAGTCTATCCAAAACTGCTGTTGCCGAAGATAATAGCGAAGAGACAGCACCCCCATGAAGATATTGAATAGTAGACCTACAGTCGGAGAGGACTCGCAGATTGTGTACCCCCATCTTTGAGACGGCGTCTAAAGCTCCTTCAATTGCCAAAGCCTCCGCATCTGAGACAAGCATGGGCCGCTTATAAGCTACGCATCCAGCAGCTGATACCCCAGCTTGAGTCCGTAAAATCCAAGCTAAACCAACTCGATCATGACGGTCTAAACTTGCATCCACAAACAAGTCCGAGATATGCGGCTGTAGGCGGCGATGCAAAGCCAAAGCAGCTGTTCCATTGTGATTTGCAGTAGTAGAGAGCTGGAAAAAACTATCCGCTTGGCACCATCCTTGTTCGAAAGAGTGCACCCGACCATGAGCTGCCTGACATCGGGCGAACCACAATTTCCATAGGAACCCTAAATAAGATGCCGTCTTTGCTTTTGATTGGTGTAAGCAAAACTCATAAAACCAGTGCCGAAACCCATCATCTGTGCATACAGAAAGCGGCAAATGATATCCAAAATTGTCCCATAGGCCACGTACCACTGTACAATCATGCAAGGCATGCAGAAGAGTTTCGTGCGAGTCACAGAAATAGCATATAGTAGGCATGTCCGATTGGATCCTATCCCGGATGGCGGTCTTGCATGGTAACTTGATAGCAAGCAGTTTCCAACCGTAAAGTCTTATGCGAGACGGAAGATCAAGAGCCCAAATTAATCGAAATACTCGTTTCCTGGATGCTGCCTGTGAGGTAGAAGGCTCTGTGGCCTGTTTCATTGCAAAAGCCGCAGCATAGGCCGAAGCCACTGTAAACTTGGACGGCTCTAGCCCCCAGTACCAGTAATCCTCGCTTGGTGATTGACCCTGCGGTAAAGGAACAGATAACACGTGAGACACATCAGAAGCAGCACACCATTGGTTTATAAGGGAAAGATTCCAACGTTGATCGCCTGTAATTAGGGTAGCCACCGATGCATATTGGGCAACCATTGGTGGTAGAAGCCACGGAAAAAGCTTTCCCCCTGGCTTCGACGCCAGCCACCGATCAGTGAGGTTTGTGGTTTGGCCATTAACAATCCCCTACGTGCCCCGAGCTCCACTAAATCCCTGACACTAAGAAGGGCTCGCCAGATGGGGCTAGCATTAGAGCCCGGCTGCACCGTCATCCAGGTGGAGTTCCTTACATATTTTGCCTTATAAAACTGGGACAACATGGAATCAGGGTCAGTGAGAAAACGCCAAAACTGTCGAGCTAGCAGGGCCCGATTATGGCAATGCAACTCTCTGAAACCCATCCCACCAGAAAACCGATCACGGCATAAGTTTGACCATTTTGTCCAGCGTATAGCATTGGAATGTGCCTCTCCTCCCCACCAGAAACTATTAATATAAGACTGAATCTGCTTGAGCAAAGATTTTGGTAAAAGAATAACAGACATTGCATAAGAGGGAATCGCCTGCAATACCGCTTTAACCAGCAAAGTTCGACCCGCCTGAGATACCTTATGCGTCCAACTGTTAATCCGTTTAAGAACCCGATCCTTAATATAGTTGAAAACCGCACATTTCTTCTTTCCAATTGTACTTGGAAAACCAAGATACAACCCAAGGTCCGAAACCTGATTAGCACCAAAAACTGCGGCAATGGAGTCCCTGAGATGGCGTGACAGACCAGAAGAAAACATTAACGCTGATTTGGCTGTGTTTATGCATTGGCCAGAGGCAACTTGAAAATCCTATAAAATGTGATGAAGTATAAGAGCATTAGGGACAGTTGCCTCCCCGAAGAGGACTATGTCATCAGCAAACAGGAGATTAGATACGTCCCAACCAAGACCTGGTACCGTGTATCCCCTATAAATCCCAGTCGTAGTGGCCAACTGAAGGGCTGAAGTAAATGCTTCCATACATATGATGAACAATATTGGAGACAGAGGATCGCCTTGACGAAGTCCATGTGTTGGGGAAAACCTCTGGCCTGGATATCCATTGATTAATATAGAGGTACGAACCGTTGTTAAACATTGTCTCACTAGAGCTACCCAATTTGGATGGAAGCCCATGCTTTGCAAGACATCCAAAACAAACTTCCATTCAAGCCGATCAAAAGCTTTGGACATGTCTACCTTGTATGCAAAGTGACCCTTGGATTTAGCTGTAGAACGCCGCATAAAATGTAGAATCTCATGAGACAGCATAATTTGATCTGTAATAAGCCTACCATGCACAAAGGCTGCTTGATTATTAGAGATAACTGACGACAAGATGTTCGCGACTCGATTTACCAGCACCTTGGAGATAACTCGATAGATTGTGTTACATAATGAAATAGGCCGAAAATGATTGATGGACACTGCTCCTGGTTTTTTCGGAATTAGAACCACATCTGTGTCATTTAAAGTTTGCGGCACAATATTATGATTGAGGAAATTCAAACATGTATGGACAAAATCTGCATTGATGATAGGCCAGAAAGTGCGCAAAAAACAGCCATTTACACCATCTGGACCTGGAGCTTTCTGGGGATTCATCTGATTGAAAGCCTTAATCACTTCCTCCTTAGTGTATGGTACACCCAATTCCTGGCAAGAAGTTGGGGATACTCTGTCTGCTACGCAGGCTAAAAAATGCTCATTCTGTGGTGGATTCGACGAAGTAAACAGCGTTTGAAAATAATCCCGTGCCACAAATTCAATACCTTGCCAAGTATGTTGTGGTGGGCGAGCATCAGAAGATAAGGTAGTAATGGTGTTATAGCGTGTACGCATGCGGTAACGATGAAAGAAGAAACTGGTGTTACGATCTCCAGAAGCCAGCCATGTTTGCCTGGAGCGTTGATGAAGCCGCACCTCCTCCTTTTGCAATAAGGAATCCATTATAGAGTTTAAAGAATTCCAGCGATCAAAAGTCTGTGGCGTGGACGCATGCTCAGCAAGACTGTGAATTTGTTCCCGTGTCTGATTCAACAAACGTTTCTCTATCCATACCTGTTTCTTTCCCCAAACTCTAAGTTCATGGCCGCAGTGCCTTACTTTCCCACAATAATCCAAAGTCTGTCTGGAATTCCACACAGATTGTACCAAAGACCGACATTCAGGATGCGATGACCAGCAGTTTTCAAATCGAAAAGGTCTTGGGCCCCGATGTTGTACTGGATTTAAAACCAGTTTAATGGGTTTGTGGTCTGAATGACCCCATTGCAAATGGTAATTTGTAGCATCAGGGAACTGAGAAAGCCATGCAGAGTTACAGACAAAACGATCCAAACGACTGCGAGAAGACTGATTGTTTTTGCTCTTAGTTGTATGTGTAAACTTTGAACCTCTAAAACCTAAGTCGTGAAGATCATAATCAGTTAGGCACGATTGAAACTCATGCATAGCAGTTAGAGACCGAAAACCCCGCCCACTGTGCTCATGAAAGTGCAAGACTTCATTAAAGTCCCCACCCAAAACCCAAGGTCCATCCCATTGCGAACTGAGATACCGAAGCAAATTCCATGTTTTCCATTTATGCTGATTATCGGACCAGCCATACACCCCCGAAAACCTCCACTGTCTGGATCCAAAACCCCCAATCAAAACATCCACATGATGAGCCGAGTAACTAAGTACAGAGACATCCAAACCTACAGACCAAAAGAAACCAACCCCAGCTTTCCTGCCTATACTATCACCACCCACCCAGTTATATCTACGAAGGCTTCTAGCCAAAGGACGCAACTCAAAAGACGACAACTTGGTCTCAGCCAAGAAAACAAAAGTTGGTACTTGATGGTGGATCACGTCCCTTATCCAGCGAATTGCGGCAGCTCCACCCAGGCCCCGACAATTCGCAACCAGAAAAGACATTATGACGGGCGACGCTGGGAATCACCCAGCATCGCCGATGAAGCTGTAGCAGTGTCGTCTCCCTTGCCTCGCTTGACTACTTCTTCGATGGAGTGAACTTCCCGGAGCTCAGATTCTGAGGAAGAGCATTGTACCACAGAGAGCTTGCGCTTACGGCCGTCTGACGCAGATGGAGAATGTACAAACTCACCATCTTCTATTATAGGATCCTGGTTAATATCAAGCATTATTTTGGAACCTTCGTCCCCTTCTGCAGACTCCTCAACAACAGCGACAGAGTGACCAACAATCGGCCTGGACGGTGGAGAAGCGTGACGATTACCAATTCCACCTTCAGGAGCATCAAGAGAAGGGCGAGTTCCCTCCGCAGACCCTGCCTTCAGCCACATCCCATAATTCAGCTCCTCTGCTGTGGCATCAGTACGGTATGGACAATCACGAAGGAGATGAGTGAAATGTCCACAGAGAAAACAAAGGTTGGGCAGACGTTCATACGTGAGAGGAAGAACTATAGACTTCCCTGCCATTGTGATGGAAGAAAAGCGAAGCAGAGGGCGAGTGACATCGATTTTGACCTTCATCCTCATATACGAGCCTGCCCTGCGCCTGTCGAACTCCGCATAGTCTTGAAAAACTCCGATCTGATTCCCCAATCTTTTAGCGAAGAGAGGACTCATGAACTCAAGAGGGACGTCATGCACATGCAGCCAGAAAGAGACCCAGCGAAACTCATGCTCCTTAGGTGGTGTTGCCTTATCAATCTCTGTAAGGACCAGCAGGTTGCCATCATGAGTCCACGGCCCTCGAGAGAGGATGGACTGAACCAGGCCTTCATCAGGCAGTCGAAAGAGAAAAAGGCCACCCTCCAAGCTGCGAATCTGAAGAGTGTACTCACACCGCCATGCTTTTGCCAGAGTACGTTCCATGGCTTTTACATCAATGGAACGATGCATCAGTAACTTTCCCAGCAAGCAACAATGAGTCAAAGCTATGGACCCAGCGTCAATGAGATCGTCGACAACAACCGCTTCTTCTTCGGCAGCCGTAAGTGAAAGTTGAGCACAGTGGGCTACAAGGTCGTCAGCATGTTTGGGGTGTGCGGTCGGATCCATGAGGATCGTGAAAGGAACGATGGAGGTAATCTTGGAAAAATAAGCTAATAGAAGATATAGCCAGAAACGCGTGGAACTAGAGATGGTGAAGCAGGGAGAAGTTGGGAAGACGATTGAGTTACGCACCGGTTGAGCGTCTATTAAATACTGAATTTGAAAACCCGTGCATAACCGTCGTTTCAAAATTCGTCGATGTAATGATGGTTTGCATGGCTTGATTGGATAGTTGAGATGGGGAACTCGGTGAAACGTGGTGTGCTTTGCGTAATCCATTGCTAAACAGAGCGACAGATGAGCTGATGTAGGAAGCTTCGCATGCAAAGGTGGAAGACCAAAGGTTGGACTGCAAAAAGCTGCGACTGCTTGAGAGAAAACCTCACCCGGGAGGAAACCTCGACCGCCCTGCCATTTCATCTTTTATAAGACTAATATTTGTTGTCTGTTTCCCCCTTCAATAATGACCGCACCTCCACATTTTCATCTCCAACTTCCAGAGTCCACTGCTCTTAGATCTAGACTTCCTTTTACTCAGTGGCGCAGCCACATTATAAGTTAGGGGAGCCCAGTTCTCCCAATTGTCCCGATGACAACATTTTTTTATTACTAGTTTTATATAATATAGTTTATTTGGTTATAAGTTAAGTTGAATTTATTAAAATTGTCTAAAGTATCTATGATATTATTATTTTTAATTAATATGAGTCCATTTTAAATTGTTTAGTGTTATAAATAGAAATAATAAATTACACTTAATACATTAGTTGATGTTATTAAGTGTCTTATATTTTATATATTATTATTTTTATAACCATAATTTAAACTGAAAAACTTGCTTTTAAAATATTAATTGGGTTGATCAAATTTTAGTTTAAAGTTAAGTCAATGAGTCTTGTAATTGTCACTATGTACTACCTTCTATTCTTAATAAATGATGTTTTGAAAGTTACCATTTTTTCAAAATATAAGATGTTTTGGACTTTTTAATCACTCAATTTTCATATACCCTCTTACTTTTTTCTCTCACTCACAACTTCTCTATTTCTTATAAAAAAGTTAGGATAAAGTAGTCCAAAAATTGTCTCTTTAATTTCCGTGTTTTGTGAAAATTATCTATGAAAAATAGGATAGAGTATATTTTAGTAAGTTATATTTATATTTAAAATATAAACCTTTAAACCATATTGTAAGTATTTTTATTTTAAAATTTTATTATTTATTTTCAGAATATATTAAGTATTCATATTAAATATATAGCCACAAATTTTTTTGGCCCCCCTAATTTGAAATCCTGGCTCCGCCCCTGCTTTTACTTGATATGTTTAGATCTTGTGCAAATCTAGTTGTGGCATGTCGGTTTTGAGCTTCCACTTCGATCTTCAGCTCTTCCTGTCTATGATCCCACCACATCGATACCAATCTGAAGGTTTTCAAGTCGAGTTCGAGCTCTTGGACCTTTTGCATGTTGGTATTTCTTATGTTTTAATGTTATTTTCGAGTCTAGCAATATATCTAGGTATTATGGTTCCAGATCTAGTAATAGATCTAGGAATGTTGTTGGCTTTTGGGATCTACCCAACTATAGGTTGGGATAGATCGTTGTTGTTAATGATGCTGAGGAGCATGTTTGAGCTCTTACTTTTTTTCTTTTAGTTCGATTAGTGTTCACAATTGCTTGTGGATGTCCTAGCTGATTTTGGGTTCTAAAATATCCTAATTATGTACTTATCATATTTTAATGAAAAATAGTCTTTGAAAAATAAAAAATATATAAATAACATATTCTTGTGTCTATCTTCACACGGCTAAATTTCTAACCAAAAGAAATAAGACCTACATAACTAGTTTTTAGTAAAGACAACCTCATCTTATATTAAATTAAGGAGAGAATATAGCGTGGGATATCATCATACCAAGTTCCAACTAATTTTTTTCCCGCCTAGGTTAGCTAGAACATGAGCGGCTATGTTCTTTATTCGAGGTAAATATGATCAAAAAACTTTTCTATAAGATGAAGCTAAATCTAACACATCTTGCAAACATATTTTAACATCCATGTGTACATCTTTGGAACCTTTCATGAAATTCACCACTGGTAGGCAATCTAAGTGAATACGTATAGCCCTTACGCTTAATCCGTATCCAAGAATTAGACCCTATAATAGAGCCTTAGCTTCAACAACTACCGGATCCCTTTGGTTAGTACCATTAATGATGCTAGCCGCTAAGACCTTCCCCTCCCCTGTTTTGCAAACCACTCTTATTCCAAAACCATCTTTGTTGACGCTACCATCCATAAAAATCTACAGCTCTTCTCTGTCGCACCTCTGCTTCGCATCCTGTTGAAGTTGTGCCAACTCTGCTACTGAAATTGCCATATCAATATAAGCCTGAGCTTGATCCATTCCAATCCCAAAATTATTGCACCGGCCATGGTCAATTTGGCATTATGCAAAGATTTTCCATAGAACTGTAATCATAGCTTGAATGCGGTGAAGGCCTTTAGTGGGACAAATTGAAATCAGCCAATCATGCAGGGCACTATCATTCAGCAAAAGAGGTGGCCTCTCCATCTTTTTGTTCTTCCACCATTCCCTAACAATTCGACATTCAACAAAAGTGTGAACTCCCACATCTAAGGCAATTAGCATCCATCGTGTCAATGCTCCTTGCCCGTAGAAGAGCATGACATGGAATGATTATTTGCATTAATTTCAATGCAAAAAGTTAAACACGTAGAGGAACTTGGCACTTTCTAATCTTTTCCATAGTAGTACCAATCCGACTCACATAAGATGTGAAGTTATCATGTTGCGACTTCACTTAAGTAACCAAATGATAGGCCGATTTGACAGAGAAGGTACTTGAATGCAAAAGACTCTAAAACCAAGAATCTTGTCTAGGCACGACACTGAGAGGCATCCAAAATATTATCCTGTCATCTTCATTGTTAACCATGCACGAACTCTTTCTTCATTCCAAGATCTATAGGCTGAATCAACAAGAGATGAGACAAAACCTTCGTGCCGGATACCTTCAAGAATAACTCATTCCCAAGGCTTCCCCCTGTTTTATCTAGAATCCATCTGTCTGTAAGCTTGGTAGACTTCCCATCCCCAATGACCTTTTGTGCTCCATTGCTCAAAAGATATAGTGAATTCCATATTGATCTCCAAACTAGGCTTGATCTTGCCCTTAGCTAAGTTCCTAAGGGATAAGAGTTATGATAATATTATTCTTCAAAAAACGCGCCAATAAGAGGTGTGGTTATGAAGGATGCGCCAACACTATCTCGTAAGGAGAGCATCATTAAAGGCGAAGGGGTCTCTGAATCCCCAACCCCCTTTGTCAAAACTCTTACAAAGATCTTTCTAGCTTTTCTAACAAATACCCTTACTAGCCAACGAGCCTGTCCACCAAAACTACCGGATCGCATATTTAATCTCTTAGATAAGACTATATATTTGCAAGCTTAATGACACCCATGATATACGAGGGAACGGTCGAGAGGACCGTTTTGATCATAATACTTCTTCCTGCCTGGGAAACTTTACATTGCCAAATCATAATCAACTTAATAACCCTATCCCTGATATATCTAAAAATACCCTTTTTACAAAGACCAAACACTTGGGAAGCCCAAAAAAAGCCCCAAGTTATGTGTCTCTTTGATCCAGAATATGGCGGAAATATGATTTTTATGGTAAGAGGACAAGCTTGCAGAGAAAACAAAACCTGATTTTCAAAATTAATCATCTCCCTTGAATCCTTTATAAAATCTTCAATAAGAATTTTGGTTGTGTTATGCTTGCAAGCACGCCCAGATAAAAGGAAATCATCGGCGAAGAATAGGCTGACAACATCAAACCCTAGTCCCCTAAAGGTGATACCATGTAGCAGTCCAACTTGCAAAACAATCCTTAAGCCTGAGGAGAAAGCCTTCATGCAGCACATGAACAAAAAGGGGATAGGAGGTCTCCTTACCTTAAGCGACGCTATATGGTTTAAAAACTCGTCTTGGCTGCCCATTGATCAGTAATGCGAAAGAGGTTGTGGTGATACATTTCTCAACAAGCCTAATCCAGTTCTCATGGAAAATCATACGACGTAGAATTCCAAGCACAAAGGACCACTCAACCCGATCAAAGGCCTTGGTCATATCTAGCTTTAGTGCTTAATAACCTCATTGTGAAGCCTTCGAGGAGTTCATAAAATGAAGGAACTCATGTGCTATAATCATGTTATCGAAGATGAGCCTTCCCGAGATGAATGCCCCCTGATCCTCTAAAATAACCGAACTCATAACACCTCACGCTTTGTTAACTAATATATTTGAGATAACCCGATAAATGGTGTTACAAAGGGATATCGATCTGAAATCACACAACCCCAACCTTTATAGGGATAAGGGTAATGTGTGTGTGGTTGAGGTTGTCTGACATCACATCTGTATTTAGGAACTTCAAAGTGGTGTAGACAAAATCATTGCCAATGATATCCAAATAGTGCTTAATGAATGTACCATTAGTGCCGTGCGGCCATGGCACCTTGTTAGGATGAAGATCCTGTATGGCGCAAAGAAACTCTTCCTTAGAATATGATTCGCCCAATTGATCATACTGATTCATGCTATCTCGTTGTCCACACATGCAAGAGGTGAGGGTTCTCTTGAGGGCTTGTGATAGTCAAAAGCTTATTGAAATAATTACGAGTTGTATCCTCAATGTCCACTGGATTTGAGATTGTCATTCGAGACATACAACTTATGAATAATGTTCATTTGCCTCCTTGCATGGACTCTATTAAAGATAAAGATAGTATCTCTATCGCCTTCTCAGACATTATTGTCTAGACCTAGATAGTTAGTTCCAATTAGCAACATGTCACTAGTAGAAAAATGACCTAGCTATTTCGGCGGTTTCAAGGGGCCTATTTTGGCGGTTGTAAACCGTCAAAATGAGCACCGCCGAAATAGGTGCACCTATCTCGGCGGTTGTCAAACATAACCGCCGAAATAGGTGGGTGCCCAAATCAAAATCTGACGACATCTATCTCGGCGGTTCTTAGCTCATAACTGCCGAGATAGACTCATGGTCGGTCCTTGGATCGGTCTCTAGGTTGGTTGGTTGCAGAATACTTTCTGGTATTGACCGACCTAGAGATCGATCCAGGGACCGACCATGAGTCTATCTCGGCGGTTGTGAGCTAAGAACCGCCGAGATAGGCCCTATTTTTGTATCTATTTCGGCGGTTCTAAGCTAAGAATCGCCGAAATAACCCCCTTTTTTTGTCATTTTTTCCATCCCAGCATATATATATATATATATATTCACCACAACACACTAAATGATTCAATGAGACATGTAATAAAGCTTCATCCACACAGGGAGCTCCAACACACATTTATAAAGTTTTAAAAGCTCCCAATTAATATCAACGACGCGCCACAATTTCAGAGTAAACAAACCAATGCAGTTACACTTAATTACATACTTTCATTACAAAGAAAAAACCACATCACAATTCAAATCTACCATTATACCATCCACAAGTGTACAGAATTACAATTACATACTCGAAAAAGTTCACAAATCATCTTCATGATCATCAACAATTCATTAAACTTGTGTAGATGAACTCCGACCATTCCTCAAGAATATCAACAATTTAAGCATCTTCATATTGACCACTTTGGAGTAATTCTTCGTAAGCCTTGAAAAAAATTGAACATTAATCTAAAACGTACAAGTCTAACAACATGTAAAGAGCATAACTGAAACTTTCAAAGAATGTTACCTTGTCTAACTAGTGATCTGGTAAAAGGGTCGACGCTCCAACTATGTCATTCATAAATCTCATGACATAGTATCCACATTCTGAACCCCCAGGCTGCACCGGACACTATACAAACACACATATTGACAGTTATAAACTAGTTTAAACATTATCACACAAATTTAGCAATTAAGAGTACCTTGACAATGTTCCAAGGGATGTTATTCTTCAATGGTTTATTCATTGTCATGAATGCAGCTCTCATGGAACTATATACATCAGCAATATAGTTTTAAGCATTAGTAGGAAGTTTTAAAACAGTTAATGTTAAGTAATAACAATTGTTGTTTAAGATAACAAATTACCTCACTATTGCATTGGCGATCTTCGGTCTCTTGACACCCCTACCAAGTGAGTCAAATTGCAAGACTCGTGAGTGGTTCATCACCAGCACAAGCAATGACCAATGTCGACTGTTCACAAATTACACAATGTGTTGAAATCATTAAACAACTAATACAAACTATATGATTTAAATAATATTAAGAGAAATTGTCAAATATCATACCCTGAATGATATAGCAGCATAATAAATGACTTGTCAGCACATTCAAAGATGACGTTCGTCATATATTGCATAAGGCCTTCCATGTCGCTTGTCATCTAGGTTTCACAGCACATAGCAGGACACAGGAATCCAAATCTGTGATCTTCGTATACATTGATCTTCTTATTATGCACATGTCTGCACCATGAAGACAATATAATTAGTTATTCACTTTTTATTCAAACATCTAATTCATCACCAATCAACATATTCAAAATATAAAAGGTAGAAGTCACTCACATGACGGCTGACTTGATAATCAACACATTCAACCAATCCCTCGTGAAACACTCCTTGAAGTCGGACATATATATCTCAAATCGATGTGTATCTCCTGCTTGAACTTGATAGTGAAACATCCTCTCGTGATCTTCCACAGTGACGGAATCACAATGAGGTAGCAGCAACGATGAGTGCAGAATCTTCATATTAGTTGACAAGCCGGCCAATATTCTTTTCTCTACCAAATCAGTTCTAAGCACGAAATTTGTGGATGCCTTTGATTGAACAGGTGCAACAACTCTTTTTCCTTTTCCCTTATCAGTCTTTGGTTGGCTCATATCCTATAATATTAACTAATTAAGTATATGGATGCAAGGTGGTACATCAATAGTTTCATAGCAATGGTTAAGAGTAAATATCTGCCCAAGGATTTTGACCAATCGTACTGGCCACTGCATTGTTGCAGTTTGTGCGGAACGCAAGGTAGGTCTTTGTGGGATCGACACCGGTAAACGAACGTCACCATGCTTTGCAACAAAGTCATCCAGAAGCACTCGTGCATGGTACTGTCGGAGTGGTTCACCATGCACAATATCACTTGCAATTGAAGGGAAAAGTTTTCCCCATGCCACCATGACCTTGCTAACAAGAAAATTGTAAGATAAAACTATATATAAAATGAATAAAATAATAAACTAATCCTACAACTCTACTACGAGTAGCAAATAAAACCCGGTCGGAGTATAGTGTTGAAAATATATTACGACTGAGAGTATCGAACCCAAGGGACTTATAGAAAACTAGTCCTAATCCGGTAATAACCTATTCTATAAAAAGAGGGGAATGTGAAATATTTTCTAACCCTAATTAAAACTAACTTAACTAAGTGGTATTTACAAGGAAATTATTCTTGATTAAGAGCTTAAAACCATCTAAGTATCAATATGAACTCGAAACATAAACACAAGCCTTCGAATTAACCAACAATTGAATGCGCTGGACATCCTGCCGGGCACCAGATGCACGGCACATTCAAAGACATTGAATGTGCCGGACACAGGAGATCCGGCATTACACCCGGCACGTTCAAAATGTAAATGCCACTCTCTTGCTTCGAAACGAAAACAAGAAACTCATCCCTATTAACAAATCGAGCATATATCATGCCACGAAATGAACAAGGAAATGGGGGAAGATGGATTAATTCTCACTCTTACTACTAACCCTTAATTCATAAGAATATAGTAGGAAGATCATTAAGAGTGTCTAACCTATTCTACTTTTGGACTTCTCTTCCTCAAGTAAAATTTGCATGAAGAGAACAAGTGATCAACTAATTCTCTTGCAATAAGAACCATCTCTTAATAAACTTGACAATTATATTAAGAAGACCATATTGTTTTACAAAGAGAGTTTCATTCCCTAACCAAAGAACTAACAAGGAATTCCTACTCCACTATCCACACAGAACAAGAGAGAGAATACACAGGAGATAAGAAAATTGGATGTAGCCTTAACCTGCCATGGATTTCTTCTCTTCGCGTGGAAAGTTGCATAGAACTTCCTTGGACACCAACACCTTGGAATGAGGCGGAAATGGAGTAATGAATGGAGTGTAATATGATGTTGAAGTGTGTTCTCAAATGATCACATGGGTAGGGTATTTATAGGTGTTGGAAGTGATTCTATGGAAAGACATATCTTAAATGATGTCTTTCCATAAAGACACTCCTCCAAGACATGTCTTTAGCAAAAGGATACCTTTTACCCTAGTTGTATTGGTATGGAAAGACACATCACCAAATGATGTCTTTCCATAGTGTCTTTCCATCCAAAAGACATCTTTCCAACTAAAAGACACCTCTTCACCATGAGACACCTTTTCACCAAAAGACACCTCTTCACGAAAAGACACCTCTTCACGAAAAGACACATCTTCATCAAGACACCTCTTCATCAAAAGGCACCTCTTCATCAAAAGACACCTCTTCATCAAAAGACACCTCTTCATCAAAAGACACCTCTTCATGTATTGCTAACTTCTGGTGAACTGAGACAACTTTTTACTTGTGCGGGCTAGGATGTACCCGACATTGCATCCGGCATCAATGGTCTTTTGGCTAGAAACTTGTTCCTTGCACAGAAAATATATAAAAAACATAAGACTGAACAAATAATACACTTTAATACATAATATAACATAAATATTAACTATTTACACTAATATATTCCTAATTCTAATATAATAAATATGATAAGTCTGCGGCTTATCAGACCTCTTCTTCTCCAATTTGTAAAAACAACGTGCACTCAATGCGTGCCTGAATGTTATGTGGAACTTGTTTAGATAAAAATTATGAATTCCTTGTTCTATGACGATATTAGTGATCAAGTGAAAAATCTTAATCGTCATGTACTCAATTGAAATGTTGGTCTAACCTTTAGAGATGCATGAGGAAACAGCTCAGCCGAGTGGACACTACTTCCCACTACCGGTGTACTCTGCTGCTGAATGGGTGACTCGACTGGTGGTCGAGAAACCTCTTGGCTGTTGTGCATCTATGACTGAAACCTTGACATAGCCTGAGAGATCCTCTCGTCGACGCTCTGATTAATCCTCTGCTCCATCTCATCCATCACTCTCAGGTGCTCCTCATAGCTAATCGTCCTTCCCTGTGCACTTTTGGACCCGGGTACGCCAAATGCCTGGCGGATACCAACGTGCCCACCAAACCCAATGGCACGACCTGGTTGATCCTTCTTACCAAGAGCACGTGTAAGAGGATCATCAGTCCTCTGTGAGGTCCAGGTGCCCTGGGTGAGCTGAGAGCTTAATTCACTCTAATACAACACACAAATATAGTTATTAGTTTATCATAAGTTCATATACAAATGAAATGAACAGTTCGACTAAATATGAAATGATATCACTTACCATTTGAGCAATAACTGCTCTCGTGGCTTCGTCGTATTGAGGATTTTCAGGACTAGAGTTATTCGGAATGTGGCTTAACTCCCAGACTTTCATTCTTCTGCCACTGATATCCAATGAGCCATCCGTGGGCAGATATCCCTTTTGCTCCCATTCTGGTACCCTTTGAGCAATACTTTTTCCACCTAAGTGGTGAGGGTATAGATTCTTCTTAGCATTTGCTTGTTGTTTCTCACGGAGAGTCTGCATAAATTAATATGATCATGTTTAGTGAAATTAAACACAAAAATACATAAGAAATTAAGAGTAATATAAGTATGTATGACAATAAAGTGCACCTGGAACTCCGGTGTGTGATGTGACTCAACAAATTGTACCCATTGCTCTTCGGTGATGCCCTCGTAAACCTCCCATGGTGGCCTCTCAACGACGAGATCATGATCTGAAGCATCTGGATCTTCTGGATCATGCATCTTGTAGATGTACTTGTCATCCAACTTATTCTTATGGTCCCGGAACTGTTTCGACATCGATGATAGCACATCCTTTTTAAGTGCAGGATCCACGGAGAAACGAGCCTACATACATGATTATTCAGTTAGTAAAGTAAACATAAATATTCTACTATTTTACAAAAGATCATACTAATAATGTAGAGATTTACTTGAAGACGTTCAAACTTGGTATCCTTCAATGCTTGAGGCACTTGCTTCCAGTTGTGGTGTATGTTACAATATGTCTTCACCAAATGACTACCGTAAGCGGTGAAGTCATTCTTCTAATTGCCATGAGGTTGGTTGTACTCATTGAATTGCACCTGTTTTGTAGGAGGGCCCTTGTTAGCCTTTAGCCCATGTGTGGGATCTCTCTTCTTTTGCTTCTTGGCCTCTGGTGGGACAACTGCCGACTCTTTGGTTTGCTGTGAAGGGCCAGCCTCAGTCTCACGTGCAACTAACTGGTCGTTCTTTTTCTTTCATTCTCTTGTGACCCACTTACTTGGTCTCTTTTGTTGTGGCTCAGCTTCTCCAGTCAAGAGAAACTGTCCAACGGGGTCATCCATAGGGTGATCATCCACTGCAAAAAAAATAAAATAATAAAACATTCTCATCAGATAAAGTAATTATATAAATTAACATAAATACTATGAGCATAACAATAACAGTTAAGATGACATTACAGTCTATATTCTACTAACAACATTACTTGACACGAAAACATAAATCATTCCATATTTTCAACCCAAACACCCTCATCATGGTCTGATCGTGCGTAGAGCAAATCATTTTCGGTAACATCAGTCGAATCCGGCAATCCAGTAGGAAACAAGGATGTTTCCTCTACCGTTTCATTGTCATCGTTATCCTCATTTTCATTTTCGATTACAACCGGCCTTCTTCCTGGAAGAACAACAAACCATCTACAGTCTTTCGGATCCTCAACATACCACACTTGTTCGCAATCCTTTCCCAGAACAAATTGATCATCCTTATAACCTACATGTGAAAGATCAACCAAGGTAAGCCCTCCATCATTTTGGTACCCGCGTCGGTTGTCCACCCACTTGCATCGGAACAACAAAAAGGAATCAATGTGGTAGTCTAGTTCCCAGATGTCCTCGATGACACCATAATACCAACTATAGTTACTAACTGGTTGGGATCGGTTACCGCTGTGGTACTTAGTGGCAGCAACTTCAATTTTTACCCCACTATTCTGGTTTATCGATTTGGCATCTTGGCGTGCAGTGTAGTATGTATACCCACTAATATCATACCCCTCAAATGATGTAATATTAGTTTCAGGTCCGATTGCCAAACATCTGATCTCTTCACTTACAGCTTCTGGATATGATGATGCTAATGTGAACACATGATCTTTGAACCATTGGATAAAAACTCGGTTTTGTTCCTTTGTCAGCCAAATGTGGTCTTTCAAAGGATTTTGATGCCTTCACTCAACCATATGGGTCTCCAAATAAGGTTCAACAACCTCAAGATGTTGTAAGACAAACAAATGTGTTTGATGAATAAAATGACGCGAAACTTGCACGATCTTTCTACCAATGACACCTTTACCCTTAAACCTGCCATAGTGTCGTAGTTTTGGGATACCAATTGACTCTGCCTCACTCAAATAATCGGTCACAAATTCTGTGACTTCCTTAGTCAATGTTGCTTCAATAATGCTCTGCTCTAGTCGATACCTATTCTTTATTCAACTTTTCAGAATACCCATGTACCGTTCAAAAGGGTACATGTACCGCAAGTATACCGGACCACAGAATTGTATCTCTCAAACGATGTGCACAATTAGATGCACCATTATGTCAAAGAAAGATGATGGAAAATACATCTCCAGTTGACATAATGTGACAACATCTTCACGTTGTAGATCATCTAGAGAGGTTACGTCAATTGCCTTGGAGCAAACAGCGTTGTAAAAGAAACATAACCGAGTTAAAGTATTTCTGACATCAGATAGCAATATCCCTCGGATTGCGACTAGAAGAAGGTGTAACATCAGTACATGATAATCGTGAGATTTCATGCCTAAAAGTTTCAAATCCTTCATTGATACAATGTTCTTCCAGTTTGAAGAGTACCCAGATGGTACTTTTACCGAGTGCAGACATTTACAGAAACTAATCTTTTCATCCTTTGAGAGCGTGTAGCATGCAGGAGGTAGGTATATTTGTTTCCCATTCTCTTGTGGGTGTTGTGAGGGCAATAACCCGTCTTTCCTTAATTAAAAAAAAAGGCCTCACGCGGGTTTAACAATTATTTAAGTGTTATTGAGTCGCCATCTAATTTAACCATCCAATTAGAAAGGAAATCACATAAACATGAAATAAAAATAACAATATAATCCTTCTCATTAATTTCTCTTTCCGAACACATGTAATTACAACCCTAAAACTATAAATTACAAAAAAAGATACATGAGATTATCCAAAATGACATTACAACATTAAACCAAAAATCTAAGTTCGGGGGCTAGGTTGAGAATTGGGGAGGTGCTTGAAAGCAGTACCCTCTTCCCCCGAGATAACTCGGTCTTTAATTTTATCATCGGATTTTAAAAGAAAATACAAAACTAAAATAATAACAATAGAATGATGAGATCATGCAATATTCAGATATATACAAGCTCTAAGATTTGGAATATGCAACTTTTCCGCTAGAGAAAAAACATTATTAAAGTGGACACTCTCATAATTATGAGTTCTTCATCTCCAACCTTTAAGAGGTAAGACAGGATCCTCATCTAATGACAATGTAATTGAATCATATAAACAATATAAAAAATGTAAAAATTAGATCTTTAAAACCTGCTCATTACCTGTGACAAATATAGGCTAGCTATAGGCTTCTATCATAGATAAGAAAAATAATAATTAGTCCAATATATAAATAAAAATGACATGAACAAAAATATAAATGTGTAAATGAAAGTGCAAATGTATATTTACGATGTTGAGGGCTCAGGTTACATAATTGCCCATAAACAATTGCTGGCAATGATCACTATGGATGAAACCGAATTACTACTATCATTTCGTCAAGCAGCTCATGTGCACTCGGAATTAACATAAAAATAACAATTGTTTATATTTCCTCCTCAATCCGGGCAACCATTACGTTCAAAGGAATATAATTGTTTTTTTGTTGGACAATGTAGAGTGGATGGTGGTGAAGTATACATCACGGTGGATGGCACTGGCTGATTTTAATGCTAGCAAATTTCATCTTTTTTTGTGCCTCTTAGTCAAATCCCCTTCACTTTTTTTTGTAGAAGCTTATAAATCAAAATGAGTGATGACTCAAACTAAAGCAAATATGGAACGTGGAATAAGTATGTATTCCCGTTTGAATTCAAATGCATCACGACAACTCACAGATAAATAGCTAATAATAGGTTAATAATCACAGGGTATCAATTTCAACAAATAAAATATCAAAATGAGATAACAACACTCCCAAATAAATCTAATGTAATCAACGCATACCTGTGGCAGGGGTATGATTTAATTGCAATTCTCAACAGAGCATGGATAAGAGGTATAAGGAATTGAACAAGGCTTGCGCTACCGCCTCTCTAGATTGGGCAATGTTGCGGCACGGCGAAAGTTTCTTCAACTTGAAATTTACGATGATGTGTTCTTCCTCTGAATGTTTTTCCTCTTAATGTTTTTCCTCTGAATATTTTTCTCTGAATGTTTTTCCTCTCAATGTTTTTCTTCTGAATGTTTTTCCTTTGAATATTTTTCCTCTGAATGTTTTTCCTCTGAATGTTTTTCCTCTGAATGTTTGTTTTTTCTCTCTTCAGTTTTCTTCGTTTCTTTCATAGATGCAAGATTGAGTGAGTGAACGTGAATTTCAACAGATTGTGGTTGTGGTGGATGAGAGTATGGAGGATGAAGTCTTCCCACTTCTCTTTTTTTGCTAAATATGTTAAGAATCTACAATCTTCCCTTATTATTTTCTCTCCCAATAAACAATAAATATAAATAAATAAAATAGAAAAATAAAGATAAAAATAAAAAATTAAGATGATGGTAGACGTGGGAGGATATAGTCTTCCAACAATGTGATATATTTTGTTATTCTTATCTCTATTCAACGAGTAATCAAGAAAATAAAAAGTAGATAAGAAGTAAAGTAAATTAAGAAGACTAAATATATGGGAGTTGTTGCTAAGAGCAAAAATGAACGTTAATTTTTTTTAGAGTGGGTGAGTGGGTAAGTATTTATCTACAAATCAAAACTAAAAGAAAATAGAAATAAATGTGATAAAACCAACGCCTGGTTCATGAATATTAAAAGGCTAGTATGTTCAATGTTTTCTTTTGTTGCCTACAAATATGGAAATGATAATTACAAAAAGGGAATAATAGATAAAAAGGAAATGAAATGATAAAATAGACTAAAACAACCAACGCTACAATCTTAAAAAAAACTAAACAATAAATTAAACTAAAAAAGTGTAATCCTTGATAGAAATCCTCGATAAATAGAAATTTAAATAATAAACTAAGCCAAAATAACCAACACTATAATCTAATGAGGATAAAGAAAGTAACAATTAAAAATAACTAAATGCAAAACGTGTAATCTTTGTGCCTTGAACCTGTGACCTCTAGTCTAAAATTAATTACAACTACCATCTAACTACAAAAACTTGTGTGCAGAAATAAATGAAAATATGGTGAAATATTCGGTGTCTACAGATGCCACTCATTGATTGAGTTTAATGCAATCAAAGGAAAGCCAATGGACGATGACACCGTAATATTTAACCAAGCTTAGCAGTGTCACATAAATGAGAATGTGGTAAAATATTCGGTGTCTACAAATGCCACCCATTGACTGAGTTCGATGTAATCAAAGAAAAGTCAATGTACGATGACACCGTAATATTTGACCAAGCTTAGCAGCGTCAAACAAATGAGAATGTGGTAAAATATTCGGTGTCTACAAATGCCACCCATTGACTGGGTTTGATGCAATCAAAGGAAAGTCAATGTATGAAAACACCATCATATTTTACCAAACTTACCAGCCTTACCGATTTAAGAAGTGGGGCTTACCGAACCTGAAGTTTCTATATCGTCCAGATGAGTCGATGATGAAGAAGTTGTCATGTTACATTTTTTTTGTCTACATAGATGCCACCCATTGACAGAGTTGGATGTAATCCAATGAAGGTCAATGTAAGAGGGCACCCAAAAATTTAGCTGAGACTTACCTGTCTTACCTGGTCACGAACAGAAGTTCCAAATGCTTGTGGTAAGATGAAGGTTGTCACCATGAACAGTGTGAGCGGTATGGTTTTGACCTTTGGGGGTGTTTAGGGGATTTGATAGTCACCCTTGTTGACATCGGCGGTTTGGTTTCCACCCATGGTGATGTTGGCGATTTGGTTGCCACCCTTGATGATGTCGTCGATTTGGTAGCCACCCTTGATGATGTCGGCAATTTGGTTGCCACCTGTGTTGATGTCGGTGATTTGGTTGTCACCCTTGTTGATGTCGGCGATTTGGTAGCCACCCTTGTTGATGTTGGTGATTTGGTAGCCACCCTATTAATGTTGGCGATTTGGTTGCCACCCTTGTGGTTTGGCGATTTGGTTGCCACCCTTGTGATGTTGGCGATTTGGTTGCCACCCTTGATGATGTCTGCAATTTGGTTGCCACCCTTGTGATGTTGGCGATTTGGTTGTCACCCTTGTTGATGTCGGCGATTTGGTTACCACCCTTGATGATGTCGGTGATTTGGTTGCCACCCTTGTTGATGTCAGTGATTTGGTTGCCACCCTTGTTGATGTCGGCGATTTGGTTGCCACCCTTGTGATGTCGACAATTTGGTTGCCACCCTTGATGATGTCGATTTGGTTGCCACCCTTGTGATCTGTGATTTGGTTTCCACCCCTGTTGATGTCGGCGATTTGGTTGCCACCCTTGTTGATGTCGGTGATTTGGTTGCCACCCTTGATGATATCGGCAATTTAGTTGCCACCCGTGTTGATGTCGGCGATTTGGTTGCCACCCTTGTTGATGTTGACGATTTGGTTGCCACCCTTGTTGATGTCAGTGATTTGGTTGCCACCCATGTTAATGTTGGCGATTTGGTTACCACCCTTGATGATGTCGACGATTTGGTTGCCACCCTTCTTGATGTTGGCGATTTGGTTGCCACCCTTCTTGATGTCGGCGATTTGGTTGCCACCCTTGTTGATGTCGGCGATTTGGTTGCCACCCTTGTGGTGTTGGCGATTTGGTTGCCACCCTTGTGATGTTGGCGATTTGGTTGCCACCCTTGATGATGTCGGTGATTTGGTTGCCACCCTTGTGATGTTGGCGATTTGGTTGCCACCCTTGATGATGTCGGAGATTTGGTTGCCACCCTTGATGATGTCGGGGATTTGGTTGCCACCCTTCTTGATGTTGGCGATTTGGTTGCCACCCTTGTTGATGTCGGCGATTTGGTTGCCACCCTTCTTGATGTTGGCGATTTGGTTGCCACCCTTGATGATGTTGGTGATTTGGTCGCCACCCGTGATGATGTACAGTTGACAATGGTGCCTGTTATCAAGACTAGACAAAAGAAGATCGTACATATAATGTCGTTATGTACAAAATCATGAGAATATGTCCAGAGCGAAAAAAAAAGAGTTTTGATTAATTTTTTTTAGCGTGCAAAATGATAGGTCACATAACGCCGAGAAACACTTTTGGTTTCTTTTAGAACAAACGAGGTTTGATAAACAAACAAAAATAATGTTTACAGTCAAAATAAAACTAAACTAGTACACGCCCCCACTCCAAGTTCATAATGCGGTCATCTGAAGTAGCATGATCAATTATGGATGATCGGGGAAAAGGTGAGGACAATGATGTCGGCGCCGTGTATCTATGGTGAGGGAGCCCGAGATAGGAGTATAGTCATTGGGATGCAGACCAATGCCATGTTGATGAGATCAGTGACATGGAGACTTGTCGACGACCAAGACAATCCTTTGTTGTCAAGACCTAAAGGCTTAAGCTGCTAGTGAATTATGGGTCACCGTGGGCAAGTCCATTGACGATGAGCCACACAATTCAGAGCCCCGAACTCCAAGACCCTTAAGAAGACCATGAACATAAAAAGGGACAAAGGGGATTACATTTTCGTGCAGGTGTGTGTAAGTGTGTGTGAGGATGCATCTGAGGGTGTGTGTAAGTGTGTGTGAGGATGCATCTGAGGGTGTGTGTAAGTGTGTGTGAGGATGTGTCTAAAGGTGTGTGTAAGTGTGTATGAGGATGTGTCTAAAGGTGTGTGTAAGTGTGTGGGGGGTTGTGTCTGAAGGTGTGTGTAAGTGTTTGAAAGTGTTTTTGGAAAGATACTTTCAAGTCTTTCAAGTGAAAGAATAGGCTGAGACACCATGAAATATTGTAGTATCACCTTCTTTCTCTCTTTGTAGGTAAAGAAAGGACAATGAACAATTGGTGTGAGAATGATGGCAAAAGCCTATGCATGACTACTTTTCTGCAAGTGCAACACAAAGATGATACAAATGCCCCTAATTTCTAAGTGATCCCATTTATTTTGTGCTCAATTTTGCGCTAGCGTGCCCCTTCGGGTTTTCACACCCTGAGCTTTCTCTAGCCTCACCTTTTGCCGAAGAGCCTTTTCAGGTTTTCATCTTCGCCTCTCTTTTCTTTTCTATTTTTTTTTTGTCTTTTTCAACTCCCCTTATTATTTTTTTGCCTGGTACTGCCCTATCGAGTTTTCAGTCCAGCGGGGCGTAACGACTCTTGCCTAAGCCGCCCTCTCAGGTTTTTGACTTAGCTCTTTTTTTTCTTTTTCTTTTTCTTTTCTTTTTTTACACATAGAACCGTCGTAGCTGATCGAATGTTGATGAAGTTTTGGAACATGTCACCATTCAGATCAGCCAATCGAACCGCACCCTGCGGTGTTATCTCCTTCACGATAAAGGGGCCAGCCCAATTTGGTTTGAATTTTCCTCGTGGATCCATGACATATCGTCAAACCTCTTTCAAGACCAAGTCACCGTCTTTAATATCCTTCTGTTTTACACGTTTGTTGAATGCTGTGGCCATTCGACGTTGATATCCCTGGATGTGGTATAAGGCCTGAAGTCTACATTTGTCTAAGAACATCAAATTGTCCAACCTTTTCTGAATCCATTCCTCTTCACTGACTTTCAATTCACTGATTACTCTGAGGGACGGAATTTCTAGCTCTATTGGTAAAACTACCTTACTACCGTAGACTAGCGAATACGGGGTTTCCTTGGTAGCTATTTTCACAGTCATTCGGTATCCCCATAGTACAAAAGGTAACTTGTCAGACCAATCTCTGTATGTCTCTACCATCTTGGCCAGGATGTTTCGAATGGTCTTGTTTGCTGCTTCAACTGCACCATTTGTTTGAGGACGATAGGGAGATGATCGATGATGTCTGATTTTGTACTTGTCCATTAGACTGCGAGTTTCAGCCCCAAACTGTGGACCATTGTCAGATATGATTTCTGATGGGATTCCATAACAACAAATGATGTCAGTTTCTATGAATTTCACAACTTGTTTGGATCCAATCTTAGCGTAAGACTTGGCTTCAACCCATTTGCTGAAGTAATCAACTGCCACCAGAATGTATCGATGACCGTTTAACGCCTTGGGATGAATTTGTTCAATAATGTCAATGCCCCAAGCTGCGAAAGGCCAAGGAGCTGCCATGTTGGTCAAAGGCACAGGCGGAAGGTGTTGTAGATTGGAATGGTATTGACACTTTTCACACTTCTTTACATGGTCATTACAGTCTTGTTGCATCGTCGGCCAATAGTACCCTAGTCGGAGTATCTTTTAAGCCATCGATTGTCCACTTGTGTGTGTACCGCATATTCCTCCATGAACCTCTTGTATGATACGGCGTGCTTCTTCCTCAGTGACACACAAGTGGTGAATTCCCCCTAGCATTTTATGATACAATTGTCCACCACAAAGAATGAACTGTAAAGACAATCTCCTTAGCGCCATACGATCCTGTTTAGATGCTCCCAATGGATATTCTGAAGTTTCCATAAAGTGTTTAATGTCAAAGAACCACGGTGTCTCTGTAAGTTCTTCGATAGTGGCTACCTCAAATGATGGACCTTTCTGCAGTGTGATTTGTAATGGGATAAGAACCAGATCTACTGGTACATTCACCACAGAAGCTAGGGCTGCGAAAGAATCTGCGAATGTATTCTAACTCCTTCGAAGATGGTTGAACTCTATATGGTGAAACTGACTGATTATATGCTCCAAATACTGGAAGTATGGCACCAATCGTTCCTCCCTAACATCCCAGTCATGATTAATTTGAGAGATTACCGAATTTGAGTCTCCAAACACTTCTAGCTCTTACACTTGCAATACAAGCTTCATACTCAGCCATATTGTTTGTTACTGGATACTCCAGTTTCACAGCCACAGGGATGTGTATGTCATCTAGGTTTATCAAAAGGATTCCTACACCATTACCTTTTTTATTCACTGCCCCGTCAAAATACATCTTCCAAACACATTTGGATATCTCCATGATAGATTCATCTGGAAGATCGTCATCTTGAAACTCTGTGTCATCCACTGGACATGCTGCTAGTTGTTCGGCGATCACGCTCCCTTTCACTGCCTTTTGAATATGGAATTTTATATCAAACTCTGAAAGAAGGAGAGACCATTTGGAAAGTCTCCCGTCTAATACTGGTTTCTCTAGCAGATACTTGATGGGATCCATTCGAGTTACAAGATGAATTTCATTTCCCAAAAGGTAATGTCGGAGTCTCTTAGCTGCCTACACCAATGCGGCACAAGTTTTGTCGATACTGGAGTAATGGGTTTCAGATTCCACCCATTTCTTGCTGAGGTAATAGATGACATTTTCTTTCTTCGGTTCTCCTTGATTCTGTGCTAGCATAGCACCCATTGAAAATTCATGTGATGTTAAATATAAGATCAGAGGTGTCCCATGCCGAGGAGGAACCAATATCGGCGGGTTCTGCAAATATTTCTTGATGGTCTCAAATGCTCGTTGGCATTGTTCATTCCATACTTTAGGCTGTCCTTTTTTCAACAGTTTAAAGATTGGCTCACATGTGAGTGTTAGTTGAGATATAAAACGGCTGATATTGAAATTTGCCTAGGAAACTTCTGATCTCTTTCTTAGTTTTTGGAGGAGGCATGTCTGATATTGCTTTAATCTTTTCTAGATCAGCTTCAATGCCTCTTTTGGTAATCATGAAACCTAATAACTTTCCTCAGATACACCAAAAGTACACTTTTCGGGATTCAGTTTTAAATTGTATCTTCTTATATGCTCAAAGAATCTCCGAAGGTTACTTATGTGATCTTTACTATCTTTGACCTTAACAATCATATCATCAACGTACACTTCAACTTCTTGATGAATCATATCATGTAGCAGAGTGGTAGCTGCACATTGGTAGGTTGCACCAGCATTCTTCAAGCCAAAAGGCATGACCACCCAGCAGTATGTTCCCCATGGCGTAATGAAAGAGGTTTTCTCTTGATCCTATTCTACCATTCCAATTTGGTTATACCCTGAAAATCCATCCATGAATGAAAGGAGGGCATGTTGAGCCGTGTTGTCAACCAGTATATCAATATGGGGTAAAGGAAAATCATCTTTTGGACTGGCTTAATTAAGATTTCAAAAATCAATGCACACCCGAACTTTCCCGTTTTTCTTCTTTACTGGGACGACATTAGCTAACCATTCAGGATATCATACTACCTTGATGAAACCTACTCAGTGTAACTTTTCTATCTCCTCCTTTACTTTAAGGACTACTTCTGGGTTCATTTTTCTTAACTTCTGCTTTTTTGGTTTTGCGTCCGGATGTAATGGTATGGTGTGTTGTGCAATTTCTGGATCAACTCCGGGCATGTCAGCGTAACTCCATGCAAACACATCACTATACTCTCTTAAAAGATCAAGAATTTCCATTCTTTCTAGCTCTGATAAGCAACTCCCCATTTTCAATTCTTTTGACTCTTCTGCATTCCCGACATTGATGGTGATGGTATCTTCAATTATTTGTGCATTGGTGGGATGGTAATCAATAGATGCAAGAATATCTCTTTCCTTTTTATTTTCATTTTCATTATCATTGTCGAACACATTTTCATTAGGGGCATGAGTATCATCCAAGTTAACACACGCAACCAAGTAATCAAAGATATGCATTTCATTAATTGAATCAGATGAGAACACAACATCAACGTCTTCCCTATCCTCACATAAGTTTAAGGATGGTTCCGAGCTAAGAAAGACAGAGGAACAAGTAAAATTTGAAACATCAAATGGGGTAAAAACAGGGGGGGCCAAAATAGTATCAAGAGGTAGAAAGTTCATGTCTCCTTGTGATCTTGTCTCTCGAGACACTTCATCGTTTGGTTCAGCGACAAACTGCCTCCCTGTGGTAACCCATTTTCCAACCAGTAGTTCATCCTTTTTGGTCTCTTCAACGCAAGAGTGGTTGACAATCAACAAATCTTCTTCATGTTCTCTTTCAAGAAATATCATAACGAGACCTTCTTCCAAATCTACAGGCTACATTACTTAGACTTTGGGCATACTCTCAATCTCATCATAGGAGATGTCTTGAAAGATCTCAAAACCTGGTAGTCGTATCCCCTTATTGCTCACCTAGGGTTCAGGAAAGCCATAGTGTGGAGAGTCATCTCCGACTTTGATGAAACAACCATTTAGGGTGTCACTATTGCCTTCAGTTAAGTGACAAAAAACTATCGTATCAGATCCTAGACTCTCTTTTCCAGCTTTTTGCTCGAGTTCAATAGGTGTTATTCTTCCTTGTGAGTGTTTTCCGAGTCCAGTGCCTTCGACATAACCCATTTTTTGCATCATGGCTTGTGCTGTTGAGCTATAGTTTGGGATCCTTGGTGGATTAGCGTTAGCTTTTTTCACCTGAAAGTTGGTCTAATTTCTTCCAATGGTTCCAATCTCAAAACCACCCAATTCAATTGCTTTTCCTCGATTCCCAACAATTTGAAATACCTCATGTTCTTCTTCTACATCTCCTAAGATTTCAAAAATCTTTCCATTAACCATAAATTTCAACTTCTGATGGACTGTGGATGGTACGGCTCTCATTTCCCATATAAGTTCCCTTCCAACTAGCAGGTTATAGTTGGATGGTATATCAATGACAACAAACTTGAAGGTTTGAGTTATGAGGCCAATGGGCAAAGGAAGGTTTAGTGTTCCCAAAATCTGACGTCGAGAACTGTCATATGCCTTCAAACTCATGTCACAAGGGTCAAAACGATTATGGCCTAATTGTGTGGCCACCCTTAGCGGGCATACATTAACTTCCGCTCCTCCATCGATTAAGACTCGGGGTATTTTAAAATCTTTGTGTTTCACTGTAATATGAAGGGCTCGTGTGGGGTTAGAAGAAATTTCAGTGTCTGAGAAGCTGATTCATGTAGGTGTGTTCTTACTCAAATGAGCTACAAGTTCTTCTGGGGTGGTTTTAGCACTAATCTCTTCACCATTCAGATGTCGAGCCAAGGCTTTATGGTGCTCTATGGACATTGTCAGCAAAGACTAGATAGTCATGGGGATTGAGGTGGTTTTCAACTTTTGGATCAATTCTTTTTCTCCAGACACAATTTCAGATCCTTTTGCTTCTTTTTTACCACTGGAGTCAGTGGGACGACTGCCTTCTAAGGATGAGGGTTTAAAATGTCGTCCTGATTGGGTCAAATGATGAATATGGTCCCCTAACACATTGCTATATTCATCTGCCCCTAACACATACGGAACTTGCTGAGTATGTCTCTGTTCGTGGTTATCCTCCACACTATATGTCAAGATAATTACTAGACATTCTGCCACTTTTCCCATTTTTTCGCTAAACAATTCACACCTTTCATAAATTGCACCCTCCAATTTTATTTCGCCACAAGCATACGTAGGAATAAAATTAGGCTGGTACGATATCAGATTCGTGAAATCTTTCAAACTTTCCTCACACAAGTTCATCATGGCCACCTCTTTTCCAGCTCTGTGGTTTGGGATTGGGTTACTGTTAATGTTTGGTGAGCTTTAGGGAGTAATCTTTACTTGGCCTTGATCTATCAAAATCTCTTCTGGTTACATCAAGTTGAGTGTTGTAAGCATAGTGGTCTACAAAGAGTTGGCAGATTTCTCTGTAGCAGTTGTTTCTAAGGTCTTGTTTCAAGAACCACTTTAGAGCATGATCTGTGAGGTAACACGAGAAAGCTTGAATTTTCATCTCCTCAGTAAGCCCTATCAACGTCATCCTTCTCTCGAACATGACTACGTGCAAAGTGGGATCACCTCTGCCATCATACTTATCCATGGTTGGGAGTTCGGCCTGGTCTGGTAACCTGGCCTGTGGATATGGGTTTAGAAGTTTGAAATTTAAAGTACTTGGCCTTGCATTGTTGAGAGATAAGTCATCCATTTTCTCTTGCATTTCCTTGATTTGAGTTACAAGCTGCAGAAGAGATGGGTCATATGTGTGTGGGTTCACTCTTGTTTGGGTGGGTTGAAAAGCAGTGGTGTTTGTGGTGTTTTGCGGAAGGATTAATCTTTGATTGACGGATGAGGTGGGGATAGTAACAGGGATGGTTGGTTGTGGTATGTGGTGGTTTGACATGAAAGGTGGTATGGGTAAGGTTTGATGTGGGTGTGGGAATGGTTGTTGGCTAGCAATTTGCCCTGTTGAAGGAATGACAGTTTGGTGAGCTTGGCTTGTGGGTTGATAAGTGGGGTTTGGGTGAATGGTAAAAGTTTGGGTTGGCTGAGTGAGTGGTGGTGTAAATCCCGGAGGGTACTGATCATCCTCAAAGCTCGGGTCATTATTTGGGTTGTGATGATGGCTTGGACCACTGCCTCAGTACGTCCTTGCAATAGCTGGGTTAAAGCTTGTAATTTTTCTTCATTAGCCTTTGCACGATCTTCACTAGCCTCCAAACGCTCTTCACTTTGTTACATGTATCCCTCCATCTTCATGATGAATGATGAGAAATCAATGGAGGGTGAGGCATGATTTGCCGGATTATTGGGTGCTAGTCCTTCGTCCATGATTGTAAAATTTCACTTTGTGCTGCAACAACTGGTGAGGAGGGGGAAGGTTCTCTGCAAAGTCTACCTCCTCGTCTTAACCACGTAATGATGACTTGTTGCTTGTGAACCTCCTGTGACAATGGAACAACGTCTTTTCAGGAAGTGGGGGAATGATTTTTTTTTTGTTTACCAAAGATTCACATGTAAAACAAGAAGGGAAATAAAATTAAAAAAAAATGTCAGATTGGACAAAACTGAAATATCTAAAATAACATACTTCTTTATTAAACTGAATTATTTCAATACAAAGAAGAACAAGGAAATAACAAAAAAAAATGATGAAAGCTAGCAAAACAAAAGAATAAAATAAAATAAAATAAAATAAATAAAAATGGAAGCTTCTTCCATTCTGCCTTTCTTATGACTGGCGCTTCTTCTTACTTCGCTTCCTCTTTCTTTAGTTGGCACGTGTCAAACTCACTGTAGTCGGACGAGTGGGATCTCGAGCTAAAGGATGAGCTTGATCATCATAGGGGTGGTATGAGCCATCTGCCATTTGTCGTCTTCCCGTTAATTTTAGGGCTAACCAACACATATAGTCATCACTAAGCTCTAGCCCACGATCGGGTAAAGGCCTTATTGCCCACCTGGTTCCTCTTTCACGTAGACCTATCAGCTCTTTGATGACTCCTTTGGTATACTCCTTCCTAGGGTATCCGGGAAATTTAGTTCATGGGATGGACTATGGATTTCCATATTGCCGAATTGCTCACAACAGATATATGAAGTAGTAATCATCAAAACCAAATAAGATAACTTCGCAGTACTTAGTAGAATGGACAATGACACCTTTGACCTCCCAGTGTGGTAGTACCCATCGGATTTGGATACCTGTCTTGATGTTGCCAAAGAAGTCTTCCCATCCTTTCTCTGGATTTGGGATCTTTTGTCGTGTGGACAGATTTTTCAAAGTGAACTTCCCATGCTTATATTCTCTAAAGATTTGAAGATGCTCGAATAGCCAAACCTGTAAGAGTAGTATGCTTCTAGTGAAGAAGAAAGGTTCATCCTTTTTGGTTGTTCGCTTAATGGACTCCGCCCAATTGTCCAGGGATTTTACAATTTCTGCCACAATTAATGTTCCGATGCTTGCACCTTCATTCAATTGTCCTATGATTGCCAACAAGCGGGGGTCGATGCGGAACTTTGGATGTCGAAATAAGAAGAGAGCCATCAGACAAAGAGTGATTATAAGTGACTCCTTTTTCTTATCTCTGTCAGGCTTAGAAAAAATCTCAGTGTTCAATAGCCTCCCATATTCTGTATGAACCGTCAAAATGCCTCCAGAACCGTAGGAGATCTGTATGAATGCCTAGGACTTGACTTAAATACTCTTTGCCTCCCTTATCCGGCTTCAGCCTAGCTGGAGGAGCTTGTGGATTGCGCCCAAGTAATGCATCAAATTCTTCAGGCAACATAACTATTTCCTGATGACCAAATCGAAATAGATGTTCTTTGGGGCACCAAAAAGGAAGAACTGCTCGGACAAGGTCTTCTTCTACTCGAAAGCCATCCAAATATAGTATAATTTTCAGTGAGAAATCACAAGATATCTGTTGGGCCCAATCCTTCAATTTTCTAAACAAATAGTTGAACTCTTCAGGGCTTCCGGTATCATGCCAGCAAAGAGCTTCATCATGCAAAAAGAGCTCCATTGCTGTTAAAACAAAGAAAAAATAATTTAAAGCGTATTTTGGTCATTTGTTAAAAAGATTCAAGATTTTCCAATCCGACAGTCAAGTCAAAAGGATTTTTCTAAAATAAAATAAAAACAAATCAAATCAAATCAAAATAAAAAGAAGTCAAAATTTGAAAACAAGTGGAAATTTGCATCTAGACAGAATGTAGATTTATGCACAAATAAGTATACATGTGAATGTGTTATGAATGGGTGTATGCGGGAAATCTAAGCTGGATAGGAGATTAGGGACGGGTCGCAGAGCGAGGGTAGGAAATGAGAGAAACGGAAGCCGTACGCAACCACTCATCATTCCAGCCTTTTAGACTCTGAGTGGACATTGAGTGTGAGGTCATCAATCCCCAATACTCAAGTCACGACCTAAGGGATTTTTTTTGTACGCATATGGAATAATGAAGTGAATGTAATACATATATATACAATTCAATAAAATGTAAAAAAAGCAACAAATAAATAAAAACAATAATCAAATATAACATAACAAACAAAATCCGATGATAATTTCAAGTTTAGCCCACTAAATAAATTCGACTTCCCCAGCAGAGTCGCTAGTTTGTGAGGGAAATAACCCGTCTTTCCTTAATTAAAAAAAAGGCCTCACGCTTAAGTGTTATTGAGTCCCCATCTAATTTAACCATCCAATTAGAAAGGAAATCACATAAACATGAAATAGAAATAACAATATAATCCTTCTAATTAATTTCTCTTTCCGAACACATGTAATTACAGCCCTAAAACTATAAATTACAAAAAAAGATACATGAGATTGTCCAAAATGACATTACAACATTAAACCAGAAATCTAAGTTCGGGGGCTAGGTTGAAAATTGGGGAGGTGCTTGGAAGCAGTACCCTCTTCCCCCGAGATAACTTGGTCTTTAATTTTATCATCGGATTTTAAAAGAAAATACAAAACTAAAATAATAACAATAGAATAATGAGATTATGCAATATTCAGATCTATACAAGCTCTAAGATTTGGAATATGCAACTTTTCCGCTAGAGGAAAAGCATTATGAAAGTGGACACTCTCATAATTATGAGTTCTTCATCTCCAACCTTTAAGAGGCAAGACGGGATCCTCATCTAATGACAATGTAATTGAATCATATAAATAATATAAAAAATGTAAAAATTAGATCTTTAAAACCTGCTCATTACCTGTGACAAATATAGGCTAGCTATAGGCTTCTATCATAGATAAGAAAAATAATAATTAGTCCAATATATAAATAAAAATAACATGAACAAAAATATAAATGTGTAAATGAAAGCGCAAATGTATATTTACGACGTCGAGGGCTCAGGTTACATCATTGCCCATAAACAATTGCTGGCAATGATCACTATGGATGGAACCAAATTACTACTGTCATTTTGTCAAGCAGCTCATGTGCACTCGGAATTAACATAAAAATAACAATTCTTTGTATTTTCTCCTCAATCCGGGCAACCATTACGTTCAAAGGAATATAATTGTTTTTTTGTTGGACAATGTAAAGTGGATGGTGGTGAAGGATACATCATGGTGGATGGCACTGGCTGATTTTAATGCTAGCAAATTTCATCTTTTTTTTTGTGTGCCTCCTAGTCAAATCCCCCCCCCCCCCCACTTTTTTTTTTTTTTTGCAGAAGCTTACAAATCAAAATGAGTGATGACTCAAACTAAAGCAAATATGGAACGTGGAATAAGTATGTATTCCGTTTGAATTCAAATGCATCACGACAACTCACAGATGAATAGCTAATAACATGTTAATAATCACAGGGTATCAATTTCAACAAATAAAATATCAAAATGAAATAACAACACTCCCAAATAAATCTAATGTAATCAACGTATACCTGTGGCAGGGGTATGATTTAATTACAATTCTCAGCAGGGCATGGATGAGAGGTATAAGGAATTGAACAAGGCTTGCGCTACCGCCTCTCTGGATTAGGCAATGTTGCGGCACGGCAAAAGTTTCTTCAACTTGAAATTTACGATGCTGTGTTCTTCCTCTGGATGTTTTTCCTCTGAATATTTTTCCTCTGAATGTTTTTCCTCTGAATTTTTTCCTCTGAATTTTTTTCCTCTGAATGTTTTTCCTCTGAATGTTTTTCCTCTAAATGTTTTTCCTCTGAATATTTTTCCTCTGAATTTTTTTTCTCTCTTCAGTTTCCTTCGTTTCTTTCATAGATGTAAGATTGAGTGAGTGAACGTGAATTTCAACAGATTATGGTTGTAGTGGATGAGAGTATGGAGGATGAAGTCTTCCCACTTCTCTTTTTTTTGCTAAATATGTTAAGAATCTGCAATCTTTCCTTATTCTTTTTTCTCCCAATAAACAATAAATATAAATAAATAAAATAGAAAAATAAAGATAACAATAAAAATAAAAAAATGAAGATGATGGTAGACGTGGGAGGATAAAGTCTTCCACCAATGTGATATATTTTGTTATTCTTATCTCTATTCAACTAGTAATCAAGAAAATAAAAAGTAGATAAGAAGTAAAGTAAATTAAGAAGATTACAAATATGGGAGTTGTTGCTAAGAGCAAAAATGAACGTTAATTTTTTTTGAGAGTGGGGAGTGGGTAAGTATTTATCTACAAATCAAAACTAAAAGAAAATAGAAATAAATGTGATAAAACCAACGCCTAGTTCATGAATATTAAAAGGCTAGTATGTTCAATGTTTTCTTTTATTGCCTACAAATATGGAAATGATAATAACAAAAAGGGAATAATAGATAAAAAGGAAATGAAATGATAAAATAGACTAAAACAACCAACGCTACAATCTTAAAAAAAAAACTAAACAATAAATTAAACTAAAAAAGTGTAATCCTTGATAGAAATCCTCGATAAATAGAAATTTGAATAATAAACTAAGCCAAAATAACCAACGCTATAATCTAATGAGGATAAAGAAAGTAATACTTAAAAATAACTAAATGCAAAAAGTGTAATCTTTGTGCCTTGAACCTGTGACCTCTAGTCTAAAATTAATTACAACTACCATCTAACTACAAAAGCTTATGTGCACAAATAAATGAAAATATGGTGAAATATTCGGTGTCTACAGGTGTAACTCCTTTCGTATACCTATGGTTTGCATGTCTTTTCTGACTTTCAATCCGTCATTTGTTTTGCCGGGTATATTGAGCAAAGTCCCACTCACTGCCTCACCAACGTTCTTCAGTCTTCACAATGTGCATGATGTCTAAGTAGTGTCTCACAGGAAGATGACGCCAATAAGGTATATCCCAAAAGATAGAACACTTTTTCCAAATGTTCTTCGCCGGTTTTGATGTGTTTCCAAATACATTTGCAATGTCCTTAACCTTTTCGTACACTTCCTCAGAGCTCAAAGGTAGACGGGCCACATGAGTTTCGGCTTGACCATTGAAAAAATTTCTCTTCGTTACTCGATAAGGGTGACCTTCGGGGAGAAGACATCGATGACACATATAAACATTCTTTCCACAATGTTTTAAACAGTCCGAATAAGTGTCTTCCTCGCATATGGGACATGCAAATGTTCCTTTAACCGTGTAACCGGACAAGTTCCCATACGCAGGGAAGTCATTGACGGTACAGAACAACAAACCTTGAGCGTGAAATTCTCTCTTGCATAAGCATCATATACCACGGTCCCCTCATTCCACAATAGCTTCAGATCATCTATCAGAGGGGTAAGATACACATCAATTGTATTACCTGGATGCTTGGGACCAGATATCAGGAGAGATAACATGATGTACTTTCATTTCATACACAACCACGAGGGTAAATTGTAGATCACTAGCAGAACAGGCCATGTACTGTGTTGACTACTCAACGTGTCATACGGGTTCATTCCATCAGTACATAACCCAAGCCTCAGATTCCTATCTTCATGTCCGAAATGTTCTTTGTATCGTATGTTGATGTTTCTCCACTAGGGCCCATTTGCTGGATGTCTTAGTTTCTCATCACTTTTTCTGCCCTCTGCGTGCCACCGTAAGTTCTTTGCATCTTTCGGATTAGCAAACAACCTTTTGAACCGAGGTATGATCGGTAAATACCACAAAAGTTTAGCCGGGGGACTTTTTTCTAAGGGGATGAGGAGTCACCATCCTTGAGCTTGTATCGAGACAAAGAGCATTTCGGACAATTGTCTAGGTGTTCGTAATCACCCCTATACAACACACAATTGTTGGGACATGCATTTATCTTCTTATACTTAATCCCCATTGGACACATCCATTTCTTCGCCTCATAAGTGGTGGTAGGGAGACCGTTCCCATCTGGAAGCATATCATGAACCAACTCAAGAAATGTCGTGAAAATCTTGTCACTCC
The DNA here is from genome assembly GCA_023374045.1 of Limonium bicolor. NCBI lineage: Eukaryota > Viridiplantae > Streptophyta > Magnoliopsida > Caryophyllales > Plumbaginaceae > Limonium > Limonium bicolor. The sequence continues at coordinate 149,829,009 of CM041778.1, forward strand.
ATCCATATCTCCCCTTCAAGTTGAACAAATTCAGAACAACCGTCAAATTTGTGTACTTAATGCATGTAGGGTACAAGCCTATCTTGGAAGCATCCAATAATCTTTGATACTCCATCCATATCTCCCGCTCATCATGGTAAGTCGTCTCACTATCAACATTGACTCCTGAATTACTCGGGAATCGATCCGACTCGTTAGTAGTATCGAAGGTCTGCTCGGTTCTTGAGTGACACCGATCGTGACTATAGGAAGCTGAAGCATTATCTTGAACAGATTCTCCATGAAAAGTCCATGTTCTATAATGTGGCATGAAACCCCGGGTCTTCAGATGGAATTGTACGACGTTGATGCTTGAATATTGTCTAACCACAACACAATCAACACAAGGACATGGAATTTTCTCCGCCTTTGTCCTGTCTTTGTGTTGCACTGCAGCTTTGCAAAACTCTTTTAGCATCTTGTTAAAATGTTCCCCTTATCACCATACATCCAGTCACGCTCCATACTATATGTGCAACAGATCACAGGTGTGAGTTATAGCCTATGTAAAACTAAAATGTTTATATAATATGGTATGTATTAAGTTGCACATGTTTATTTCTTAATGGAGCATGACTGGGATGATTGTCAAGTAGTCTAGCCTAACTCTAAGGTTACAAACACAAAATAAACTAGCATTTTAAATTTAACAAATCGTTGCACTTCTAAAACAGAAACCAATGTTAAAAACAATATTACGAATACTTTTCTACAAAAAATTCGGCATGACCTTTGCATAATTGTACTCATCCCGTGCTTGTTGTTCAGCACTCACCAAAGTCATCAAAACCACAAACATTCCAATAATGGCAGCAAATCAACTAAATCCAAATTCATGTCATCAAACCACATTTAAAATAAATCAATTCTTTACTAGCTAAATGAAAAACAATTGCAAATTCAGATCATCAAACCAACATTTTTGAACCACGTTCTCACTAGCTAATTGGCAACAATAATCAAACCATATTTTCAATTCTCCACTGTATAAGTTCAAACCGGTTTAGAGATTAAAACAAAATCTGGAGTTAAAATATGTACTTGTTTTTTAAGGATTTATGGAGAGGGGAGACTGGTGCCTGAGAGGTAGGCTTCTGTGCGAGAGATGCAGCAATACCACTTCTGATATGTCTCTGCAAGGGAGCAACAAAAAATAAATTAGAAAAGAAAAGCAGCAATAAATATTTATATAACATAATTACATATATAACATATATATATATATTCATATTTATATAAACAATAAATAATGTGTAACATAAAATAAATGATAGCAATTTATAGAAGTTTGGTAACTACCTATCACAATTTCAATAATGTTGGTATGGGTCGAAGTACGTGGAGTACAAGTTGACCTAGAGAACAAACTAAAGCAAATAAGGGCTTCAGTCATTTGAAAAAGGTATTATGGGTTGCATTTTTTGTGCTCATGAACTGGGCCATAATTGGCTAAAAAAATAAAGACGTAAGTTGAATATATTACCGGTTCACAAGTAGATGTTTTCAGCCCCGTACGACTTCAATCCAGAGCAACAGCTTAGTGTTTACTCTCTACAAAGACACAAAAACACAAAATGATCAAAAAGCACCAAAATTTTCATTCAAGCATTTTATCGAGCACCTCGTGTGCACATGTAATTTCACTAAGTTAAAACTGCATATATACACAAATTTTACACACACCACAAATTAATCATCCACATTCACATTTACAATCACAATTTCAACAATAATCACAATAAATACATAAATTTAACCTATTTTCGAACTCACCTTCCCGTAGCCTCTATACTGCTGCTGCTGTCGGAGAAGCTCGAACCGGCGTAGTGGAAGACGGCGGCGACGAGTGGGTGATGCAGGAGGACACGACGGCGGCGGAACCAGCAGGTGGCGACAGTGGTGGTGGTGACCGTTCGCCGTTTGCAACAGAGGAGATGAGAGATATGGTGAATGCGATAATGAGCGCGATAAACTGGTTAGATCTGGTTTTAAATCACCTATTTCGGCGGTTGCTATTGTTGGAAAAACAGTGATGAAACTATCTTGCTAACTATGGGCAGTGAACCCAATCATTGTAGTACAACAAGGTCGTATCCACAAGGACTTCGTAACTATCTAGCTAATTATAAGCTTAGTAAATGTGCAAGAGGATATATACAAAAGTGCATAAATGTAAATTATGGGTTTTGGGTTTTTGGGTTGTAATTGGAGAAATAAAGAAAAGCAATAAACACTAAACTAACTATCTAGGATATGTGTAGCCCGGGATGGATATTTGCACCTGTCCTCCCCTTACTACCGATTGTCGAACCTCGAACTCATAGCTAAACCACGGGAACGCTTAATTAATTAGCAACCTAATCTAGGCCTACTAATCCTAACCAATTTAATCGAGACTTCTCATTCAGCTAAGCCCGGGTCAATCGATAGCACTAAGCTCAAGTTCCACTAAGGTTGCAATGTAGTCTAATCTTAAAATTATCGAAATCAGAGTACACCGTTTTAGTCTCTAACAGTTTAGGATTCTATCTCTGAATACCATTTTGATAGAATCCCACAATAATGCTAAACTAATCGGTAGGCCAAACCAACCAATTTAACACATAGAAGACAAATTGAGCAAAACCCTTAACAAATCCCCAAATAATGAGCAACAAGTTTAGAAGTCATAAACACTCAATATTCATCTTCATTAAGCTCAAAGACTAAAATAGAGCATAAAAATAAGTTCAAGATTCAACAATGGAGGTTTTAGGGATTTTGGGGTAAAATCCCCATCCCAAGCTACAAGGAAACTACACAACCATTAAAGCACAAAAGAGAGAGAAGGGAGAAGAAATAGCCATGGGAGATTGAGGAAGAGCTTCAATGGAGGTGAGCCTTCTCCTCCTT